>VZTA01017220.1:0-55328 GCA_013398855.1 Mohoua ochrocephala
ATTTTTACCCCTTTTTTTTTTTTAAGGAAGCATTCCAGCACAATGAGGGATTGTTCGGAGTTAGGTGGAAAGACTTTGGAGTGAAGATTAAATGCACAGAAAATCTAGAACAGCTTTTCTTTTGCTCACAGAATGCAAAGGTAACTATATTTGTTATTCCTTGATCTCTGAGTGAAGTGAAAATGAATTAAAAATTTAAGATCACTGAAGAGCTCATTAGAACATGCACATTTTACTGCTGACTTACAGTAGCAAGCTTGGCAATAATTCAACTTGTAGTAATGTTTTTTATCTTTTTCCTAGGATTATTTCTGAAATGTAAAACTTGCTGTAATTTAATTGTTCCTGCCTATGATTTTGCAAGATAAAGCCGTAAAGATCAATAAGATGAGTCAGGTATAAAACAGTTGGTTCAATGAAACAAGATCTCACAGAATCGCAGCTATTATCAGCATGCAACAACTGTTCGTTCTCTTAGAAAACAAATTGTTGCATGAAGAGCATTGACAATGTTTTATAGATCAATCATTGCTTTAGTTCCCTTTAAACAACAAAAGTGTAAAATATATGAATCAAGATACATATAATTTCTAGCCTGATTTATAAAACTGAAGCAAGTGATCCAAATGTTAAAGGCTAACTTCCCATCCATTGATTTAAGATGACATACTCCCATAGAGTACCATGGTAAAGACTGTCCCTGTAGAGCTACATGAAACAAAACAGTGTGACTTCTCATTTTTGCCATCCCCAGGGAAAAGCAGAATCATTAGCCAATAATAACACCAGAGAAAAACCTATTAAACATATCACAGGTGTCAAACTAACACGATGACATAAAAGTAAGAGTGAACAGAGACAGTGGCCCACAGGGGATGAAATAATAGTTTTGTCTGCTGCATTTTAGTGTCTGAAGCACAGTCCATTTGGGTTTGCACTTTTCAGCAGCAACTGTCAAAAGCAATCTCAAGTTTCAATTTCATAACAACTTTCCTCCTTTGTAACTGATCTCATTCATTAGTATCGGAGAAATAAAAGGCGATGAGCAACAAATATTGGCAAAAGTTAATTATGAAACTCTTATCCCACAAAAATAATTTGCAACATAGTGTTGAAAGGGGAATGAGGACTTATTCACAACAGTTTTATTACTAATTGCTTTTAGAATCAGGTTCATTAGGCACATTAAGCTCAATTCCAAAAAGTGAAGTGAGAAGGAGAAGCATGCCTAAAAAGAAAATTCTTTTAAAAATTCATATTGTAAGAATTTCTTTACTGCCTGAGAGTAAGCAACACATAAGATCATTTTTTAAAGGGCAGTCAAGGGAGAACTCCATTCACAATGGAAGTTGTGTGGAAACAAGGAGAAATATCAGGAACATTTATGAATCTGAACTTATCCATATAGAAGAAACACGGAATGAAAGTCGGTTAAGCTCAGCCAAAACTATTACAGATTAATCAACTAACTAAGAACCTAGACAATGTAATTTTGAGTTTCCTAGTGATACTTCACTGAGAAAAAAACATCTCAGAAAGGCAGTTTTGGGATGGTAGGTCTGGACTAGGTGGAGGTCACCTGGGGTAGGCCACCAGTACACAGAACTTATGAGGACGCTCTCCATGCTATGTGCCACGCATGGGAATCTTTTCAAATTGGTAGGAGTAAGAAACCATCATTTTTTGGAGAAAACTCCATTTGATTACTCTACAAGAACGTTTCCCTAGACAAACCTAAACTGAGAAATAAGACATGTTAGAAAGTAGAAATGCTGTAGTCTGGCATCTACTGATATTAACATTTTTTAATTGAGGGTATAACTGTTTATATTCCTTTAAAATTGTAGTCTAACTGCACATAGAATTTTAAATATTGGGATTTTCAATTACAATTATAATTCTAGACTGCCATCCACTCATGATCACCTGAAAACCTATGGCTAGATTTCTAGGGCTTAATACATACTTTTGGTTCTTCTGCAACGAACACTGACAACCAAACTAGGAAAAGTTATTCTCACATTAAAATAATGTTGTGTGTCTTTCAAAAAAAGGAATGATGCTATATTTTTACCCATCAATATTTTGTCTGTTAGTTAAAATAAATAGTACTTTGAAAAAATAAAGTTTTATGGAATTAACTGAATAAACAATTCAGGTAACATGGTAAAAATGATCTTAAGATATTTTTGATTTTCTATGAATCCTTGTTCATTCCTATAATGCAGGCTTAGAGCTATATTCGTTGATACGGACACAGTGAACCTGAAATGAGCTCTTGGTGCCAGGAAGGAGGGATGCCAGCTCAGGAAATTTCAGTGGAACTGCTCAGGACTTTCACTAAACTATTGAAATAAACACGCTTTAGCTACACTTTATTTTTCCAGCTTTTCATATTCAATATTTAAAATGTTGGGTGATAGTTGACAAAATTTGTAATTATATTCTGTATATTTTAAATAATAAAATTATAAAAATAATGGCAAGAAAAATGCAAAGTATTATAAAATTTTTTGAGATAGTTCAAACCTTAGAAAACAATTAGGACTTCTTCAGTTCCATGAATTTTTATAATAGTTCCTGCAAAACAGTTTTCAATGTTAGTTTTCTTAAAATCTACAGAATTTATTGTGAAAAATGAAATGATTCCAGTGAATAGTTCAAGAGAAAAATTTATTTTTGCATTTTGAATTTTTTTTTTCCTTTTTAGTAGTTTCCTTTCTCTCTTAGGCACATTGACAGAGGGAGAACAGACATGCCACTTAGGTTTCAAATAAACTCTAGAAATAGAAGAAAAGTACAAGTAATTGCTTATGGTGTAATGATTGCTATGACTGAAATTTTTTTCCAAAATGTAATCATAAAACCAATATTATGTGAATTTACTAAAAATTTTCCACTTTAATTGCATTCATTTTCCCCTAAGCATACTCTAGACTAATTAAATGTATCTCTTTAATAGTGGAATTATAAAATTTACTTTGCTGTTTATAAGTTAGACATATATATGAATGGATATTTTAATTAATTAGAAAGCTTTAAAATTAAAAAGAATCAAATATTCACAATTCAGTCAGAAAATATCAAATATCAGAGTGATAAGAGTCTGAAGTGATTAATACTGATTAATACAATGCTTGACATGTACATTTATCTTTTTGATGAAAGCTTGATATCTTACATTCAACCTAAGGATAGTGTGAGTTATTTACTCTTGATTGACAGCTTATAAAAGTGCTATAGTTTGACAAATAGGAAAACAATATATTAATTTTAAAAGAGTATTCACAAATGAAAGCATCCACTCAAAGAACTCTTTGAATGATGGACATAACACAACTGTTAGAGGGATCTCTTTGAATGTAGTGTATGAAAACTATGGTAGGAGTACTTTGTGTTTCAGATCATTTTCTGCTAAGGACCACAAAGCATTTTAGCAATGCCAATGCATTTCTATCTAATATCTGAAAGTCATGTATTTTGACTGCCATTTCATAAGCGGAGAAACTGACTCACCAAGTATAATACCAAGGTTGTTGAATGGATTCTGAATTAAACAAGAAATAAAGCTACATCAGTAAATGGAAAATGATTTACTGAGGGTCAGCTGTGCCAAAATGGCTAAGTATACTTATTTGATAAGATAAATTACTCTAAACAGAGGAAATACAATAGTTTTAATCTGGACTTCAGTAAAATATTTGACATAGTGTTGTGTGGGAGTTTTTGAGGTCACACAGGGAAGTAATGGATTAGTACAGGAATTATAAGGTGAGTTAATAAGTTCTTTGGGGAGAAAGAGCAAATTACAATGAAAGGAGACAACATGCATTGATGAAGTAGTTATGGGTCTGCTAGAGGATTCGCTAATGGGATGATCTTTGAATGGCTCTCATCTTTATATCCTTACTAATTTCAGTTGCACAAAAGCTGGGCACATGCTAATGACAGAGAGAGAACGGGGAGGCATCACCAAAGAGAGGATGGAAATCTTACAGGACAAACACAAGCAACAGAAAATTAAATTCAATAGTGCAAAATACAAGAAAGAAGCATTTAGAAACTAAAAAAAAATCACCTGTTCAGAAAGGAGAGTGGGGACAAGAGTCCTAGTGATTTGACACTGCTGCAAACTCTCTGAGTTGGCTATAAGAGACAAATTTTACTAGAAAATCCATTTGCAGAAAAGAAATGGGAAAACACTGACATTCTCACATAGCGATATTAATTAATCCTGATCAACACTCACTGCTGCCTTTTGCTTTTTCCTAATTGTCCTCGTCATCCAATCACTTGTCAATTAAATCAGCATTTAATTCTAAGGAAGACTGTCGCTGCAATAAAGAGCAGAATTACCTTATTTCACCTTGTCTCTACAGTGTGCCAAGACTGTCAGAACTACCATGAAAACCAAGTCTTTATGTTCTAATTTTAAAAAATCCCTCTTTAAAAATCCTTTCTTACAAGCTACAAGATGGAAGTTGGCAGAAGTCCTCCCAGTTTTCTAAGTTCCAACTCTGCAAGCTGCACAGTTTGACATGTGGGTTGTATGTAATATCAAATCTGCCCACTTACATCTTTTCCTTCTGGTACATATAACCATAAATTTCCTATCAAAGAAAAACAGGACAAAACAAATACAGTAGCAACACAGGCAGGCACTACTCCTGCAGAAACAAACACTTCCTTTGAATAAAACTTGCTGGTAATCCTGAACTCACTGGCATGGCTCACACCTGTTAATATATTCTAACCTTAATATGGGGTCAGGCTCCTCTTATGACCTCTTATGACTTTTTAACTTGAGTTTTCCTTCTTCTTTCAAAGACAATCTATGTGACTTTTTGTAAGTGCCACATTTTTATCAAGTGCTGAAAAATACTTAAAATATTTGTGACTACAGAAACTATTTCTTTCATACAATATATTTTTTGAATAGAATACTATTCTTATACCTTCTAGAGGAGGGGAGACAATTCTCTTGGTTTTCTTAAAAGTATGAATAATTTATTCCTATAAATTCTTTGAATTCAAATCAAATTAACAGCAGTAGATCATACAATTAATATCATACAAATAATGTCAAAATGCCAATGACACTTTTTCATCATTTTAGTCCATTCAAAAGTTAATTTATGAGAAAATACTGAAATTATTTGCTTGCCCTTTCTCTCTTTAATGCACTTGAATTTATGTGTTTTCTGCACCACATGAATTCAGTGCTCTTGAAAAATGTTGAACTACTCCTGTGGCAGTCAGGGGAAGCTTCTGCCTTGTTTTCCTGTTGTATTTTAATTTTGACCAGAAAAAAAAGCCCTTGTGGTGCTACAGTGAACGATACATTTTGTTATTACATCCTATGGACAACAAAATAGCATGGTAGTGGATTTCATGTGGAAGCCTTACTTGGCTTATTAAGTCTCAGTGTTCTCATTGCAGAAAAGTCAGCGATCTGTATTTTTCTGGCAAATGAATACAGTGTATCCACAGGATTTTTATAAAGGAATATTTGTCAGCATGATTTTCTCAATAATCTTTACTGTTAACAATAAAATCTAGTTTAAATTTTGAGAACTGATCACTAAGAAAGTAAAATCTGCAGTTAATTAGTTATAAACTTAGACATCTCCAGAAAAATGTTCTCTGTCATCTGCATTGTAATATTTTAACTTGAGAAAACAAGATTAAAAGGCAAAAAAACCCTCAAAAAATATACACTGATAGTCCAAGTGCATAAAATAAACCTGATTAATTTCTTTGGAAGGAACATGCAACATATCTCCGGGTCATAAGATCCCTTGCTACTGGTTTGGTGCCATTGTAGCCAAAGATTTTCCCACTTCTGCTCTTCTCTTATTATCTAAACTTTGATTTGAAATTGGATTGAATAGAGTAAGACTAATTTTTTCTTTCCATTCATTGAGTAATGATGCAGGAAGGTTAAGCCTGGAGAAGAGAAAAACAAAGAAGAGAAAATGATTTTCATATGTTTTCTAATATATTTCATCAAACACACAAAGAGAATATGATGCAGTCTTTATTTTGTTCATCCCCTTAAAGCACTACAGTTAGTACAATACATAGTAAAAGTACCTACCACTTTCAGGCAAAATCTATATAGCAATTAAAAAATAAATATTTCTTCTGTTGTTTTAGCCACTAGACATTGATCTGATGGCCAAATATTTGCTATGTGTTGCCCTCCAACATAATAGAATAAAGAAATGAGATTAAAATGGTAGTAGCAATGTCTGTAAGCCTCAACAATCACGTTATTTTAGGAAATGCTCTTGAAAATTTAAGTAAAATTTTATTTCAAATGAATGATTCAGGTGAAGGAGTTAGCTATCCAGTCAATTTTACAATACAGGCAAAAAAAAAAAAGATCCAGCAGACAGGAAGGTGAAAAATTACTATCAACACAGGCTAAACAGTCAATGAAATATTAGAGGGTAAACAAACTTTCCTTACTTCTTGCTACGCAAATAGCAGTCAGTTCAGCAGCTCTGAAAGAGGAATGCTGATGTTAATAACAAAACAACGAAGTCAATTGTTCTCATCAGTACGTAAAGCTTCAAAGTTTACAGATAACACAATCACTACCATTCATAACACAATGTTGACTTCTCCTGACATGTGTTTAAACCTTATCTTATAAAATGTATAATTTTTAAATAATGTAATCTCACCTTCTTCAAAAGCACCTTATCTTTTATTAACTTTTTTTCCCCCAAGAGTGAAGTAACGACACAATCAGCAGCCTATTGAAAGACTTAGCAGAATGTTTTATTTGCATTGCAGGAGAGTGATCGCTATAAAAAATGCGTGTTAGTGTGTACGTTAAAGTCCAGACAAACAGTACATACTGACCATATATAAAAAATACCACAAACAGGATGTTCCACTGACTTTGCTTCTCTGTTCCTAGCCAAGTAAATCTATTCCTTATCACATAATTTTACACATACTTTCTGCATGAGTCAAAGTATTGTATTTTATTATAATGGTTTGGAAGTGTTATAACTGCTATAGCCACTTTTGGGTCTAGAAGATGCCTGTATTCTTAGCTCTTTCACATGTCAAAGATAAACAGAATTTAGATATAAACATATTATCTTAAGAATATTTAGAGGTTATTGAGATTCACAGCACTGAGCAGTCTGAGTTAAATAAAGTTGGGATTCATACACATACTAAGATGGGACAAAGAATTTGGATGGTATCTCTCTTCTTATCCTCCCAGTTCCTGCTCTTTACCCTTGTCTCAGGAAAAAAAATTAGAAGTTATGGTATGCACAGTAAAAAATTGTTCTAATTTTAGAGTGGCTTTTTGGAAGCTCCCTGAGATGAGGTTATGAATTTGAGCGTAAGGCGTATTATTTGTAATGCGGTTTACCATTCCCTACCTTTTGACCAGATAGACTCCTGTTTGTTTTCAGGGCAGGTTAGGGAGCCTAAGGTCTGCATGCAATATGTGCTCCAATGTATACTATCACAGTGATTTTCACTCTCACTTTGAACAGCTTTTGAAAGCATTTCATGAATGAATTTGAATAGAATAATGTGACAATGCTCATCTTTGTTCTTTATCACTTAACAATCACGTAACAATCAGACTTTGCAACTCACCTTGCAAATGCATTGCCTTCTTCTAGACAAACAACATTTTAAGCTTCACAGTGCACTAGATATGTATATCAGACATTATCTAGATTAGATGTCTGTTTCTACAGCTTAAGGTTTATACTGTGTTTATGGGTTTATATTTAGAGGACTACAATATAGTGGAGAAAGGTATAGCAAAAAAACCTAGAAAGATAATACATATGTTATTTCCTTTTCCACTGCTACATTACTTTGGCCTTTTATTTTCCCCTAATTTTCAGGCAATACTTCTTCCCTTTGGTTAAAAAAACATAAACCCATGTAACAAAACTTTTTTTTATTTATATGCAATTGAGCTGTGAAATCAGGCTGATGTTAACTTTTTTTCTAAGTAGCTATATAGTCCTATGCATTCCTAAGATAGAGCAGGGAAGGAGGCATGAAAGGAGAATCAGAAATGGAATGCAGAATGGTCTTGAATCTGAATTAACATGATATTGTGACAAGCAAAAAGATTTGATGAGGTAATGCACATACTCCATGGTGAATGATTGTACTAGTCCATGTGGAAAGCTCACTTACCAAGATCACTTAATGTAGATATATGAACCAACAGCTGTTTATCACTTCAACAGATATTCTCCCCAATTTCTTCAGATTCAGACGTCTGTACTACAAGCTGTACTAAGAGAGGCTTTATAGATGATGTAATATAAGAATGTGAATCAAAAAAGCTGAGATCACTCGTTTATTGATTTGACTTTTCATGCTGAAATTATTTAGTTGATGGATGATGTTAGGTGTAAAAAGTAATGAAAACATAGGACTATCTCCATCTTTTTGCTAATGGTTTGTCAAGATGTATGCGATGGATTGGTCCTTGTCTGGGGGCATATTTTCCTAATTTGTTTCTAGCATTTGCAAATACCCTAGTCATTTCAATATCCAGGAATCTTGAAAGATAAGGGTACAACACAAAGGTTTTATTTTATTATTTATGAGCACTAGCAATTAGTTTTCTTCCTTAGTGCTTGGAGATCTGTTTTTCTATATTTGTTATCTGATCTGTTCACATCTTGGCCTGGGCTTTTACAGGCAGCTGTAGCTACTTTGCTCCTCTGTTTATCCCTCCAGAATGTTCTACTTTTTGGCCTAAGGCCTGAGTTAAGGTGCTCTCAGGAGCAGTATCCTTTTAAAGGGAAGTTCTTTTATTCTCTTCCTACTCATCACTGTCATATAAGCATCATGATTTTTTATCCATAGAGTGACAATTGGAAGGTACCTTCTTTTTTTTCCCCTATATGGTTTATTCTGGTATTACAAAAAAATGAAGATAAGTTTAAATGGAAAGGAACCTGGAAAATGTGTTCAGCTTCCTTGATCTGCTGGCCAATCCTCTTTTGATGCAGCCCAGGGTGCAGCTAAACCTCAGGGCTGTGAGTGCACATTGTTGGTTCCTGTCCAGCCTCTCATCCAACAGCATCCCCGCATCCTGCTCCACAGGGCTTCTCTCAGGAAGTTCTTCCTCCAGTCTGTGCTCATGCCTGGGACTGCCCTGGCCCAGGTGCAGCGCCTTGCACTTAGACAGGATGAACTTCACTAGGTTTCTTGTGGGCCCACTTCCCAAGTTTGACCGGGAGCCCCTGGATGGCATGCCGTCCTTCTCTTGTGTCAACTGCACCGCTCGCCTACGTGTCATCTGCAAATCTGCTGAGGGTGCACTCGATCCCACCGTCTGTGTCACTGATAAAGATATTGAAAGGCACCGGTCCCAAGACAGAGCCCTGAGGGACACCGCCCATCACCAGCCTCCGCCTGGACACGGAGCCATTGACCACAGCTCTCTGGCTGTGTCCACCCAAACAATTCCTTATCCACAGAACAGACCACCCTTCAAATCCATGTCTCTCCAGTTTGGTAATAACGGGGTCATGTGGCACCCTGTTGAAAACCTCCTGGAGTAGTTTAGGGAGACAACATCAGGTGACCTTCCCTTGTCTATCATTGCAGTCACTCCATCTATAGAAGGCCACCAGATTGGTCAGGCACAAATTGCCCTTGGTGAAACCACGATGGTTGCCTCAGACAACCTCCTAGTCTTGCATGTGCCTTGACATTGTTTCCATAAGGATCTGCTCCATGACCTTCCCAGGCACAGAGGTGAATGTGACAGGTGTGTAGTCACCCAGGCCTTCCTTTCTCCCCTTTTTTTAAAAACAGGAGCCGTGTTTCCTTCTCCCCAGTCGCTGGGATCCTCACTTGAGCACCATGAATTTTCAAATACCATAGAGAGTGACTTGGCAACAACATCAGCCAGTTCCTTCAGGACCCTGAAATCCACCTTGAGAGAACCCACAGAGAGATACTATGGCTAGTGGCTGCTGAGTTTCTTCGGGTTGTCCTGAACCTGCACTTTACTTACAATGAGAGGGACTTTACTCCCCTGCCCACCCCTGCAGGTTCAGGGACTTGAGAGACTTGGAAAGTCAGACTGACAGTAAAGACCAAGGTTAGGAATTTATTGAATATCTCAACCTTCGCTGTATTTGTTACCTGTTCTTCCTTTTGTTTTATTGGGGAGGCACACTCTCCTTGGCCTGTCTTTTCTGACCTATGTGCTTATAGAAAATCTTCTCATTACTCTTCATATCCCTTCTCAAACCATATACCATTCCATCTGTCCCTCAGCTTTCCTGACCCCAGCCCTACATATCCAAACCCTACCCCTGTATTCTACCCAGGAAACATGTCCCTGCTACCACTGGCTGTGTTTTTCCTTCTTACTCCTCAATGTGAGGAGCAGGTCTTTCCTCAGCCATGCCGTTTTCTGACCTGCCTTACTTGATTTCCTACAAACTGGGACGGAGAGCTCTTGTACTCTAAGAAAAATTACCTTAAAGAGATGACAGCTCTGGCCTGCCCCACTGTTCTTAAGCATAGTTTCTCTGGGAATCTCACCCACAGTTTCTCTAAACAGATGGAATTTTGCTACGCTAAAGTTCAGGGTCCTGACTTTGCCCTTTGCCAAGCCCATGTTCCTCAAGGTTATGAATTCAGTAATTCTAAAGTATCTTCCTACATCTCCAACACTTTGTCTTCACAACTGTCTAGAAAAACAAATACATAATTAGAAGCCACAAGTGCCTGTGATCTGTGCCTTTTCCTTAGAACTTCTTGGACATTACATGTCTCCTTCCTGTTTTGGTTTTCTTAATTGTAAAATAAGAATAATAATAATTTCTCAGCTCAAGAGGAATATGTATCAGCTGTCTATGGAATAAAAATATTTGTAAATCTTTATCTTCTTACTAATTTATTGGGCTTTATTTGTGAAATGAAGTTGTAATAAATTGAAAAGTACATAGTAAGTCTTCAAAATTTAGAAAATACCTCCATAGTAGTTGCCTTAATTAGGAAACATAGTGATAGATTTTTTTTTTATTTTTTTTTTTTTTTTATTGTACAGACTATATTATAGGGAAATGGTGTGGTCTATCTGAACAGAGGTCTTCAAAGACAAAAACAGATGCACTGAATGCTGTGTGGCCGGGTGAAATTATGTGATTGAAATATATGCCTCCCCCTTATAGAGGGGAAGACAAATAAACAGAAATTAAACTAACGAGAAGGGAACACTGACAACAGCAGCCAAAAAGGAGACAGATTGGATAAATATTACTGAACAGCCCTAAAAATACCCTGGCACATTACAGACATGCAGCATATCGTGATAAGCAAAATCAAGATCAAAGGATTTTGAAATATCCTCCTATAAAATAGAATTTACAGAATAATGGGACTTTTTCTTGCTTTTAAAATTATTATTGTATTCAGTTTTCACAGAATACTTTTGAGTGCAGAGTTTCACTCTATGCTCCAAGAATAATTAATTACTTTTTTTTTCCTTAAAATGCTTTCTCAGAATATTTTTTTTTCACTGCTCAAATTTAATTTAAATATTTTCTTTGGAATAAATTTTTATGATTTTATTTTTTGTAAAAATCAACCACACTGCCTATGAAAACTAAGAATTTGTGAAATATGTACTATTAGACACAGCTGTGACTGGAGAAAAATGTGTTTATGGAAGATTACAACATAATGTCAAGCCAAGCTTATAGAGGTCTTTTATATAACCTTGTGTATCACTGATTCCCACACAATGGTTTTATTTGGGAGTTCTTGGCTGGAGAATTATCCTTATAGCATGATAGTGGGTGACAACAAAATGACGTGACTCTTCAGAATAAGAGTATAACCCAGAAACTGTTTAGATAAATCAAAATATTCTCAATATTTTCTGTCTAAAATCGGAATATCTTCTTTTGTCACTGTTTTATCAAGTTTACAAAGAATAGTGGTAGTTAACATCCCAGTAGGTTACCTTAAGAGACTTGCATTTATGTTCCTGTTCCACCTCTTATTTGATCTTGAGCAAGATGACTTAAGAGGAAATTTTTGAATATGTGAAGTTAAGCATACAGACAATTAGGAGGTGAGAGTCTGCTTGCATCTTAAAGGTCTGAAGGACAAATACTTACACTCCATGCAAAATTTGCAGCTGAGGAATTTATAGTGTTGAAGAGACTGACAGCTGTCCCTGAGTATATCAGGTCTAGAAGCAACAAAGCCATGCTCAAGAAATCCTTTATTTAATGCAATAAATCCTGTTCCTCAAGAATATTTGTTCAGGCACAACATAAACATGATTTCAGATGAAATTTCCTATGGTTTTTTTTTTTTTTTCCCCAGGTTTGGAAAGACGCTATTGCCTAGTTCCTATGAAATTACCTTTTTTGTTCAACTTATTTAGGAGGTCTGCACTGTGACATCTGAATCTGATCTGCTTCTGCATCTGAAGGCATACTCTAAATATTTTAAAATGTAGAGATTAACCTCTAGCTACTCAAATCTCCCATTTCTGAAGGAAGTTAAATAGCACCTTCCAGAAATGCCTTAAGTGTTCTCAGACACTGCTAATGAGCTAAATGGGTAAATAGCTAACATAATTGTCGCATTTATGACATCCTATAACAGATTTAAAGAATTTAGCCAATATAATTAATCTGCACCTGATATTCCACAACCAGGTTGAAATGTTTTCTAGGGTAAAAAAAAATATCTGAGGCAAACTTGTCACCCTTCCACTTCTGCTCCAGATGAACATTTTTACCTGTCTGGGAAATTTTTCAATAATTTTACAGTGCTTCTTGGTTATAGGCCATAGCAGTAAAGACAGCAGAATTTAGCCCCTTTGTTAAGAGCAGACAGTAAGAAAACTATCAAACACACTCCGCCACCACCACCACCACCACCAACCTCCCCACATGCACACATCTGCAGCCTGCCAGCTTATTAGTGCTAATATTTACCACCCTGACTACCAGCCCCAGGAGATATGTGAAGCAAAATGTAAGCAGAAGCTGGTGATACGTCCATTTAAAAGTGCAAACATGCTAAAAGAAACTCTGCACTTCAAAGGAGTCTGCCATGGTGAAGTCACCAGCAGGACTTCTAACAATGCAATTTTTATAAATGAGTGCCCAGTAAGCCAATATACTTTTTAAATACAAGTCTTTTGTGCCAAATGATAAAGTACAATCATTATCAATCTGGTAAAATTAATGAACTTTCAACAAGAATTGACGGTGCACATTGTGTATGCACTTTGTCAGTGCTGCACATGGCACAAAGGAGAGTTATCTGAAACAAATCCCTCCTGTAAAGGAGGAATAGGAATCAGTAAATATATAAAGCAGTTATCACACAGGGTGATAACATTTATGATGTGTCGGTTGCATTGTGTGTAATATACAGGACAAATGAGTTTCATATGGGTAAGTGTTTACTGTCCACATGTGCACCAGCAGTCAGGGTAGTTAAGAAAACTTCATGCTGAGACAGCTCCCATCTTCTACCTGCATATGAGACAGCTTGTCTTGCTATCCTGATGAAATTTCTTCTTCCTTCTTCCCACTGGGTGCAAGGCTTGAAGCATAGCATTAAATGTTTGCCTTTAAACAAGCTCTGGTGTCTTTGGATCAGAAGAAAGCTCCATCTCATTTCATGGAAAAAAATCTCAAACCAGCACTAGCTTTGATGTCACAAGTTTGTTTGTAGTGACAACAAAAGGAGAAAAAAGTCAGAATTGAAGTCCTTACAAAAAGCACACCCAACATTCTGACGTAGGAAAATCAGCATAACAACAGACCTATTTGGCATATCTAACACAAAAGTTTTCTCCAAATTCTCTGTCCTACAACATCTAGCAGCACAAACTTAAATCATGTAATTGCGTTTCATGTGAAAAAGTTAATTCTTTTTATTGCAAACTACAATTACGTATGATATAAAATTTGAAATCTACCTGGTCCAGGCTTCCGACCCCAGCAGGAACCAGTGCAAATGCTTTAGAGGAAATGAAAGAATTCTGCTATTGATAAAAACCCTATGCCTATGGGTCACCAACTTAAAGGAAAGATACACAACACAAGAAAAAATGCCAACAGCCATAACTCATATTTCTCACATCCTCTTATCCACTCAAAAGCAAATTATCAGTATGTCTTACTCCTAGTCAACTATGTTATAAATAAGGGGTAGATGCAAGTTACCTAAGGTTGTATACTGAAGTTCATTAACTGAACTGTCCTTTTTTCATTTCTCTACATTCAAAGACCCCACATACAAAAGTCTGACGGCCTACTGTACCTGTAAATTGAATTCTACAGATGTGTAGAAATCTCTGTGACTTCCTTCAATGAGATTAAATCAGTAAATATGATTACATAAGTGAGATGGTGTATGTAGATCAGCATATGATGTAATTGCTACTTTTTTCTATTTATTTGGCACTATATACCATTGTGTAACTAACGCAGTTAAAACGCCATTTCCCGATAAAAGAAGGATGTTGATATTATCCATATCTTTAAAAATTAAATGACTTCTGTTCTATTCAGGAACTCTAGATGAAGAGAAATTGTACAGTCACAAAGAGATGAAATCCAGGGAGATAAATTATTTGATATATATGGTAATTAGGTGACATTGTGATAAGAACCTTAGAAATATGATAGATAGACTTTGAAATACACTGTTTCACTGATATTGTTTTTGCATACATACTCATTCTTTCCTCTTCAGAACAATATTCAGCTGCTAATCTCTTTATACATGTACTTGTTCTTTGCCCTTTTGGTCTCATTCAGAGCCACATGAATCACTCCCCTTCCAGTTCACATAGCATTCTATGAACATTGCTGATGGTTCAGCTAGCACACAAATCACAGGCAATAAATATGTAAATTGTTCATTTTCATGCAAACACAAAGCCTTCAATAGACTTTTCACGCACAAAGAGAGTTGCTGGAAGTTGGGCACCTTCTAAGAAATGAAGCATGATTGGGAGAAGTTTACTCTGGTTATTGATAAAATCAATATAAATCATTAAATACTTCGCTACTACTTGCAGATGCTAGTATGAAAATATTATAGGATTTATGGAAAATATGATCTTGTTTTGACTTAGGAAAAAAATTACACTTTAATATTCATATAGTAAACTTTTGTTGAAAATAATACGTGCAGCTGTAGGCATTGAAATCTTAGTTTCAGAGAGCAAAGAAGGAAACTTAAAGAAAATAGTTTATTTGAGATGTGCTGCACCAAAGCAGCCTAAATATGAAAAATATCCATAACCAAATCATACATGATTATTTTACTTGGTAATTCCTGTGTTGTGTTAGGACATTCATTTTTCTTCCTCGTCTATCCTGCTTTAAGGCAACTGTGCAACCATTATGGATAAATTTGTCCTAAATTCAGCGAAGTAATTGTCTTTGCTGTTGCTATAGAATATTACAGTGTAGAGGCCAGATATCGACTGAGTTAAAAGCATATTTTCTTCAAAACACTGCACCTAAAAAAATCCCAAAGTCCTGCACCTATCTTCACACCTGCCGCCAAAAGAAAACTTACCAAAAAATCACAGGTCAGTTCAGAGGGGACTTGTCTACAGCTCATTTTTAGAGCTGAACTTCAAAATAGATACCATTTTCTATTGCATTTTACAGCACGGCCAAGTTATAGTCTAGGGCTGCTTTATATATTTTAATTGTCCCTTTTACAATCACAATGTTCAATCTGGAATAGTTTCAGATTATATGCTTTCTATCTACTTTTCCGTAAAGTACCTTGATTCTTAGATCTTTAGACATCTATCTTTGAGTATTAAATAACCTCCAGGTGCTCAGCAGTCAGCACTGCCACAGCCTTCCCTGCTGGCTGCGTCCCACTTCACCTGCCCTGTCTCCAGACCCTGTCTCACACAGCCTGACTCAGTGTTATGTTAAACAGTTTTGCTGCTGCTGTGCTGCCTCTCTTGCCCTGCGCTCTGTGTGCAGCTCTGGTTGCTACCATGCAGACCTGTTTTTGCTGTACGGCCATGTTCAAGCCTCAGTGATTTCACCTTCACAGCTTTTACTAATAAATGACTGTGAAACCATAATAATACAGTAGATAAAGCAACTGTTTTCTATCTCAAAGCATGGTTGTCTTTCTCTCTTCATCTGAGATACTGTTTGACACAGTATTTGACAAATACCAATATCATTTGGCATGTCCACGCTCAGTGCAACTTGCCAGCTTGTTGAGCTCATGCAGCAATTTGTAACTGTCACTGCATATATTCATTTAATAAGATAATGTCAGATTTTTGATACTGGTTAGTAGTGGGTGTTTGAGACACATTTTAAAGAAATATGGGGAAAATATGCCAATAAGCTTGTAAAATGTGTCTTCCTTAACCCTCTCAGTTAGCAAAAAGCTTGTTCTCTAAAGAACGAGAATTTTTATTTATGGCTTTTGAGTGTATGGTGTTGATACAATCAATATTCTCCAAGTCTTATTCTTGTGGTTTATTTTTTAATTGGAAATGTTTCTAGAGTCTGGCAGTTTGGGGATTGACTTTAGAATTATTTGAAAGGCTTGGCTTTGATTTAAAGTTTGGACTAAATTTCACAGAATGTCTCCTTTTACAGGTCAAGATCTAATTTCTTCATCATTTTGCTTCCCTTGGATCTTATTTTCCTCTCTTACCTAAATGAAACCTTTGGGATTCTGTGAATCTCATTTTATATGGAAAGAAGGCAAGCAGTGACAGGATGAGAGGACAGAATCTTAAGCTGTACCAGAGAAGGTTTAGGTTGGACATTGGGAAGAATTTCTTCACAGAAAGGGTGATTAGACATTTGAATGGATTGTCCAGGGAGCTGGTCGAGTGACTGTCCCTGGAGGTCTTTAACAAAAGTCTGGATGTGGCAATGCCATGGTCTGGTTGGGATGGTGGTGTTTTGTCACAAGTTGGACTCAATGATCTCAGAGGTTTTCCAACCCACTTGATTCTGTGGTTCTGTGAAAATGTCCCACATGATTGTTTTGTAAAACAGCTGAGTTGATTTTCTGTTATCGTTTAGACTACCTACTAAATTATTATACCAGCTAATGTCTATCAAATCCTTCTCAATGTCTGGTTGTTTCTTTGACATATATTCTGCCACTGTCTTTTGGCACCAGCCCTTCAACCTGTGCCATGAATCTGGAATGGTTCAATTCCCTCACTCTCCAGAAAGGTTGAGCAGAGTCTCAGATCTGACTTTTGTACCTATAAGCACAGATTTCAAACCCAGACTTGAACAAAACTATTAAAGTCAAAATGGGAGCAATGGGACCAGATTTTGCAATCAGATTCCAGATGTTTCCGCAAAAAACAAACATAGACCATGATTTCATTTAATAGAAACCTTTTTGGAAATTGTAATACCTAACTATTAGAATAATTTCAACCTGTCATTTCAACATAATAAAGACATGTAAATTCTTTTTAAATTGCTTGTAAAAATATTCTCATCTACCATTTTTTTCTGCTGCTCTAAGTAATAAACTCTTACATGAAAATTAAGTTTTATCGATTCTTGACAATGGATGCTCCCAGAAAATGCCTCAGAACATGGAGTTCACAGCAGAAGGAATGAAGAGATGTCAACAATTCATTGTTAATAAATATCTCATAGATATTCTTCCAACTGTAAGTAGCAGGTTTCAAATGTTCATAGCTGGTCGTATGGCAGAAAGCTGAAAATGCACTTCTGGCTCTCATACGGGCAACAGCATGCACAGGCTGCTGGTGCCTGGCTGCTGGTGTGGAGAGACAGGGCCTATGATGAAACCATGGTTCAGAGGATATCAGTTCTGACACATAGTAGGAGGCAGAGAATGCTCAGGAGAGTCTTTGTGCAGCCTGCTCAGCACAGCCAGCTCTTGGTTAATTAGCCTCTCAAAAGGGCTGGCTCTGGCTGTACTTGCCTTTTAATAATAGAGATGCCCTCCAATTTATGTTTACTGACGGATTATATTCTGTTTTATTGATGACACTGAACACATTCCTTTGTTTCACACCTCTTTTTGTTACATCTGGATGTATTAGCATTTTAGCAAATTGTTGCAACACCTAAATCCATGCATTATGGTGCAGAGAGAAAAGACTGCCCTATACTGGTGAAGATGAATCCCAAAGAGATCTTGGTTTCATTCCCAGCTTGTCTGGAGGCACTGTGCATAGACACGGAAAAGCCTCTGATAACTCAGTTTTTCAGGTGTTGAGAACCCGTAATGTCCATTGAAAGGCTGTCGTTAATCCTTTTGAAACTATTGCTTTTTTTGAAAAGAAGGATTCTGAATTTATGCAGTCATGTTGGCTTGCAGACCTGTCTTGACAATCTCAGCATCTACTGCAAGAAACTATAAGACTCATGGAGGACGAACATCAGAATATAATTTCTGAACATTCAGGGAAAAAGTGGTTTGGAAGTAACCATGAATTTAGCAAGGCTAAATCACGTCTGAATGAACTGATTGCTTTCTATGACAAACGACTAGATTTAGGGACAAGGAGAGACTAGAGAATATCACCTACATTTACCACAACCGGGCTTTTGATGATTAGTTTCCACAATATTTTACTTAAGCTAGAATACCACATTGGGAATGGAAAGCCATCAGCTAGACAAAAAGCTGACTGGATGGCTGGTCTCAGGGAGTCTCGGCAAATGGGTTGTATGCTGCCTAGAGCCTGGTAAGACACGGTGTCCATACCACAACATGTCTTGTTTAACATCTTCCCCAATGGCCAGGGGGAGGGGAAGGAACACTTTCTTTTCATGCTGGCTCGTCACACCAAACCAGGAAAACTGGTCACTACTGGAGAGCAGGGCTGCCATCCAGAGGAACTGGGTCATGCTGCTGGAATGGGCCTTTTGCAGTTCAGTACAGAGAAATGCCAAGCCCTGCTTCTGGGAAATCAGAGCCTCAGGCAGCGAGGCAGTCTAGACATGGCCTGCCTGGGCAGCAGCTCTGCAAAAAAGGCCCTGTGACCCTGGGGGACAGTGAGCACACCCTGGAGCTGACAGGAGCCATCCTGGGGCTGGCAGTATTTGGCAGTGCAGGCACAGGAACTGCTGAAAATGGCCTTTGTTCTCTGATTAATAGCAGATTATTTGCACTGGAAAAAATAGCAGTAATATGCTTACCTAAATGTATATTTATCTTGTCTGTGACTCCTCATCTCAGTTGGGAAGAACAAAAAAGTATATTTTTCTCTTCTAAACAGTCCTATTTTCCATAACTGCATATTTATGAAAGGCAAAGAAAGCCTCTCTAGCTATGGCTTTGGAAAGGAGACTATCTAAACAGCAGGCTGAGACCAGAGTCAGGAGGCTGGTGAGGTTCCACTGGGAGGAAGCAGCAGTATCGGTTAAAGAAAGTTGGAAGGAGAAGAGCCTGGATGCTGGAATTGCTGTACATTTGGATAAAAGGGAAACAAAAAGTGATGCAGGTGAGATGACAGATAACAAGAGAGATTTCAGCAGGATCTAAAAGCATGTAATTGGCATCTGACAGAGGGAAAAAGTAAAAGGTTCCTCTTTCCCTTCCCCAGATGCTGGCTTTGCCCTCATTTAGATTGACCATTAGTAATAGCATTTTGTGCAATTTGTTTATGTTTATTAAAGATGGAGTTCTCTTAGTAGCTACAAGCCTATTTTGTAACCTTATAATCCTGTGTAGTTGGTGTCTGTAGTGTAGACTCAGTATGTCTGTAAATCTAATTTGTGAGCTTTAGTGCTTTAATAAGCTATATAGTCCAAGAGCATAGACTGAATATAATTTGAAACAAAGCATGAATATTTGAATGTAGAAGTCAGACCTAGCTTTGAAAAATGCCCAAAGCTTGTTGGGGTGAATGAAATTCCATTTCTTGCAGAGCTGTAAACACAAGGTACTTATTTGGCTTGTTTCTACCTTATTCTCCTCTATTAGCATCCACTGAAGTCAAGCTCTATGCAGAATGTAGTCTCGAATCATAGTCATCTGCCTTTCCTGCTTAATGAGTATTTACATATGATTCAAGAAATGGAGGTATTTAATTTTGGGAACCATCTAATTTGAGTTAACCTATTGGAATATAAATTGTCTAAGGATCGCACAGATTTTCTTTAGAAGACATGGTTGCCTAGTAAAAGATATTCTCTCGGGGGACTTTGTCTGGATTAGAACAGAGATATGAGTGTTGCCAGAATGCAATTTAGGTGCCTGGACATTGGCAAACATGCTGTCAAGGCACAGCTAGCTGACAGTCCTGAAAGCATGGAGGTAATGCAATATTTTCCCCAGTAGCCAGGTTTTCCTTCCAGAGTAACAAGTTTAAATTAACTCCTACAATTTCATATTTAATGGAAATTTTCTATTTTAGGTGCTATTATTTTGGAAGGAGAATAGAATATAGTGAAAATAAAACTGAGTGCGACTTTTCTGTTTCAGTAATTGCATTTTGAAGTTAGTAGACGTAAAGAAAAATTTCCAAGTCCGACTAAGGGACAAACTCTACCTGGAATATACTGGAAGAAGTAAAGAAGAAATTTAAAGATATGAAATTTCTAAATATATGAAGTTTCCAAACCAGCTTTCATCACAAGACTGTAAATCTGCATACCTTGATCTTGTACTGACAAGGAAGGCTGTATTTTCCTCTGTTTTACTAAAAGTAAGCTACAGCAATTTTGATTAACAAAGGCTGTGAAGTGTCACAGAGTTAATGGCATCCTGAGAGGCAGGGCATATCAGTTAGATTTAACTCCTCTGTGGAAAGTAGTTCATAAATAAAATCTCAAGATCTCCTGACAAAACATTTTCTAAGAAATGTAAAATTATAGGTGTAGGCTTGACAGTAAAATTTATACTAGAAGCAGTAAAAAGAACTTTATTAACATAAACAAGTCAAGTATCCTAATCCCTTTCAGAACTCCTATGCTTCTCTATAAGATGAACTCTGGAAAAGAGAGTTATCTTGAATATAATTTAGTCTTGGAAGAGACCCTTGATAGCATCTTTTCGAACAATACTTTCTCTCAAAAGGCATGAAAAGGGTTTGTGCTGCCTCTCACGGAATGTAGTTCTTGCAAAGGCTGAGTTTCGTTGCAGTTTTTTAGGAAAAAGACAATGGAAATATGTATGGAAAGAGTTAATTTTTTTAGGCTAACAGAGATTCTCAATTATTTATCACATTTCATGAAATTTGAAGGGCATTAAATGAAGGCAGCAGTACTGGCTCCTGTGTCAGGTTACTGTCTGACACCCAAATAACAGAGAGAGACCACTTCTTCATGTCTTTGCCACCACACATTGTATGCCTGGTGAAAGCTGTCAATAATTGCTGGGTTTTTTTCCTTCCTGAATGCTCATAGCCTACTTCAAACAGTCCTGGTAGTACAGAATCAATACCTTAGCGCCAGTAGCCATGGCAAAACTGTTATCATTATTGTGTTTACCCTGGATCAGGTTACTCTCTTTCCTCCCAAAGCCACTGAAAGTTCCAGCAAGCGCACATAGCATCTCCTTGGCAAGTTCTTTCTGCCTTCTACAAGTATCAAACATGTTTCAGTTTTTTCCCCTCCTAGGAGGATGCTATGGCTGAGAAATATATTGAGAGAAGAGCAGGCAATGAGGGAAAATATTACCTAGTCTTTAAATAAATGACATCGGGATACTAATTCAAAATACCAACGGTAATTGAATTGGCACCCTGAGCTGCTGAAACTGGGGGGAAAAAAAAGCCAGCAGGAGAAATGGACCACGAAAAACTTTGTGTTTGCTATGATTGTAAACAATACACCCTTCCCAGGTTTCTCTTCTCAGACAAAGCAGGCGCGCAAGCCTGTGTTCAGACTGTCAAAGACAGAACCATTAAAAGGTATGATTTTATATAGACACATTTAGTCTACCCTTTAATTAATCAACTGAATGCGTCATTTTTAACTTCAACTCATTCACCACTTCTGGCTTTGTTGTGTCATTAAATATGACATTTCCACATCTGGAAAAAAATGTCAAGCTATGACACTGACTGCACTGTACCGCCTCTACTAAAGAGAAATCATGATTGACAGCTTGAGTCTCAGAAGGAATAATTTTCAGTAAATAGGAAATACATAGTGTTCATTATTGGCTTTAAAATATTTGGGAAAAAAAGTGAAGTGAAACAATTTTTTCCATTTCTTTCTGCTTCATTGTATTGTTAATCCCATCTCTATCACTTGACATAGACCTTTTTTTTTTTTCCAATGATTTTTTCACCTTACATCTCACAATACAGTCACCACAGAAAAAAAGATAAAATAACTAATTTACCACAGTTTGGCTCAAGTAACAAGCTGTCTCACTCTACTAAAGTAAGTATTGTATTAATCACTTGTCTGTTCTTAGAGATTTATTAATACCATTACTTTTGAGTGCAGAGTCAGTGAGCAGGTTAAGAGCACAATAGCTAAGAAATTTTAGAAAAGATGAGCATTTTCTACAATCACTGTTTCCAGTTCACAGCCATTACAACTCTTGCTGCAAGACATTTATTTGTGGCACATTTGGGGGTCTTCTCTTTTAATTTGTTAATAAACAGGAGAAAAAAACCTCTGAGAAAGACCAGTAAAAATAATTGTTTATCTTGTTGATCAAGATTTGAGCCAAGATTTTTCAGGTTCAGATAACTTCTTTTAGTCAATAAATTGCTGGTAAATTAGGGAGTAAGGTATTCTTCGGACTAGCACCTTTAAACGTGAGAGTTGCTCTTCCTTTGGTAATAAGGAAAGGCTAGAATTATGGGTCAAGTTCACTGCTAGTAAAAAAGCCCTGCATAAGAGAATAATGCAAATGTAGAACTATTTTGTTTAACAGTAGAATTCGAATAAAACTGGTTTAGATTGTCGAGTCCCTTAAGAAGAGCTGGCCGGGAACTGGCAGTTCACTAAAATTGTGATGGAAATGGCTTTTTCTACCATTTTAAAATCTTGACTTCTGAAAACCAGGGTCATATGTATAAAGCAGCTATAAAGAGTTGAATTTAAAAAAAAATGGTCAATAACTTTTGTCAATATTTGGAAGAGACTAAACATTTTTAAGTTATATCTAACATTTTCAAAGAAAAAGCCATTTTGATATAATAATAACATATATTGCTTAGAAAATGGAATTCAATATCAAGGATGGGTTTTTTCCCTTTCATTTTCACATCAGAAAACTGTCAAAGAACAGTTTTTTCACGGGGAAGTTTCTGTTTTGACGATTTGATGAGTTTTTAAAAATACGATTGCCTGGAAAATTCCTCATCAGCTCCACAGCTGACACTGCAGCTAATGACTAGATTCTATCACTTGGGCAAAGCTTCCCACTGTGATCCTTTGAGGGGAGCACAAGTTGCTCCACCAGGCAGCCGTGCCTCAGTGAGGTGCTGGAGTGGGGAGTGATGGCCTAACCTCCTTCCTCTGCTCTTTGTGCCTTGGAGTTACACAGAGCTGTAAGAAGGATCTATGCCATAACCACATTTATGTGGACTTTTTCACCTATTTCAGAGTCCTGGCTACCACTGCTGAGCAGACCTAGTGACATATATTGGCACATGTTCCAAGGCTTCTTGCCGTGTCACTGAAGAGACATAATATTACCAAGCCATAGCAATTAACAGGCAACCAAGATCCTGCACTTACAGCATGTCTCCTATTTACAGTAATGCTGTTTCAGTTATAGCTAAGCTCCACCAGGAGTTCGTCTTGAGCATTAATTTATCCTTTTTTTTTCATAGTCAATGTGCATTAGCACTTGCATTCCCCGTTTCTTGTCAATATCGTCGGTCATTATGCAACACCTAATGAAAAATAAATGGAGTCATGCCCCTTAATCTCAGTAGGTAACTCTCATAAATATAAAAACAGAAGAAACTCATGTTTCTATTGAGATAGAAGGTAGGGAGTATTCAAGATATAAACTTGCTCTGAAATTTAATTAGCCAAATTTTACAGATTCACTGGGTTAAGTTATCAGCCTCCTTAATCTGGGGGCAACTGCATTGAAAGAGGCCACTCTATGAGTCTTTTCTATATGCTGTCTAATAAACAATCTTTCTACCTGTGCATAGGGATGTCTGTGCTAGTGCACACTCAACTGTAATAAATACGACATTTATCGTAGCATCACAGAGTAATTCTGGAGGCTGTAGGCATGAAGAAATCTATTCTGTTGAAAGGAGAAATTGTGAGTACAGTATAAAAGGAGTTCAGGAAGAAATGTATGTCACTGTAAACACTACTTTCAAGATTATGTATTGTGTGATCTCCTTCAGACATGTGAAAAGACAGGAATAAATGCAACCATTATGATCTACTGAATAACACATCTCTCCTAAAAGTTTTGTATTAATCATCCAGTCCCTAGAAATTCTGATAACAATATTTTTCTTTTCCATTATATACATTTTTATATTAAGTATCGTTGACAAACATTGTTTAGATAGAAACCTCATGTCATTTCCCTGAATTACATAAAGCTAAATAGAATGTAGGAGGATATAATCTGAAGCTGAATCTTTGTTCTACACGAAATTTTCCATAGCTCAGCGCAGTATTTCTAAAGACTGGGATATCTGTGTTATGCTTCTGGATTCCAAACAAAAATATAAGTCATTATTTTATAAAGGAAACATTTAACAGCAATATAGTTGTCACTTCTAACATACCATTACATTATCCTAGGCAGCAGTTCTAGGGGCATTATTTAAGAAGTCTGTGTCTTTAAAAGTTATCACATAATTCTGAACTGTAAAAAGGCAGTCACTGACCAGTAGGATCAACAAGGCATCTCTTGAGATTGTTTACAGATTGGTTAAGAAACGTTTCCACTGAACTTGGGATAGTCAAACTTTTTACATTTCACAAAATGTCTGTGAAATACACCAATTATCTCCCATCTCCTGGTACTGAAGAATGGAGGTAGAGTTCACCCTCAGCTCTGTAATTATGTGCTTGTGGATATATTTTTATTTCAGTTTTTCAGTGACAAACCAGGGTCATAATAGAAATAAAATCAGACTGTTTATTCTGTTGTGAGGACCAAGAGATTCACATCGTGGCGTGGAGCAGATTTGTGATCTGTCTTCTATGCCACCGTCCATAAGTCATAGTTACTTTTCCAGATGGCAATGTTGAGTGACCTGGCAGTTACTTAGTGTGAATACGTGGGTAAAGGGAGATTTTGGAGTGTGACGTGGCATGGCCTTCCCATTCGCTAAGCAACTGATCTTTGAGTTAAATAGCAGGGGCAACTAAGAGCTGTGTTTCAGTTCTAGAGCTCTAGATTTCACTAAGCCCCATTTTGATCATGCTGCTGTGCCAACTCAATGTAGACACCAGCACAGGCTCCTCTGGCCTCTTAAGATTCAACGTAGACATAGCCTTAAAGTCAAGATTAGAAATAGCAGGCTTCCATCTTCTGATTAAACATTTAGAACTGTATGTGCCCAACAAAAGAACTTTTACTTTTCAAATATAAGCCTAGTGGAAAAGTTTCACTGTCTTGACACTGAAGTCAGTGTGAAAAATAAAACAGTGTTTTTGCTGTTGCAGTATCTTGAAGTTATGAAATATAGTCTTAATTTTTACTTAACCCATATACCAAAGGAAAACAGAAGCATCTGATCTGATTTTTTAAAAAATCTTTTGTCTCTGAAAATTTGCATTTTTTCTTCATTTTTGAAAATAAAAATAATTTGTGTTGAAAAATAAATGCAATCAATTTTCTGAACGAAATTATTTGGCCGTCATGTTCTCCCACCTTCATTTCAATATATCTTTTGGGTCTTCTATCTTATAATTGTTCATAATATGTTTCTTAAAAATAGAAAAATGCCATAAGCATGTTGAAAAACCCGAGAGGACTGATAATCCTTCAGCCATTGTGTCTGCCATGAAGAAGTGTCTGTTCTCCCACCTAGACTATCATGAATGGACTTCCATGGAGAAACTGAAATTTCTGGCTCCTTCTGATGGTCCGCTTTGGAACGACGTATTCATAACTACCCCTTCAGATAAAATATTCCATGTCAGTTTGTTCATAAGTCATTCTTGGATATGAATAGTACGGCTCCACTCCTTTATTTTTCTTCTCTTTTTTGAGAGAGTTTTTGGAGACACTTTTCAACTTTGGTATATGACTCGCCAGCCAGCCACTAGCAGACCTCTAATACTTGATGTTCTTAAAATTGCAAATTGGTATTCTAGGGCTTTCTCCTTCCAGGTTTCCATAGCAACTCTTGTAGAGCTTATTCATTAGAAAGAGTTCTGTTTAATTGATCTCCTAATGTATTGCTTAATAGTAACTGTTAAGCAGTCTTTTGTTTCCAGGTCATATTTAGGGTTCACATATTTGCATAAAAGCATTTCATTAGCTGAAACCAATCATTATTAGTAATTTTCTTTTTTTAGTTTAAAATAACTAAACCGTCATTGAGATTTTCTGAATAGCAAATATTTACATCTTGCTGAATGGGTTTTCTCTGTGAGCCTGGGTGCTTTGTTTCTCTGAGCAGCAAGAAAATTACAGAGCTTCAAAATGTTAATCAGAGAAGACAAAAAGAAAGTGGATTTTTTTACGATTGAAATGAAAATGCACAGTGATGATAACCATAGGCCACAGGCAATATTTGATGATGAAGTTGTAATGGATAAATATCCTTTAAAAATCACAGTAATGCACTGCCCAACTTGAATACATTGGGATTTTTTTCTATTATGCATAACAATCATTTTCTGACATTTTAGGCTGTGAAAGTTTAAAACCTCAAACGAATCCTTTTTCTTCCAAAGTGATGCTGTCCAAAACCCTTTCCACTTAGGCTAGTTCATATGATTACTATTTTTATGGTCAAATATATTAATGCATTTGGTTCTGCAATTGCAGAGTTGTTTGCAGAGTTTTCAGCTGGTTTTCAGTCTACTGGGGTACATGAATGTCAAGCAATTCACTCAGAGTCATAGGATGAATTTTAGTCTTGAAAATAGAAAAACTGTGTTCACCAAGAGCAAGCATTTAAATTCTCTCTGGATAATAACAGCCACGAAAAAAAAATACATATTGTTCAATTAACTTAAAGACCTTGAAAAATAGAGCTAGCCTATCAAACTTATTCAAACCTGAATGGAGAGTAAACAACATATGGCTAAATTCATGTTATACATACTATGCATCTGGCTATGAATTCACGTTAATTGATTACAAATATTCTAAATTCATATTCTAAACTTTTCATTTTCTTTAAATCATTTTTCTTTTTGTTTTTGGGTTGGTTGGTTTTTTTTTTCTCCAGTGCTTGGAACTTGTAGTTTTCAATATTTGTTCACAAACATATGAGCCTTAGGTCTGAATCTTTTACTCTTTTAGCTCTTTGAAAATGAGATCTGTTATTCTCAAGCACAGAACTTCAAGACCTGTTGAAACAAGAAACAGGGATGATTTCTGATGAATTTCCAAGATTTACAAGGCATTAATTTCCTTCAGAACTCAAAACATTCATAGGCAGTTGTCCCTCTGAGTACTTCAATGTTACATGCATAGTTTGAACAAAACCCACCATGTTGGGAAAATAAATCAGAGGGTCAATAGTTAAAATGAAAGGAAAGGTATTGTCTTTGATCTTTTATTTCCTGATAAAATAATGAGAAAAATTGCTGTTGTTATTGCTTATATTTTGGTATTATTGTGAAGGTATCCAGAAGGGGAAAAAAAGCCACGTAATATTCATGATAAAACTCAGTCTGACCTTAGTTCCTGACTCATAGCTTCGTGTTTTTGCCTTACTGAAGTAATATTCATTAGTATTTCTTGCCCAGTGATAACTTTAAAAGAGGTAAGAAGTACCTCTAAAGGAAAAGTTACTTGATTGAGCTTCTCAGGAGCTCCAAATATCTGGTTCTATTTTCCATTCATTTTTTGACATTTTATAAAATGTTGGTATGGAGAAAAACTGTGCCAAAAATCTTCCTGAGAAGCTTGTTTATTATTATATGTAACAAAAGGCAGAGTAAGCATGAACCTCAGGAACTTCGATATTGCCAACAATCTCTTGGCTACAGTGGTGAAATAATCTGTGGTCTCAAGTACTATTCATTTCAAGGGATTTATTTGTTTGTGAAGCTCAGCAAACTACTTCCCTTTTGGTTTTGTGACCCTACTGAAGTCCATTGACTGTACTAGTCAGGGTTCCCTGACTGCAACAGGAGTGAAACAACTGGCTCACACATTGTATTATACACAAGGGCAACTAAATTAGATGAGAACTGAGTCCCACAGACTATAAATCTATAGAACAAGAGTTTCAAAGGGAATATGAAGTCTTATCCATAATGGTAACTGCTCAATACTTCCAACGAAGCTACCTAGAATTTAATTTTCAGTTATAAAATCTCAAACACATAATTGTTTCTTGCACATCAAGAGTTGTTCATACTTTGAATATTTTTTTCTTTTATTCTATTATTTTTCATTGCATGCAAATACCTAGGGGGTACATATTGTGCTAGAGACTTTTGCAGTCATCATTTACACTAATTGACTATTTAAACCCTTGAAATATGGGACTCGAAAAATAAAGCAACTGAAATAGAGAAATCCAGTGTGCTAGAGTACAATCTGAAACTGAATCTATGTCCTCTCATTCTTCCTCCTGTGAATGATACTGTCATACTACATCTGCTGAAGTTTTATCCCAGTTTTATTTCCAAGAGCTAGTCTTAGCACTGATCCTTCCACCTGGCAGGCATGATTAAAGCTACTGCTCTAATAAGACTTCCTAAATAAACATCCAGGTTGATCGAACACTCAGGTTTGTGCTACTGTCTAGAGTGCCAATTCGATGACAATATTTGTCTGCTTTCTTCCTCTATCAAAAGGGCATAATTATCATTTCTTCAAGGAAAGGACCAAAAAAAAAACCCACTACAGGCAGCTTGTATTCAGACCACAATGTTCATTTCTATATATTCACAAGGTGAGAATATTTATGTTGTTTAGGTAAATTTGACCTCCTGTGATACAGTGACTGGTGCACCTTCACTGAAAAGCTTCAGAGTTACCACTGCCATTGATAAAGAGTAGGGAGTTCAGTTGCATACCTAAAACTATAGAATATCTTGCAACATGTCTTAGGGTAATATTTGCTCTAAATTTGGCCAGACATCAGTTCAAACATTTTTGCTACTGTTTTCTCCTTTTTGTCACGAAAAAAAAAAAAGAAAGCTGAAAAACATGCAAAAAAACATGAAGGAAACTGTTGCTTTTTCTTAGTGTTGCTGTTTTATAAAAAAAAGAGAAAGAAATTTATCAGCTGCGGTTATTTTTTTTAGAACACCTTTCTAATTATTACCTTAATTGCATTACTGGCAGTGTATGTAGTTTTTATTAATCAATAAAACAATGATCCTCGTAATGAGATTATACAAGCAGCAACTAATCATTGTCTCATCATCAGTCTTGAACATCGTTTCTCATTATTAAAATTCACAATATTCAATAGGTTTCCCAACAATATTTTGCAACTCCAGTGTATGTTACAGAATAAAAGTTTTCACTATTGACTGTGGTTTAATTTCCTTGCTAGCTGTAGCATTCTGAGTGGGATTTTCTACACAAGATGTAATAAATCAGCACCAGCAACGTCCACCATACTTACTTACTGGGTTTCCCCACAGAGGCTACAGATGTTTGGAGCTATAATCATGTCCCGTTACTGATCCCAGGCCGGGATTGAAAGACAGAAGGGTGTTTTCCACTTAATTGTCTGCAACAAATGTGCATTCGAAATGGTGCAGATGCCCTCAGTTGAGACCTAATGTGGCCAGCCTTGCAGAAAGTCAAGCTGTGCATGCCCATCCAGCAACAGCCAACACAGCAGGGGCTGTGTGATTTAAACCATCCTGAACTGGGTATACTCCACCCAATCCTATTAGTGCCGGAGCTTCTGGGTGTGTGAGGGTTCCTGGAGTGTGCATGGCATATCAGCGGAGCGGGGAAGCCCTGCAGCCTACTGCCACCAGCTGGGGCCACCATGTTTGCTCCCAGCCGTCTCTCCTTGGCTGTGTCATGCTGGCCATGGAGCAGGACCGTTGCATGCGTCATTAACATCAAACGTACTTGTAACTAAGAGTGCTTTTTTATCTGAGCCCATTTAATCATATACTGTCACTTTCGTCTCAGACGGTGACAACCTGCCAGGTGAAGCGTGCTGAGAAGACAAAAGCAATCCAGTGTGATACATACTCACCTGAGGACAATAGACATTAAAGACATATTGGGTTTTTACCTCCACTCTTCCTGTACCTCAGCAAACTAATTTACCATCCCAGAAAAACATGTTTCTGACATTCCTGTAAAGGTAATCAAAGAGAGAAGGACCCTGTTCAGGAGAAAGGTGGCTTCTCGACCAAGGCAAGTGCCCATTTGGGAAGTGAAAACAAACCAATGGAGTGTAAGTGCATTGTTGTTTATGTTGGGCAGATCCCATGCTCCTACATTTTCGTTTTGTTATACAATGAAACTTGCTCCTTGGAAGCCAAATCTTAAAGTTAACTGGTAGAGGCTTTAAAGGGATACAATTCACAATCATTAAAGCTATAAGTGACAGCATTCAAATGGGAATTTGAAATCTTAATGAGCTTAAAAGCAGTTATTTCTAAGAAATAAAAAATAACATCAAAAATAGGCAAGCGAATGCTGTTTATTCCAGTCCACCATATTAATTTATTTTAAGTAAAAGCTTTTTTCCACCTTTTTTGTCTCTTCCTAAAATAAGAAAGGAAGTCTACAGAAAGTACTAAGTAACAGCAAATGTATCGCAAATTCCGTGACATACTAAGATCATAGCATAATAATCTAAATTAACTTTATCAGTGGTGCTTCCATATACTGCACAGGCATAAAAAACCCCAGTGCTGCATGTCTGCATCCACCCTCTGTTTTTCCTTTAGGCAAAGCACTTCCTGAAAAATTAATAAATATAACCAGGTCTCCTATTACACCTTAACTAGCATCATTGTCATCTCTCAAAAGCCCAAATTAATTCGGAATAAACAACTGACTTATCTGCTTCCAGGGTCTCAAGTGTTTCCAGTCTGCTTGCAACTTCCAGTTTATCCAGTCTTAGTTATTTTTTTTAAAATCTGAGATAAGTTCTCATTTGATCCTCTCTCCTCTTGTCTTGCCCCATTTCCTCAATACTACAATCCCTGTTGAAGAACACACTTCAGGTTACAGAGGATTCAAATTATACAAGTATTTTCCCATATCTTCTCAAGATTTCTCTCTTCTTTCAGACCAAATTAGCTGTTTATTGGGGTTTTTTTCCCATGCTGCCTTGGTTCGTTTGGGATATTTTCCTGATTTATTTTTCATGGTCCGTATGTTTAATTCAGGTAAATGACCAAGATAATCACTGTCCTACTCAATGTGAGGAGAATCCGGTGTCTTCTTTTCCCTTGGAATCAGTACAGACCTTGTGCTGTGAGCCTGACCATAAGTCCACTGTGCATCAAGGAGTTAGTGACAAATGTAAAGCTATTCCCTATTCTCATAGTGTTAACTCTAATGAAAACAATATTAAATGTCATCTTACAGTCTCTTAGGTACCTTTTCTAGTGGCATTATAACGGACCAGCATGGCCTCATCCAAAACACCTTGTACACAATAAAAAGAAATGAAAAACAAAAGAAAATTCTAATTGGCTTCGAAAAGAATTTTGTCAGAAAAGACTTGAATTCTCAGAGTTCAGAAAACTTTACCTGTCTGCTGACAAGGAGAGAACCTATACCTTCACTTGTATTAAGACCCCATAGAGGTATAAAGTGTCTTGCATAAGTAGCTTGGACTGAATTACCCACATATTAGCAGAAACACCTCTATAAACAGACCATTTCAAACTACAAGCCTTCATGTTTCAGTATTTCTCACAGATAAGAGCTAAGATTCAGTCCAGGTGGAATACAATTGTGATCAGCTTTGGTGACTAAATGAAAAATCTTTGTCTCTGTGAGACTGGAAAAGATACACCCATTGGTTTTCAGGAAATGAGAGCCAATGACAAACCAATGACAGAAATCAGTTCCTGCAAATATATTGCGGTAACATTAATCATTGGGGTCATTATATCAACCTAAGAAAAAGGTTAGAAACCAACTGTTGAATATATGAAGGAAACATGGAAATGCACTTGCTTACATGAAAGGAACATGTCAGTGACCGTTTTAGTTCATTTAAAAGTAAGTTGCAATTGCAAAAAGTGATATCTTGCAAATATAGAGAGATATTTAATTTCTGTCCCTACCATTTGGAACACCATCCTCTAAACTTACATTTTGGAATTAAAAGTGTCAATCTATTAGAAAGCTAATGGGCTGACACTTCATAGAAGGGTAAGAAAAATAAAAAGTGGACTTAAAACATGCTCTTTTTTTGTAAGTAATAATAGGTTTGGAATAGAAGATAACTATTCAATATGTAAACAATGTGTGTAAAAAGGCCCCATTGACGGGGAGCTACTACAACATCTTTAAAAGACAGTTCTACTTTGACAATTTTTTTTCCACTATAAATAATAAAACTGAATTTTCTGAGACTGGACCTTGCTCTTCCCTAGGTGAGAACATTTCCAGGTGAAAACATTTCCTTTTCTTTAGTGATGAATTTCTGGCCAGTGAGGTCATGTCATCAGCTTAACTCGACAAAGTCCATGTACTGGGCATCTAAAGAAAGATGAGGGTCCTGTCAGGAAGACATAAACAAAACCAGAAGTTATTTCAAAGCCAGGGGAAGTCTGATATGGTGCTGAGAAAAGACAGAGAAATTAGTATAATAATTCAGGATTAGGTAGGATGAGATCTTTCTTTCCTAGCAAAACTAACAATCTTTCAAATGTGATTAGAATAAATTATTTTATTTCAAGCCTTAACCTATAGACACTCTATTTGCCTCCATGAGTCAGTCAACTAAATATGTTTGGGTTGATTGTAGGAACACAGATTGATGATGGCAAGCCATACATACAATTTTATATAAATAAACATTCACAGTATAACTACCAAGTGTTTACAGATTGGCAAATGTATCCTAGAAGATGTTGTTCATATGAACTCTTTTCTCTCTCCCTTTTTTTTAAAGGTTATATCAAGTTTACCCAGTATTTTTCTCAAAAAAAGTTCATGAGCTTGTCTTATGTTGGTCTAATAAAACTATCTTCTCCTTAACAAATCTAGTAAAAAATGAGAAAACAGATTCCACAAATAAAATATTTGTTTGAAGACAGTATAAAAACTCTTACAAATTTAATGAACAGCAAAAACAAAAGCAAAAATTGTAACATCTTTGTTGGGTTGTTTACATAAAATGGCTACATATTTTATATGGTATAAATGCTGACATCTCTACACAATTTTAATAATCTGTATGTGTATTTGAATTGAATTTTGAATGATCTTTGAACAAAGCTTTACTAGCTACAATTGTGAAAAGACAAGAGTTCCAAAAAATATGGATTTTACTTTAGTTCTTCAAGAAAAATAAAGGTCTTTAAAAAAAATGTGAATTATGTTCTCTGTTTTAAATATGCTTACTGTTGTTTGTTGTTTTTCTAAAAATTTGATCACCATCTTCAAATTATTCTCTATTTTTTATGCAGAAAACTTAGTAGTCAAATATATTGATTTTCACATTGGAAAATCTTGGGGCTAATTTCATGAGTTGATATATTTGAGGAGTAGACATAAACAATACAAAAATGTGAACATCATTTTTTAAAGTATAAAAAAATACAGAAATAATTCACAGTATAGAGCTCTTTCTACAGTTTTAGAGTAGCCTCCATAGAACATTTTTTCATCATGGCTATTTAATTCCCAAAAGAGGATAATAGCACACTTCTCTTAAAAAAAAATATTTTAAAAGCATTTTTAAATTTACTTTCAGAAATGTATTCAAATAACAAGTTTTAATTTGCAGCATTTTTCCTATGTGAATATAGAGAAAATATTTAATGAATTGCTGTATATCATTATGACTCAGAGCAGAATTTAGCACTTGAATATGCTCTTTCACACATAATTTCCTTAAAATATAAGGAAATAGTGCAACTCCTTTCTACCTGATGAAAACTCATACAGAATAAACGTATTCTCATCAGCCATCTGTCTTCTTAGACTTAAGTTAAAATATTTTAAGGTTAACACTTACATCTACATAATGATGAAATAGTTAAAGTGAAAAGTTCTAACCTCCTTCTTTCCCCTTCATAATTTATGCTATTGTTCTAAAAATACGTATGTTTTTCATGGAGTAATGCATTTAAGAAATAGATTGTTTGTGTAGAAAGTGCTCCAGAGTGACATGACCTGATAAAAAGGCCTAAAAATGTCTAGTCATGTGGCAATTTATTCATGTTACTCCATAAGATGGATTAAGAGAAGAAAAGCATAAATGTGAGCAAGAATTATGCAACAGATAAAATGACTGCGTCATTAAACATTAAAATGTTAATAGGAATGCAATCAAGAGAGTGCAAATTCCTCTACCACAGATTGAATTCACTCGCCATCCAAAAACACATCTGAAGTAATTCGGAGATTTGGCAAGAGCAAATTTCCATTGCTATTTTTCATTTTTAAAAAATAAAGACTGGGACCGTATTCAAGGATATATTAAACAGTCATGTACAGAAACATGACTTAATAGTGGCCTCCCTGAGTGAGTCCACCACCAGTGGAGAATTAGAAAGAAATAAAAACAAGAAGAGGTCCAGAAAAGAACAAGAAATTGAAGTTCATTACCATCTCAGTTTCTTCTAACACAGGTTATATTTCTGTCATTACATTTAGGATTTTTTCATGGACCATTCATCCATTACTTTGTCTAATTACTTTCTAAGTCCTTTATGAAAAGTTCTGGAATGAAATGAAGATTATTTTAATATGTTCTGTGATACAATGTTTCAGTTAATGGAAAACTTGTTGTTTTAAACTTGTTTGCCTGGCAAATTCAATAGGTATCCCTGTTCCCCTCGTAATGGAAAACAGAAGCCCAGTCTGGCCACTTTCTTTGAGGCTATAGTTGTCTCTGCTGTTGTCTCAGTTCTGTATTTTCCCAGCTTGAAGAGCTTTATGCTTAACCTTTCCATATCTTGAAGCAGCCACAGACCTCTGATGAACTAGTCATCCTCCCTTGGAACAAATTCTGGATTTGTTAGGTTGTTTTGAGATTGTGGGACAAGAACTACATGAAATTGTCAATTTGTTGAGCAAATTCATTAGTATGGTTTTACTTTATAATTAGACTAAGGAATTCAGTAGGTTTGCAAAGCATTTTTTTCTACAAAAGATTTCTTTTCCCTTAGAATCAGTATAAAATTCCCATTTGCCACTATAGAATTTCTCTATGCATTTGCTAGCCTTATTTTGATGTAATTCCTGATAATGTTAGCTGTATAGAATTCAGAATTTTTAGCAAGTATACCTTAAGCCCTTTCTAAACACCCTTCTGGAAAATGTTCACCACAGTGGATATCTCTCTTTTATACCTTAGTCTGTACTCCATAGTCAGTATTTTCTAAAACTCATAGTGAGAATTTGTCATTATTCATTCAATGGCTTTGTTGTCAAACTGAAACTTAATACTTTTTGCAGTTAGATTCATAAGATTCCTCCCTAAGAAGGAACTTTCTTAAACTAATTGGTATCAAATACATTTACATTCTTTTGAGAGATATTTTTCTGAATGTGTGTCCACCCACCTACTCATCATCCTTCTTGAGTTGTGTGACACACATTGGACACAAAACAGAATAGAGCTTTGGAATGCGTTATAAATATCATGTTATTCTGGTATAATTAATAGGAGTCTTGACAGGAAGGCAAAAATTTCAAGTCCACACAAGAATTTTGCAACAGTGAAAAGGGAGAAGAGGCAGGAAATTAGTAAGAGAAAGCAAGGCAGAAAGTATTCTTTTTTCTTCTTTTCAACAGCAAGATCTATGAAGCGAAGAAGGTGAGAAAATTTTGCTTTTCCACATGCTTGATATTAATAGAAAATATTTGTGCTAGGAATGTTGAGAACAATACAACTTTATGTATAAAAATTGCCCACTTAGATCTGTCAAAGCTGATATCTGTGAAGATTATCTGATACTAATACTGAGAGTGAGCAAAATGTTTCTAACCAAATAACACAGTAAAAAACTGAACAAAAACCAGAAGCCTTGAAAACATGTTTTAGAAAACAGTGTTATTACATTGGCTTCAGTATTGTGCAATTTTTGACACCTTGAGATTAATTTTAAAAAAAAAACTCTTGTTGGTTTTTTTGCATCTTTTGATTTTAAATGGCCATGCTAATAAATGTCCAATGGCATATAGGAAATTAGCAGCAGAGCTGAATGTAGAACCAGCACCTCACAGTTTCTTAAATAAATAAAAAAAGGCACAAAGTGAATAGGAAGAAAAGCTTCATTTGTCACAAACGATCATCTGTGTCAACCTCGTAAAAATGAAGAAATGCTTTGGGTGCATGTACAGTCTAACTAATTTTTTTGTTTTGTTCCTTCTGAATAGGGCTCAATTCTACTGTGATTTCATTTGTCCTCTGCCACTGATGGAGTATGAGACCTTTTAGTCCAAACAGAGCTATCACAATTTGGCCACAGACATTAAATAATGTACTCTATACATGAAGTAATAACCACCTGCATTTAAACACATATTCATGGAATATTCTGTGTATACATCTAAACACAGAAAGTCTGTCTGCCTATCTCTAACATAAAGCTCATTCTATATATATTTGTTAAATGAGAATGAAAACTCTCTCAGTGATACATAAATATTTAAAAGAGAGATGTTTAGCTTAAAAAGAGTAAATTGCAGCTATACATCTTGGAAAATCTCTTGTGAGACAATGTAATCTGTGGGGAAACTTGTCATAACCAAGATATTTCCTCTCAGTGTTCAGATCTTGGTTGACCTCAGCATCTGAAATGGTGTGAACAGCAGTGTGTGATCTCAGCCTTACTCTTTATTGATCTGCATGATAAAGGTAACTTAACTGCTTTACACATTCTCTGAGTGTTTATTAATTGTGACTGGGAGGAGACAGTGTGCCTTTTTGTGTTTTGCCAGTGTGTTGTGGATCTGTGAAAAAGTATAGCTGTTGCTCTTACTCTCAGGAAAAATACTAAGGCACGGTAAAACTTGTTTCCATGCATTTTGAATAACATAACAGGTAACATAAACTTTGTTCAAGTGAATATATTTTGTTTTAAAGAAAGAAATATGTTCTTTATATTCTCATATTCTTTTCTATGACCCTCACAGTCAAAGCTAATTAGCTTTATTATTTTGAACATATTATGCTTGCAATTTGCCTATTTTGGCCTAAACTGTTACCTTGAAAGGGTGTTCTGAACATGGCTGACTGGATTCTGTACATGAAAGTGTGACATTCCAGTTTCTGGACACACTCATAGAATCATAGAATATGCTGAGTTGGAAGGAACCCGTTAGGATTATTGAGTCCAACTCCTGGCTCTGCACACCCCAAGAATCACAGCATGCTCCTGAGACTGTTGTCAAAATGCTTCTTGAACTTAGACAGGCTTGGTGCTGTGACCACTGTGATCCTCGGTGGATAAAAGACAAACTCCCAAATTTTAGCAGCACCTTTCCACCCCACTGCACTGTGGGTGTAGCCCTCTGAGATAAGGTCTCCAGCCCAAAAGGCCTTTTTCTCTCTGCTCATAAATCCAATTCAGGATCTTAAACCATCCAATTAAGTATTTTCCTTTTTTTTTCTGACACGCTGAATGACAAGGTGAAGTTCCATGCCATTCTAGGTCTCATTTTACCTTTATTTCACTGAGTATAGAATTAACCATCTAACAAAAGATGAAATTTGATCAGCTTTCACATAAACTTCATTCTTCATCTTTTTCATCTGGCACTCTTCTGAACACTTTCCTGGTTCTATAGTGAATGAGGTTGGGAAGAAATAATGGAATCATAAAATCAAAGAATCATAGAATAAGCTGAGTTGGAAGAGGAACATTGAGTCCAACTCTTGGCCCTGCACACCCCATCCCCAAGAGGCACACCATGTGCCTGAGAGCATTGTCCAAACGCTTCTTGAACTCTGTCAGGCTTGGTGCTGTGACCACTGCCTGGGAAACCTGTTCCAGTGCCCAATTGGAACCCTTTGGCTGAAGAATCCTTTTCTAATATCCAACCTAACCCTACCCTGACACAACTTCAGGCCATTCCCTCAGGTCCTGTCACTGGTCACCACAGAGAAGAGATCAGTGCCTGTGCCTCCTCTTCCTCTCACAAGGAAGTTGCAGACTGCAATGAGGTCTCCCTTCAGTTCCCTCCAGGCTGAACAAAGCTGCTCCTCATATGGCTTCCCCTCAAGACCCTTCAACACCTCCATGGCCCTCCTGTGTGCAGGTTCTGTGGTGCTGGGTGAGACGGCTGCAGTGTGTTCCACAGGAACCCTTCTCTGAGGGGTCCCAGGTGGGGCCAGACCCCACTAGCCAGCTGTTCCCCACCCAGGGCGATGATGGCCAGCAACCACCCCATGCATCATTGATTCAGGCACTCCCAGAGGTGGAGAGGTGGCCCAAGGCCAGGGAAGCCCAAAGGTGTTCATTTGGTGAAGCCACAGTGCCAAGAGGGCAAACTTCCATTTGGCTGGGGCTTATGAGGGGGTCCCAAAGGGGGCGGAGTAATACAAAACAGCCAGTGGGAGAGAGGGAGAAGGGGGTGGGTAATACAAAACAACCGATGGGAACAGAGGGGCAGGAATGGGGGCTTTGGTTACATCTTGCAGGGGTACATGAATATTCATAAGAGTCGATGGGAGAAACTCTTACAACAAACCTGGAGGGAGGTTTCTTGGACCCAACCATGGTCCCTTGGTCTTCCGGGCCCCCCTGCTACCAGTGCTGGTGGTTCAGCCATCGCAACACTCCTGTGGGCATTCTCTAATAGTTTTATGACCTTCTTATATGGAGGCACCCAAAACTGCCCCCAGCACTCGAGGTGAGGCCGCCCCAGGGCAGAGCAGAGCGGGACAATCCCCTCCCTTGCCCGGCTGGCGATGCTGGGCCTGATGCCCCCCAGGACACGCTTGGCCCTCCTGGCTGCCAGGGCACTGCTGGCTCATGTTCAACTTGCCACTGACCAGGACCCCCAGGGCCCTTTCCGTGGCACTGCTCTCCAGCCTCTCATTCCCCAGTCTGTACAAACATAGAAGACAATTTTTGATGTAGTATTCTTGGAGGGATTATTAACTGCATTGTAACATTAAATAGTATTAATAAAGAGACCCAAGGTCATACACATATGGGTAAATCAGGAGTATCTTTCTAAGGACAATAGAGCTAGAATTACAGAGGCATGACTATCAAGTACTTTGCAATAAATATAAATATTTTCTGTGTACTCAGTGCAGTCATCTGGCCAAAGCCTGATGCTATCACCTACAAACTTTTACAATGCTGTGCAATGAGACTGGTTGAAAGAAATTACACCTATTCCATTGTTTTCATGTTTTTACACATTTCTTTCTGTCTTTTTCCATGCATGGCGTCTAGCTAGATACCTCCTCACAATTTGTGTTGCACAGCACCCTTTGAGATACCTTTTCTTGCAGGAGGTCTAAAGTAAGTAATAACTATGAAATCAATCCATTTAAGACACAGAAACACACTGACAGCAGTCAAGGGATTCTTTGTCAGGTAAATGTCTTGAACTTCTGCCTCCACTCTCGTTCTCATTCTCTGATTCTTTACGTTTCATGTTCAGCAGCTGGTACCTTTCATTCTACAGCAAAGTTACCAACTATTTAATGATTTTGCAGTCTATCAATTGTGTAGTCATTCCTTCTGCCTGCCGATTTTATTTAATATCCCAGAGCTCTCCACGCTACCCTGTGACTCTGGGACCATAAGAAAACTATCTGCCAACAGGTATAAAACTAACACACGGGAATGTTTTAAAAACCTACACATATAGTGATTCAAGAGTCAAATTAAACTCCAGGGTAGAGAAACATATTGACCACCAACTGCACTGGGAACTGCACCTATTTATGACAGGGCTGGATACTCCTGCATGTTTTTTAGAGATGTGTTTGAAAATGAAGGAGATTCTGTCCTCCTTTAACATTTGTAAAATTAAAATATTATGTGTGTAAGGAGCTTAACTTAGGAGAAAATTTAGTAATTTTAAAATTATTAGCTCTAATAATTTTGATAATTTCTTTCATTTGAGAATATGTTCACATGAACTATGAATTCATCATCTTTACACTTGGTTAGAAAGGGATGTATACGCTGAGTGGCACCATCCATGCATTCACAGGTAAGATGGTGGCATCTCAGTATTAATATCTGACGACCTTTTCCAGTTCTCGCCATCAGTCTAGACCATTGTGAGCATCTAGGAGAAAAGATCCAGCTTTATCAGCTTGCACTGGCCATCTCAGGCCAATGACTATGGCTCCGCTCTCAGCAGAAAATACATTTCACTGATGCCAGGGCTGTATGGAAACAAGACATAAAGTATCTTTCTGTTAAAGAGAATGTCTGTGAAACAGGCAGTAGCAAACAGTTAACTCAGGTTCGGCTTGGGGTTTTTTGTCCAAACTGAAAAGCTAATATTTTCCTAATAATTTTCACACATGGCTGCCATAACAAACCATCTAGCCGTTGCAGCAGATGTGAATGTCTCTTAAACAAATCATTGAGTCAGGACTAGAAATCTCACTCACCTACTTTTCTGGTAGCTTTCTGATTTTATTTACTAAAAACCATATAAATCTGTTCATCTATTATTCTTCTGTAAGAGATATTATGTATGTATTTATCTGAGTATTTTTTAAAAGAAATTGTAGTCACTTAATATACAAATTATTGGTGAAGAAAGGAAGAAAATAAGGATTTTAATTCCCACTGTTTAAGGATTGACTCAATACTTGTTTCAAAAAAGTTCTTTCTCTTTCTTTTGTTTTTCAGGGCTTTTGATTTAGTAAGAGCAAGATGATTCACAATAGCTTCACGCAGAAAGCCTGTACTATTACAAGTACAGCAGGTAACAAATTTCAGATTTTGGGAGAGGGATTCCTATTTGGAACTTCTGCATAAAAGGATGTTCAGAAACCACTACGGGTCTTCATACACTAAGTTCATGTGTTTGTGCCTGAATTTCCATGTACAAACATCCCAGCAACCAAAGAAATACCTTGTATGTTTGTCTGTGTGCATGTACAAGCAAACACACTCGATCCCCTGTATCCATCTGCCAATCTATCTACATATTTCCTGCTCTTTCCAATAGGTTGAAAGGACTAGTCACACCCTGTGACTAGTCTAATTCTAATAAAATAATGGCTTGCTGAAAGCCAGTGTAAAATTAGAAACCATGCCACAGCCTGGAAAAAAAATATCTGAAGCAGAGTATCCATATCAGCTTCTCCCAGAATTTGGCTCCAATTTCTTCTGTTTCATTTTGCCACAGTGCTTAATATTGGACCCTAAGGAAACAACAATTATATTTAGCACAGTCCTTATTCAGAGAAATTTAATCTCCTCATTATCTCTGGATGCTATAATAGGAATGCTAGGATGAACTGTGGTCTTCTGTTCACCTTCTTTCAGTACTTCAGCATTTTAACCTTTCCTTTTCCAAAGTCATTTTCTCAAATGTATGAGATGATTAATGAGAGCAGCTCTTTTCCTGTGTTCAACAATCGTGTCCTTCTTGCTCCTCTCTCCTTGCATAATTATAATTATGTTGTTCTTGCCAATATTTAGGGCTGTGTCAGCACTTCCATTACAAACCCCAATTTTCAGGAGTTTGTAATAAGGCTGGTGCACTTGGCACTTGGCCAAAACTGAAGAGAACTGGAAATCACACTGGTCAGGGCACTTGAAACCAAAACATGAACAGTGATTTGTTTTGGGCTGGGCTCCATATTTGGCAAGAAAGAGTGGCTGACAGCAAGTGCGAGTGAAGTAAAAGAGATCCAAGTGTCTGATAATACAGCCGAGCTTTATATAATGTCAGAGAACAGTGAAAGAGTGGGTCCAGCTAAGTAAGAAAGTCTTTCATTAGACAGCCAAATAATGTTCCCTTTTTTTGGAAATAGGCCAGGGTGGCAAAAATAAAAAGAAGAAGGACCCACAGTATGATTGGTTTTGTAGCTCTCTCAATGCCAACTCAATAATTCATGCAAAAATCCTTAACAGAGCAATGAATACCTATGCACAGTTCTGGAAAAGAGGACAAATTAGTAGGTCATTTAAAGAAAAATGAGTCCATTTTCAAAAGCGACTGGTGATTCCGTGAGCAGTGCCTTATTGATTTTTTTGGGGGGAGTGTTGAGAACTTTTTAAGATCCTTTGTGCAGCTAGAGTTTGTCGCTCAAACAGCACATTGACTCTTTAATAACTGAAATCCAAATAACTCTAATACGCAAAGACAGCTACTGAATATGCAGAAGAACAGAGAGTGGAAATCCAAATAAAGTATATATGTAAATAAGACAAAATATTTGTAAGTTATTCTGTGGAAACATAATGTATTTATCATTTTTTACCTTCAGAGAAGGAAGTTATCATAGAACAATAGAATCATAGAAGGCTTTGTCTTGGAGGTGTTCTTAAACATCATCTGGTTTCAACCCCCTTGCCACGGGCAGTGAACCTTCCACTAGATCAAGTTACTCAGAGCACCATCCAGCCTGCCCTTGAACACTTCCAGGGATGGGACCTCCACAACTTCTCTGGGCAACGTGTTCCAGTGCTTCACCACCCTCACACTAAAGAAGTTTTCCTAATATCTAAAGCACAATACCATTCTTCCTTGTCCTATCACTACATGCCCTCAAGAAATGTCCTTCTCCAGCCTTCTTGCAAGCCCCCTGTAGCTACCGGAACACTGACCTAAGTCTCTCCAAAGCCTTCTCTTCTCCAGGCTGAACAATCCCAACGCTCCAACAAGTTATAACATAGAGGTAGAGGCAAAGGAAAAATTACGGGATCATTGTTAAAGTAGAATAATATATAAATTTATATCCAGTGACAGAAGACCAGACAAGTCCAAATAGCACCGATTACTTATTATAACAGTATAGTGTTTCTCTTTTTTCCCCCTCTCTTTCCTGTACGGATGCCTTTACTGGGAAATCTGAGAGAAATACCAATTTCACACACATGCAAAGCAAATCAAGACAAATAAACAAGTTAGTACTGAATAAATATGGCCTGAGGATGCAATGTTTCAGCTGTTGGCAATTACCTATGTTGGCAGTTCTTATCCTTACTTGTAAGTTATTTTCTCACCTGATACTTACTAGCTGTTCAAGCAGACACCCAAGCAGTTACTGCGATCAGCTGTGCCGTACTGGCCTGTACCTGTTTCTCCACAAGTCTGGTCTGTCATTCATCCTTATGTAGGTAACAGACCACATGCCATGATGTTCCTTTAGATTTGAGCAGCTTCAGTTCAGTCCATCTCTAACAAATATTTACTTCCATCAAATAAAACAGTTTTCGTCCATAATTTCAAATATGAATTAGTTGATAGTCTCATTTTTTCAGTCTCTAATGTAGTCAAACCCAGTTAATCTATCTAAGCAAATGACTTTGTTTATTATTTTTAAGGTATTTTTAATATAATCAGAAAATATTTAGAAGTCTCTCTCACAATGGTTTAACTATAAAGTAACAGGATAATTATGAACAAAATTTTTCATCCTACAGAGTGATTCTGAGAGGCCAGAGCCAGGGTGTATAGAGAGGATGGGAAGGACAAGAAAGAAATCCCTCCCACCTAGAGTAATACCTGGATAAAGAAGTAAATGGACACACAACACCACCCCTACTAAGCACGCAGCAGCACTGCTGCATCTTTGCATTCTTCAGTAAACTTGGAACAGCAGTCTATAAATCACTCTTCACACATAAATTTTAAAGACATTTAACATTGCCTGAATAGCAACGGATTGATTCTTTGAACAAGGCTTAAGACACACCAAAGCAGGAAGTCGTTTATGCTGCTTCCAGCTCTTCTCTGCTAAATAGCTTATAGCTGCAAAGACCATGGCACCCACTTTTGATGTTGCAGGAGTCTGATGACCCTCCAAATTCCTACATCCTCTTATTTGGCTACCAGCCTGCTGCTGTCCCACATTTATTTCTAGGATGTCCCACATTCTCCTTAGTCTCTATTCCCCTTTAGTTCTACCATAGAAGTTATTTCAGAGAATTCTGAACCTTTGCAATTTCAGAAGGGATTTGAAAATGCAAGACCTGTTACAAAATAAAAGTAAATCTTGGGCTGGTGCGTTTCAGGGAAATATACCTCTTACTGAATATATTTTTAATGGAATTATGTTACAAGTCAAAAACAGGGAGAGAAACAAGTCTTAAAAATATTTGTTTAATTAGAAATTTGTGAAAAAAAGGAATCACTGATATGTAATTTTCACATTTTATCATGTCTTTACATAGCTTTTGTATCATAAATGTTTTCAAAAGACAGCACTGTGCAACTTCTGAAGTTATTTCTGTATTAATTAGACATCTCTTTGCAAAATCTCATAGAAATACACATTTCTGTGGCATCATTTCCAATTGCTTTTGGATCAGAGAAGAAGGCAGTATTATGAAATGAAAGTTTGACCTCCATTTCTCCTGTCTTAAACTGGCAATAGAAATTCTTTCTTGTTGAACACCTCACTCTCCCTCTGGAAAATTTCATTTATACTATCTGGCATGGGAGAGGATACTTCGTTTCTGTTCTGACCCTCCCCTTAATCTCCAGTGAGGCTGGAGAGGGAAATTTTTCTAGGGAATTGCCCTGCAAAAAATCCATTCTAACTCTAAATTTTGTAAAGGGAATGTAAAGGGCAGATGGGGGAAATGGAAGAACTTGTTGCTATACAATTTAAATTGAAATTAAGAGAATGTAGAAAACAAGCAATGAGAAACAGAACCAGCTTTTTTCCTCTTCTAGATATGGACGGTATTGGAGAAAAAGAACAGATTTTACTATAAATCAGGTGAATTTGTCAAGCCACTATATATTTTATTCCATTACTGTATAGCTGGTGCAGTCTAAAAGGTTCTTTATTAAACCACTCAGTGGACCAAATAGAACCGAAAATGTCAATTTATTATTCCAGTGTACTAGTGAATTACAACTATGCCAAGAAGTTGTAATTGTTTATTCCTTTTAATTGTTTTTTTTCCTAGCTTCTTTATTTTAAAGATATATATATGTGTTTGAGTAACAGTCTCTTTGAGAAACCAAAAAAAACCTCAAAAACTCCCCAAAAAACCAAAACCAACCAACCAAAAAAAGAAACCCACAAAACCAAAAAAAAAAAAAAAAAAAAAACAAACAAAAACCCAATTAAACCCCCCAAACTCAAAAAACCTACATGGCTGGGAACTGAACTTTGAAATGAAATAAAATAAAGTTAGAAGTTTAAGAACAGATGTTAATTGTAGACTACAACATATTGCTATTACCTGTTGAAAATAAAAAGGTACCTTCTCCCGAAAATTATTCTTGTAGCTACAAATTATTTTCTTTGTCTTGGCAGTGATAAAATGCCACTTTAAAACAAGAAAAAAACCCGAACTTTCCAGAATACCTTACACTATGGTTGATGTACCATCTTAATTGTCTTATAAGCCTCTTCGGAATTACAACATTGTATCTGAGAGGGACCAATATATATATGCCTCAACATATGGCACAAATGAAGTGAAGAAAAATGCCCGCCAAAAATGCCTGCCAAAAACAGGCCCACAAAGCCGAGTCGGGAGAGGAGTTTGGGGACACATAAAAGCAGCTAGCTGCAACGCCACTTTGTCTTTGTCTTTTGCTTTGGGTCGCTTGGAGGGTCAGCTTGGCCCCTTCTGCTCCCGCCTTCGCACCCTCTCTCCTGTGGTCCTGTTTCCCTGCATCGCCCTGGTGTGCCGATTCCAAGAACTGCCTCGTGCTCCACAGATGCCACTCGCAACTGTCGCCTGCACCCAGCTCCAGCCACCGCTCGCAGCCTGTAGCTGCAGTCTGCAGCCCTCAGCCGTCGTCACAGGCACACCGCCGTCGCCACAGGCACACCGCCGTCGCCACTTGGGAATCGCACCCAGCCTGCCACAGAAGCCACGCAAACGCACCGCAAAATTTGCAACACGCACGCTCCACCTGCCAAACACACAGCCGGGGTTCTGTGGTAGCGCTGTCCCCTGTCTTCTGTCTCTCTCTCTGTTTCTTTTCTCTCTCTGCTCCCTTTTCCTGTTTCCCCCCCGCTTTAATAAGAACACTTGGTTGGTTTTCTTTTGTTTGTTTGTTTGTTTGTCTTTGGGTTTGTCTCTTTTTTTTTAAATTTCAATAAATGGTTCTCAGATATAATATTGTCATATTCGTGCTTGGCTTTTCTTCAGAAAAATCTGTCAAAAGAACCCTTCCCGGCTTCCCCTTTTATAGTGGAACAGGGCAGCATCTAAGTAAACTGTTGTTATAGTCTCTCGAAAAGTTATCTGGGGTGCCCACGAATGCACAAGGAAAGCTGAGCTCTGTGTGTTGGGATGGATCTCTGAACATGTCATGGTGGTATGTGGTGCTCCTAAGAGGATGTGTATCTCCATCTATTTCACCCCCTCTGTTTTGAGCCATATTTCATGTGAGGCAGCACCTAAAGCCTTTTAAAGTGCTGTCTCAAGAAGCCAGAACTACCAGACCTTGCTATGCACTGGGCAAGCTCTTACACAGCCCAGAATAGACTCACTGATAAATGCAGAGTGACTGCAGGTTCAGTCTGATTTGAAGTGCTATGTTCCTGTTTACACTGAAGACCACCAGAATACGATCGAGTGTGATAGTGGCTGTCCCCTGACAACGCCATCGTTTCAGTGGCACAATAAGGACTGAATGGATGGTCCTTCTCTTAGTTTGGGGTTTATTATTTTTTATTTTTTTAAGGTTAGTGACAATTATATTGTACACAAGAAAATTATTGTGCTCAAAAGAAGAAATCCTTTCAAAACATGTCATAAGGAATGCTTCTCCAGCTTCCACCTTTCTTTTTTTTTTTTTTGGTCTTTAGGGACATTTTACACTGCTGGGGAACGTGACTCTGGATACCTAAGAGCATAGTTATGATTTGATGAGCACAGTTATAATTTGATGAAGGAGAAGGTGTCACACACACATCCATGCACACATATTCTTCTGTTAAAATACGTCATTGGATTCTGAATTGAATAACCTTGCTTTCAGAACACTAATGCCAAAATAGTACCCCTACTATATCACCTCTAAGCATGTCTTGCTAAATATTCAGATTGACAAAACTGACAGAAATGCAGTATCTCTCCAGAACAGCTTTGATAACAACTTATATAACTACTAGAGCAGGAATAAGTACATATACAATACCACATGGCAAGCTGCTCTTTTCATTGCTCTGGTTTTCAATGGAATAATCTTTGCATAGAAGTTTTATTCTGTTCACTGATAATACTGGATAATAATTTGGACAATAATATTGAACAATAATTTCTAAACTGTATTTTTTACCAAAACCAAAGGTTTTGTAAGAAGAAGCACTGTTTTATACTAGAAATATATAAGTAGCTTTACTCAACACAGCACTTATCAATTGTGGTTATTTATGTGAGGCCCTCCCTTCAAGAAATGACATCACAGTGATACTCAGTTATAGGTAATTGATTTATTTGTCATTTTCTTTTCCTGTGAGATTGGTTATACTGCAGATTCTATGGTTATATTTGATGCCACCGGTTACCCTGATGAGAGAGTGTAACTGAATGCACTTCTCTTTTGTGCCAGGAAACTAGTGCTCTTTTATGTTCAGTAGCACAACATCAGGCAGTGTTTGCAGGTTCATTTCTCAATCAGTCAGAAAAGCTGAGCCATTGTAAATGAAGTTATCAAAGTTTCTGGTATTCTTGTCCTGGAAAATTCAACTTTAATAGCTACAGGATACCACCCTGAATCAGTTGCCTGCTTTCAGGGATCCACATTGGATGGGATCTCTAATGCCAAAAAGGGCTTCCTCTTGACAGAAAGAATAGAGCTGCTCAAAAAATAAATGATCACTATGGACCATTAGTGAAAATAACCTGATTTTATTTTACTAGCTGCTGTAAATATTTACTTTGACAACCTACTTTATCGAACTATGAGGATACAGTTTTGTGTATGATAAGACTGAAGGTCAATGCTTGTTTAATAAACTCTAAATAAAGAATTATGTGATACACTGTACACATTTCAAATCCAGTGATGTATTAATGCATCATTGCACTCTGTATAATCAGCTCAAATTACTTCCTTTAAGGAGACAGAGATTGTTTCCCTTGCATCTTTTTTTTTTTTTTTTAAACAATTTAAATGCACTATTGGTGAAATGCCAGCAATCCAGCTAATATTTAAGGTGAATACTATATTAGATCTATTAGATTTTGTAATTTTCAATGTCTTAGGGATAAATGAGACATAAACAAGCTCACATTATATATTGAAACATAGTTTTAAAATAAATACCTGTTGATACTACAGTCAAATATAATGCCAGAATTGACAAAGGCTCTTATTGGACTATTGGCATAGCTTCAGTGTTTTTCCAAGCAGAAGTTTCACTACGAATTGTTTTTTTTCTTCTGAAAGTCATTGAATGTGGGCGCATAAAGATATAGACAGAAATAAATATTTATAAGCCACAGAACAAAACAGCTTTCACTGAATATTTCACGTTGGATAAGAAATAGGTCCTCTGATTTGCATGGCAAGACACAGACAGGAATATTGGGCTAGATACAATTTTCTTCAGTGCTGAGTTGTGCTGCCTCTTTGCTTAATGTCATTAGAGTTTCAGCTACTGCAAAAGCAGATGTAAAGATATTAAAATGGCCACTCCAGCAGTCTGGTCTGGGATATTAACTGGCTGAGTCCAGACATATGGATCCATCTCTGTATAGCTCCCAAAGCAGTCTCTGAATTTTTAAAATCTTGCTAGAACTATTCTATTCCTCACCGTCCCCAGTTCCCTGAGTATCCGTGAACTTGCAGCTCCTACTTTAAGAAACTATGTTCATTTTCCACTTACTGTTGAAATATTTCCTATTTTTTCTTATTTATTAAAGAATTGTTTTAAACTCTTGATCACAAATATGACCTTAATGAAAAAGACAAAAGGTTGGTTTCACTTTACTGTGAATTCATTGGGCAAAAGAATGCATAAGGGAAAACACGGGCCTGTTCATAGGGCAGGAAAAAGTAAATTTTATTCCTTGAATACAATTTCCATAGTTCAATAAAATGGAACCTATATTCTCTGTGTATATAATAAATACAATTAGCTCTCAACATTGTATGAGATTGTTTTCTTTCAATCAACCTAAGCTTACAGGAAGTAACATGTTGGGATGTGAAGTAACTTGGAAAACTTTGAACTACCCAGGGCTGTAACTTCACAGGGTGTCCCTTTCCTATGACAACCTTCATTCTTTGAAAGAAATTTCTGTTTGTTCACATCACAGATGGGAGCTGTTTCCACAGACAGCTGCACTGGCTGTAAACCAATCAGTTTATGTATCGATGTTAAGTAGTAATAAGTAGCATCATGTAGGAAATTACAGAAATTCCCAAGAAATTCAGAATGTTCAGGACCAGTATTTAAACTCCATGTTCTAATCTTATTCAGTTCTCCTGGTATTAGCCCAGATCTCAGGAAGCAAGTCATTAAAACTGTGGTCAGAAAAACGGTGCCATTTCATATCCCTTTAGGACTGGCTTGCTGCATTAGCCCCATGATATTAATCACAGTAATTATGGGATATGAACCCAGGTGTTCCATGATATTGGTAAAATGTTATAGTGTCATATTATTAGTAAAAATTTTTTATGGTATTAACTGAGAATGCTCATGGAAACTAATAAGAAGAACTTATACATTAGAAGGGGTATTTTTCTTTTAAAACAGGTTCTTTCCACCATATGGGGGAACAGGGATAACACAGCCAAAAGAAAGCAGCACCAGAGTTTCTATAAGGCACTATAAAGTCTGCTTCTCTCCTTCGCCTTTCAAGAAACTGTAAGACAGTGAAAATTCAAAAAAAACCCAACAAATGCGTCTTTTCTGTAAGAAGTCTGAATCACTTATATCTAAGCCAGGAGTTATTCATGAGAACATTTGATGTAGTAGGTGACCTAATTGTGTCCTTCCAGTAGCCAAAGGGAGCCTACCAGAAAGATAAAGAAGGACTTTTTACAAGAGCATGTAGTGACAGGAGAGAGTAGGTTTAGATTAGACATTAGGAACACTTCTTTACTGTGAGGGTGTGAGGCAGTGGCCAAGGTTGCCCAGAGAAGTTGTGAATGCCCCATCCCTGATAGTGTTCGAGGCCATATTGGATGGAGCTCTGAGTAATCTGATCTAGTGAAAGTGTCCCTGCTCAGAGCAGGGGAGTGCAACGAGATGGTCTTTAAGGTCCCTTCCAATCCAGGCCATTCTATGATTCTGTGCTGAATACTTTGTGAAGCTGCATAAAGGAAGGGTTCTCTGGTCTTGAGGTCTCTAGAGTCTACATAAACCTGTAAGAGTGCGTGTGTGTGAAAATCTATGTATACCTTTATCTTTGTGCGTGTGCGTGCGTTCGTGTGTCTGTGTCTGCGTCTGTGGATCATTTACTGTTTACTGTAGTGCTGATGCATCCTGAAGAGATGCAGAGCCTGAGATGTTTTATCTCTTGTCAGAGCTCACTTCAATTAAATTAATGGATCCATTCAGTTCCCTCTTTCCTCTTTCAGCTGCATCATTGCTGAATACATTAAAAAGATCTTAAGTCTCAAGATGGTACATCATGGCATTAGCCACGGCACTCATTTCCCTCTGTCTTCTTTTTCAGTAAATCAAATAATTAATGAGATCTCTACCTCAATAGAGCACTTCATCAATATTTTGTAGCAATAGAAAAAAAAAGAGACACGCTTTTTGCTCTTGTAGGAGCTTTTATCTACAATTGTGTAGGATTTGGTGGGCAAATGTTGTAATTCTAAAATGACAAAATAATGCCAATTTTTCCCAGTTTGCTTTTAATTTCTGAGAAAAAATATTCAAAAAGCTTGACTACTGACTGCTCCTGTTGTAAAGATGGGTGTTTTTTGAATTTTAGACTTGTAATAAAATTTAATTGAAAGTCTTTTATTGTAGAATATGTAATTGCAAAGGACTATATGACTAAGTATCACAATTTAATGTTCAGTATTTCAATTCAATTAATAAAAATAATTATAGCGCACATAATGTCAGCTATTCTCTTTTCTTTACAAAGAAATTACTTACCTTGGCACCATTAACCCCTTCATGTTATTTAATCGAAGAGTTTCATACTTAGAATACAACAGAAAATATATTATAACATAGACAGTGGTGAAGAAATTTATCCCAAGGCTAAATAGCAGGTTTGCAGCAGACAGAGGCATTAGTTTTTCATCCTATGGTTCTAGTCTGATTCCTTTTATTCTTTTCTTAAAGAAAATTTTAGTTCAGAAACTTAAATAGTCTTTATGGTTCTGTTGTTGAGGTGACACTGATTATTGAGCTGAATACCAGGCCTCTTACTGAGAATCATGCACTGATTTGTAATTACTTTTTGCCTTAGGTTTTGAAAAAGGAATATAGTAATTTTAATTTAATGATTTGGCTGCAAACTGCATGTGAATGAATAGAGAACATTTGACTACAATGAGAGGGAAAGAGTCAAACAGAGTCTTACTGAGTTGTTAAAATATAATGGCAATTTTTACTGAAATGACAATTTCAGTACATTAAAATTAGAACAATACCTTTTCATGAAAAATATAAACATGCAGTACTGGCCTTCAAATGAGTTCCATTAAATATCACTACATTGCCGTGGTAAAAATAGTCCATTCCTGCAGGATAGGCATAACTGAAAACTGCAAAAGCACAGAAATGCTAATAATGTTCCTTCGGCATGCTGATCTGCAGGAAGACAGGTCTCACAGACGAGACTCTATGAACTACACAGCAACTGATTTCTAAACAGCAGCAGTAGCACAATTGTTCCAGGCATTCCTTTTTCATTGCAAAGCATCTTTGGCTGTTTGTGCGCTAAAACAGGCACCCTTCCCAGAGAAGGACCTTTGGCCCCAGCACAGGTGCTCTGCGTGGCTCGACTCCAACCTGCTCAAGTCCACAGGCAGCTGACCTGGAGCTGCTATGGCTTCCATGTGTTGCCTCTGTGACTAAGGCATGTATGTACAACCACAACCAGGTGCACTTTTTTCATCCTGAATTGGCGGAATCAATATAAAAAGACACAGTGTAGCCTCTTCCAAGCGTGTTTTTGCAGCAGTCAGCTGAGATTGTGCTGCAGCACAGAGGGTATGTTGAAGACTTGGGGCTATTGAGGACAGAGATTCTGTGGATAGCCTGGAAGAACAGCTACGTGGAGGGGGTTGAACCTGATGCTGTTCTGTCTACACTGCTCAATCTCAAAAGCAAATCATAGCCAAGATTAACCTCTATATATATTGCAGCCTTTATGGGTCCCAAATCTTTAAAATTTCTGCTATTAATATCCCTTCTTACCTTTCTTTGGGAAAATGCAAGATAGGAAGAGAACATCTTTGAATTAATGCTGTAATTCTGTGTTCACTGCGAGAACTGGTTGCTTGGACTTTACATGACGTGTAGTTCCTAACTGGTGTTGCTAAAGGATTAGCACTGTGATCAGCATTGCTCTTAGTAGTGAGGAAAGAATTGATTTCTGGCACGAATTTCTGGGACAGGTTGCCTTGTCTTTGTAGGCAAAATCTTCTGAAAATAACGTAAAGTCCTTCCAAGAGCCACATTCCATACATGCTTTGGTTTCAGTGAAATCTGGGGCACTCTGGTTTTGTCATTCCAGTGTTGAAAACAAAATCACTTTTGATTTTGTCCTTGTGCCCCATGGAAATATTGACTCTGCTATTGTATTTATCTGGCTCACTTATGACATTATTCAGCTAAACTAAAACTCTTTTTCATTTGAACTAGTTGTTCCTTTTGCCCTGGAGCAGTGTGTGGCAGCGCTGACAGCTTGGATTGCTACTCTGTTTTTATTCCTATCTCGGGCAAATGGGTGGTTCCCCATGTACTTGTTTTCCTTGGCAGCTATTTCAGAAGAGCCACTTATCTCCAGGAGACACTTGCAAGTGCTTCCGGAAACTGTCTGTTGCTGTTGCGCGTTTTAGAATTTCTTAAAATTGCTAACATTAATAAATAAATAAAAGCAGGGGGAAGAAAATACTGAAATAATTATTTGGATTCAGAAACAGGTTGGAATCTTTCTTTGAGCCAATAAATTAAGGCTATTCATTTTCACATTTTCATCCTTTCACTTATTTTCCGTGTAAATAGCTTTTTTTTCCCCAACAAACAATTTGTCAGCTAAAACATTCATATTGCTAAACTACTTAATAAAAATATAAGTACTGCACCGTACAAATAATATCATATCTGTAAGATTTAGTGTATATGTGAAAAAAGAGGAAAATATAATGTGCAGTTATCTTAGTGTTCACCTCCTGCTTCTACTCATTGGTTAACAATCTAAACCAAACTGAAATCCTACAAAAACATTCATGGTTGTTTTGGAGGATTGCCTTATTATTGTTGGATTACTTCCATCATTTGAAAATACTGTTACAGATTCCTAAGCTGAAAGATTCTTCAAGAATTCATTGCTCTCTAAATTATGTTTTCCTTGTTGTGCTCTCTAGTGTTCCATTCCCAACAAAACACAACCATTGAAACAATTCCTCTTCCAGATTTCTTGAGATCACTAGATTGACACCAAGAAGTTTGTCGATGGCATGAAGACATGATATATTCATGGTACACTGAGGTCTTGGTCTTGCTTTTTACAAATTTGATAGTGGTCTACAGAAGGCATTAGAAAGATCATAAAGTAAAATGGAATTCATTTTATTTGTTTGTTTTTCTGGCTTATTCAAATGCAGTTAATACTTTCTGAATGACAGAGAGAAGTTTAGCCTCTGATAAAAGCTCTGTGTCAAGGAACCACAGAAGTATGACTGACAAACCAATTTATAACATTATCATGTAAGGTGCTGCAGTTTTTGTGGGATTCAATCCCGTATTAGAAGGGAGTTATAAAAAGCAATTCTAAACCAGGTAGTGCCCAAAGTATAACCACCAAATGGTACTGTGGATTGTGATCTTGTACTTAAACTAAGTAAATTACTCATGCAAATAATTTTTCTTCAAATTTGTTGCTAAAGATAATGAAGGTGTAGGAGTCATAGGCAATATGAAATGTATATCTGTATGTATATATGTGCATGTGTATATAATTAGTGAATTTTTGTGGGTATGTATTTACTTACTGTAAATACATCTCACAGTATGTATTTACTTAATGTAAATAAATGTTACTATTTCTTTACTGTATTAAGCTGAAATTTTTTTTGAAAATCTGTATTATATTTTTCTTTAGGCATCTATTTTATAAAAAAATCTGACTATGTATATTCACTCTCATACACAGAAACTGTACCTAAGATCAATAAACCACGCGTGCAGGTACAAAATTATCTGTAATTTGCTATATATACAGTGTCTGATAATATCAAACTTTTCACTTGGTGCAAATGCTTAAACAAATAAACAGTGTGACAGCCACTTAAATCAGCTGAGGATCTGTCCAGGTGTCTGCAGATAGCTCAATGTCACCAGATTAAACACTAACCAGGATCGTGCTGTCATTCTGGAGCTGACATCCCTTAGGAATCATTTGCCTAAGTAAAATCACAGAGTCATAGAATAGTTTGGGCTGGAAGGGACCATAACAATCATAGCTACCACCCTCCTGCCATGGACAGGGACAACTTTCACTAGATAGATCACTCAATGCCCCTTCCAACCTGGCCTTGAACACTGCCAGGGGTGGGGCAGTCACAGCTTCTCTGGGCAACCTGTTCCACTGCATCACCCCACTCACAGTAAAGAGTTTCTTCCTAATATCCAATCTAAATCCACCCTCACAGAATCATCAGGCTTGAAAGATCACCTAGCACCGTCATAATCAATGGTGGCAATCAGTCTCCTAAACTATATCTCCAAGTGCTACAACCAGACAACTTTAACTGCTTTAAGAGACAGCGACTCTATGACCTGGGCAATTTATTCCAATGCC
>VZTA01017225.1:0-18088 GCA_013398855.1 Mohoua ochrocephala
ATCCTCCACCTTCTGGGTGGATGCCTTATCCTAAAGGGCATTAAGCACAGCTCTCTTCAGCTTTCCCCTTGGCATCAGGCCACTGTCCAGACAGGAATGCAAAAGCCCAAGCCAGAAAACAAAAGGAGACTGACAGCTCAGAGCATAGAGCTCGGAAAAAAACTGTCAGGATCAGTAACATTTCACACTGGCATGAGAGCTGATAAACAGGAGCAATCCCTCCTTCCAGCTGAGCACCTTAAGGTACAGAGGCAAGTTCCTTCACTGCTGGCTGGGTTTTGGCTCTACCCCACTGCGCAGCCAAGAGTCCAGGAGGCAAAAGTTTCAACAAGGGAAAGGAAGGATTCCTCAATATAAACTCACAGCCTGATAATTACGTTACCTCAAAAAAACCCCGGAAGATATGGGGTTTAAGTCCCATTAGTCCCTTTAGTCCCTTTAAGCTGTAGTGGGAACTAAATACATCTCCGGTACTTTTGGCTGAGAGCCACATATTAAATTTCCTGCAGGAGCCATTCCCTGAGGAGGACACAGTTGTCCCCAGACAAGAGATGGCTGAACCTCTCCAAGCCCCACTCCAAAGCTGGGCATGTAAAATAAGTGGGGTGGCCCTTAATGCCACCCTTCTGTACTGAAGCTGTTGACATTTCAGGCACCTCTGCACAATTTTAGTTCTTTACCCTACTTAACACAGATTGCTCTAAAATGGTGATAGTTACAAGACAAGATGTATGGGATAAAAATATTGCTACAAAAGCATAGCAGGGATTATTTAAGAAGCCTGTATTATTCCTTAATTTTAATTAGAACTCTGACCTTGGACAACCAAACTTGCCTAGAACAAACACCTGAGAAAGTAAGAATGTGGTGTCAAAATCACAAAATGAAGGGCTCTCCAGTAGCCTAGCAAAGTAATGCACCCTCCAGATCAGACATCTAAAACATCTGAGCACCAACTACCACCACTCCTGTATCCTTTATAATAATCTGTATGCTCCTGTAAGAGCAGCACGGTTGAACTGCAAAGAGCAGAATGAGATCCAGCAATGCATCTCAAGTTTCCATAAAAAGGGATGCAGGTGCTTTGTTTACTTCGCGAAGGTGAAGCTTCCTATAGCATACTCCACAGTTTGGGAAGGAGGCTATCCAGCATTCTTAAAAGCCTGGCATGTCAAGTGGGAACACAACGCAAGAGCTTCAAAGACAAAATTAAGAAAAGATCCAAGCTAAGGGCTGGCAGTGAGGCTGAGTGGAGCACCCATCTGGATGAGTTCCCATTCACCATTCAGAAGAGAAGTCTTACCAACATAAAAGCATAACAGGTCAGCACAAACAAAATTTTGAAGGTTTGATCTAGAGTTAATACACAAACCACCTGTGTTTTGCTAATTATTGCTAAGCAACATTAAGGCCAACAGTTTAGCAGAGTTCAAAAGGAATTAGGCATTGTATGGGTAATAAGAACATCCACAATTACATTAGCTAGGATAAAAAAGTTTATAAAAGGATTAAAGGAATACCACACCTTGTGGTATAAGTCAGCCACTACATCATAGATATATTTTTCTTTCTGGTTGTTTTGCTTAGTGCAGAGCACCAGAAATCATGCCCACTGTTCTAGCAACTGGCAGGTAAATTGCACTAAGGATCAGATTACAAAAACCAAAATCAAACTAGATTTCACCAGCTCAGGTTCAGGCTCCTCTAGTTAGCTTATACAACTGTATATTACATTTATCTTGGAATAAAAGCAACTCAAGCCAAACTTTCATTGATTCACACTGAAAAATGCTTGCAACACATTCAACTAGAATTGAGACATTCAAGTCACCAAAGTTCACGTGGCGCCCTCAAAGTCAGATCATCACAGAAAAAACACCCAGACTATCACCATGAAACACCTAAGCAAGCAATTCTCTGCTGATTTCAGTAAACAGCTACCACCTAAAGCTAAAAAAACAAACAAAAAAAATCCAGAAGTGGCCTAAGAGGCTTGCCTTGTCCTATTGTAAAAGGGATCAGAGAATCAAGATCTCTGTTCACGAGAAGCTTTGCTCCAGTGGCAGGAGTATTAATTTCAGAAGAGTTTAACCACTTTGACCTCATACCTTGGACTAGAACAAGATCTTGGAGTCCAAGTCCGATAAAATAATTAAAGATGTACAAAACCCAAATATTTTTAGCAGCCTGCTTTCCTTGCATCTACAAAAAGCTTAATTTGCCATTAGCCCCATGAAATGGCAGAGGGATTCAGACAAAGGATCTATAATTACCAAGTCATCTCCAGTGAAGTGCCAGCAACCATATGCTCTCTTCAGGAAACTCAGACTACTCTATGTAGTAGTAGTGCCTAGTTTATGAAACTTCTCATATCAAGCTTCATTTTGACAAAAGGGTGGGTTTGATTGCACCAGGCCTATTTGGAACTTTTAGCTGTTAAACTAGTGAAAATAGAAGGATAAATATAGTGGATCTTAACAGCAGAGCAGACCACTATAAGCACAGAATTCAAAGTGATTACATAAAGTGATCCCTGTTTCATCTCATACTCCCTCACTTTTTAATTAAATATTCTTTGCAATGATAGGAAATATTTGGAAAACATATCACTCTACTTTCAGAAGTGATTTGTAAACCTTAATCTGTTGATTAGAGCCAGATGAAGTTACAGACACCTTAAGAAGTCCTGTATCAGATTAGCACTTTCAGTGTAAAAAAACCTTGAAGGGTCAGAAGGAGATGTAATACAGGTTAAAAACTTATAAGCCAGGAAGGGGGAAAAGCCTTAACAGGTATTTTTACCATTGCTCCTTCAGCATAAGCTACCCACAAATAAAACACCTACCATCAGTATCTGCATTACACCACGGACTGCAATTGCTAACATTTCAGTACTGCAGAAGCTGATACCACTTCCCCCTAATTAGGCAAAGCTTCAGAAGTAAATCAACTATTAACTGTAGCACAGGCTTACATTGTTATTAGAGAAAGTTAGCAGAGATTTTGCCTGTGTTGAAAAATGTGGCTAAGCAGAAATAGATGGTCAAATGACTGAATGAAATAACCAGAGCACCAAGCTGGATCTGTATCACAGAAACTTCAAGTCTGCCTAGTACCCTGACTACCACCAGTAGAGGCAAGTAGCTTTTAAACATGCAGGTAAAACAAAAAAAAAAATAGAGTGACTGTTCCCGTAGCTGTAGGGTAGGATTTTTCCTAGAAAAAAGAAGGGAATAAATGTGATATGAAGTTAATCCTACCAGCAGTTTTCACCATTTGCTGGCCTTTGCAGCAAGAAGTAGCTTACAAGTTTTTCACTTCCATTTGAATGAAGCTTTCAACTATGACTTTTCACCAGTTACTACAGAAAGAGAAGCTCAGAAACCAAGTATTAGATGAAAGGCAGAAAGGGTACACCTAGTCTTCTTTAACTTCTCTGAGCACCTGGTGCTCTGCTTAAGATTCAGTGCCTGTAGAAATACCTGTCATAGTTGGCAGTTACAAATATGTTTGTGGCAGCAGGAAAAAACTGGCTCAAATTCCACTCATTTTACTCAGTTGGTCTTTCTCTGGGCTGTGCTTTTTGTGCTGAAGTGAAAGAGAATTAAGTGCTTCATAAGGGAAGCAAAAGATTAAAACTTACCAGTTTTTACCTACAGAACCACAAATCAGCACCTGCAATCACGATTAGCAAAATACACACGGCAAGATGGCTCAATTTCTCACCATGGAAAGCACCACAGGGACCTAGAGCAATCCCTCACACATTTGCAGCTCCAGCAGTTTATCTCTGTCATGGAACACAATTCTCATACTAGTAACTGCTTGCAGGCGGGGTTTATTTTGCACTGAGATCTTGCTGCAATACTTGTATGACTACGCTGAACAGTGGGGCTGCAAAATATAGCACTCCCGTAGAACCCGAATTCACAGCACACGCATCCGTCACCTTTTTGGGAACAAATACACCCTGGAAGGTGTCTCCCCAGAGATCTGGCCTCATGCAGCAAGTAGGCAGCCAGGCGCATTGTCATTACAAGAGAAGAACCATCGGGGTTACAACACTCAAGAATCCCACCGCTGAAAACAGCAACTTGCTGCTGCAGTCAGATCAACTCCCTGTGTAAGCCTCAAGCTGCTCATTGCTCCTGGTTCTTCTGTCAACCCGTTGCCATTTCTCAATCTTAACATTTGCTTGCTATTTTCCTCAGGATATTTAAGTGACTGCAGTTGCCAAGACAACCACTTCATCAACACCAGCACCTCAGCTCATCTATCTTGGGCTTCCCTTCCGTTCACCATAACTTCTAGGAAATCAGTTGCCAGAAACAGTGATTCTTGAAATCTGGCTTTTGTGGGTTTTTTAACTTCTAGTAGCCTTTCAGATCTTCCGTCCTAAGAATCTAAATATCTCTCCTGACATATGAACAGCTTTGTTTTAATTATACTTTCAGCAGTGAGGCTCCCTGTAAAGCTGTAAAGTCTGATAGCTTAAATTCCAAGGCACTGAGGCAATCACAGAGGTAAACATCCAAACCAAGTTTATGCACACCTATGCTGTCGCTTTCAGTAACTCAAAACCTGAAGTCTCCTTCGATTTTGTTACCAAGAGAAACAAAGTCATAGAATATTTCTTAAACTCATCTAGGCCTTGAAATGCACACCCATACACACATCTTTTCTAAAAAAGGTCGTAGAACCTCCATAAAACAATTAGTAAGTAGATGATTCCCATAACTATATGGATGTTTTAACTAAGTGAGGCTTAAGCTGTTAAACTTTCCAGCCGTGACAGCCGTGAAACCAAGTGGCAAATTCACCTAAGCTCTGCAAGCAGCCAAATCCTAGGGTGATATAATACAATTTCCAGGAATTTCTCAATAGTAAAAGTACGGCAATAAGATCCTGCATAGCAGTCCTCTTCCCCCAGTCCATCTATCTTAGACACAAACGTGAAGGCTTCACAACTTCAATCACAGCATGAGCTTTGATCAGAATTTACATTTTACAAAATATGGGATAAGTCAACAGAAGCAGCTAAGCCAGGTCTGGTTTAGTTTTAACACTAACAAAGCTACCAGCATCTTTGTACCATCAGCACCTGAAGCCACATCAGAGCAGCCTCCCAAGTTTCTGTCTGCATGGCCCTCACCGCTGTAACCTAGAGATTTACAGCTGCAACTGTACCGGCTTTGCATCCATTATCACGGATACAGGTGGTGGCTGAACCATGGCAACGTGGGATTAAGCATGGGCTGCAAAACCAACTCTAAGCTGGGTCAGTTCACAACTGGTGTTAAATATCATGCTGTCGCTAACAGACCCCACTGCTGTGCTCGAGACAGGTCAAATGTGCCACTGCTGCATTGCAGACATACTTGAACACTACAAAACGATCTCAATGGTTTACTAGTGTGGACCTTGGTGATTTGCCATGGTTGCCACAGTATCACTGGAAAATGCCCTAAGTATTCCTTTGGCTGTACCTATTTACACAAGGTTAACAAAATTAGAGAAGGCAAAGGCTTTATATTCTGCCTGAAACTCAAACTGTACATAGCAATCACATTAAGCTGTGACTAAACATTATTTTAGAGAATAAATATTATACAACGGCATTTATCAATGTATTTATAATTAAAGGAGTTAGAAACGCCAGCTTTCCTTGCAAAAGGAAAGGTACCTGCAGGTCAGTTGCGCTGTAGTTTTCTATTTAAAGTGCTTGCTAAGTGCAGAATTTGGCTTTCTGCCCATGTGTTTTAAGCTCAGTGTTGTGGCATAGCCTGGGTAATTGCACTTGGGGTGACAAGCACAACAGAACTCAGAGGCACGTCAGTAATAGATTTCAAACCTTGTCTTAACTGACTGGAACCAAATCTTGCCCTGCGAATGTGCCAGCTCCATGACGTGCCACACCAGGCTGTTTCCCTGGCTGTGCTGCGGAGCTGCAAGCCCTTTCACACTTCCACACTTCACATCAAATCCCACATGCTGGCTTCTCTACGCTGAGAGGCTTTATTTTGAACCTGCCCTTCAAAGCACAGGAGAGAAGACCTGGGGTGGCTGCAATGGAAGTGCACAAGAGGCTGGAGCAATTAATACAGTACAAGAAAGAAATCCCAGAGGTGGGAAGTAAAAAAGCAGGGTGGCTTCGAACTCAGTGCAGGTCCCTCTGACATTTCGAGCGATGAGGCAAGACAAGGGATACCTTTGCCTCCTCCAATGAGAAGTTTGCCCAGATTCTCCACAATACGCTCTGAGATTTATTTGTGAAGCCTGCATAGCATACGTCTCACAAGCCTACATACCCAGGCCCTGACTTGATGGCTTTCTCTTCAGCACCAGGAATGTCCCCCTCCTCCCCCAGGTTAAGTTACACAACCCCAGCTTTATTTTTTGCTCTTAGAGAATTGCCGCAGCTGCCTCACGGACAAAGTCTGTGCAGAGGAGTGTGACTTGTCAGTACATCAGGTTCTGTGCTGGGGCGCTTCAAGAAACTGCTCAGGCTTTTATTTTTAAAAACCAGGAATAAGCAGAAGTTCTTATTGAAAAAAATCTCTTTGCTTTTGTGCTTAAGCACCCTGAAACCTATTCACTTAACAATTTCTTCAGCTATTCCAAAATTAAATACTGTACTTAATTAAATACTGTAAACACACACGCCGAATTTGTTTCGGAAGAAAGTTTTCCCATGAGTTATTTATAAAAAGCAAAACTTTCTACCTACAGATTTAGTCAATTATGCTATTATAAGATATACATATTTTACATAAAAGTGCTAATTTATCCAGAATAATGAATACGAACAAGACAGAAGGCTTAGTCTCTATTCACTAAATTACTCTTACTCTTGTCAAAGGACATTTTGACAAGACAAAGAACATTTTGTAAAATGCCCCGTGTGTCTCCAGGGCTCCTTCAATGCCGGCCCAGCGTCCTTCACGTGAGCACCTCTTACAGTCACTACAGATGATGAACAAAGCATTGCAGTGGCTCTCTCATCCTGTTTGTGTAGCATCCGTAGACTGTTCTGGACAAGTGCCGTGCTTCACCCACACAAAGGGCCTAACAGATGACGGATTCTGGACTGTGCATCCCTTTCACCCAGTCTAACATCAGAGTGTAGTGATTTGCGTTCAGAGCAAATGTGACACAGCAATATTTAATAGTTTTACCAAATAAAGCTCAGCTAAACATGTACCATAGGAGGCTTGTTGGCTGCTACCTAGCAGAAGATGATGTTTGGTTGGCCATAAAAACCTCTAGTAATAGACAACAAACTTTTCTCGGAAGAAGTTGATTTCCCATAACCCTCTTATTTCAAGTTGACTTTGTATAGTAACTAACCTGCAAATTAAGAATCAAATTCAATGCACCAACCTAGCATTAAAAGTGGATTTTAGGCTCAGCCCAAATTTCATTATCCTCAGTTTTTCTGCATTACAAAAGTTGCACAAATTATGCATCACACAAAAGTAGTCTAACAAAACTGAAGTCCCTTCTGAGAACAGGGAAACTCCTTCCAGTACCATCATTATGTTCCTCTTCCATAAAACACCTCCTTCACAGTATATATTTTTTTTTAACTAGAAGGAGATCTAGTATAGAGTTTAGATGACAACCATACAAAACCCACTACTTACACAGAGTTTGTCCAGTTTGTTCCCCATGTACTTGGCACTGTTGAGGTCACACCTTGAGTACTGTGTCCAGTTCTGGGCCCCTGAATTCAGGAAGGATATTGAGGGGCCGGAGCAGGTTCACAGCAGCTCAGTGAAGCTGGTGAAAGGTCTAGAGGGGAAGTCCTACGAGGAGCAGCTGAGGGAGCTGGGGGTATTTAGCCTGGAGAAAAGGAGGCTCAGGGTAACCTTATCGCTCTCTACAACTGCCTGACAGGAGGGTATAGCCAGGTGGGGGTCGGGCTCTTCTCCCACAACCAGTGACAGGATAAGAGCATATAGTCTTAAGCTGCACCAGGGGAGGTTTAGGTTGGACATTAGGAAGAATTTCTTCACAGAAATGGTGATTAGACATTGAAAAGGACTGCCCAGGGAGGTGGTGGAGTTACTGTCCCTGAAGCTGTTTAAGGAAAGTCTGGATGTGGCGCTCAGTGCCATGGTCTGGTTGACAGGGTGGTGTTTGGTCACAGGTTGGACTGGATCTCAGAAGTCTTTTCCAACCTAATTGATTCAGCGAAACATTCTTTCTAGAGCACAGAAGTCACTGCTCTGTACTTCACAAAAAAAGGAAAGAAAAAAATCCCAAGACTTACTTATAACCCCAGCTATGAACTAATGCATTCTGAACAAAAAGCTACACAATCCCAAATAAATAGGAGCATGAAAGAGTTAAAGATACAACAGAACTGAACTCCAGTCAAAGCTTTCCTAGATTTGCTGTAATACAAATAATTACAGGCTCTCCCTAGAATCATTTTTGTTTTAAAAGCAGACACTAGACATCTTTGAAGTACAGGGTAGGTGCAGGCAGGTCAAAAATACTTCACTGTTCCCTTGGGAAAATGCGTGGATGTGGCACTTGTGGACACGGTTTAGTGGTGAACATGGTGGTGGGTGCGGGGTTGGTGGCTGCACTCCATCTTAGAGGTCTTTTCCAACCTTAACTATTCTATGTTTCTAAGGAGGTGAAAGTCATCCACGTGCTCAGCAAAGTCAACAGCTGCAGGGGAGAAGATGAAACGGAACAAGGCTGAGACACCGGGAGCACCACTAAGGTCACGTGTGGTGACCTCATGTGAGCCTGCATGTACTTGAGTCATGACTCAAGCACAGTTATTCTAGTTTAGGAGGAGAGTTGAAGGAAGAGGGAGATGCTTGAGGTGGGCTTGGATTCCAAGAGATTCCAAGACAAATGAAGAGGCCTGGTGGCATGACGATGACAGGTCTTTTGTGGCCAAGCATACCAGAACCTTCCTCCATGCCTCTGCCATTGCACACACAGAGCTGATCCCATGGGATGTGGCATTAGCCGGTGAGATCGCAAGAGTGGTGCACGTGCTGAAGACATGCCCATTGAACATTTCACTACACCCCCATGAGGCACAGGAACGGGCAATGCTGTACTTTGGGATGGTTACTCATGGCCCTTACCCCAACCTGACTGGATCCCCCATTCAGCAACACATCCACGACTGCCGGCAGGAAGCTCCCTGGCTGCGGAAGGTACCACGTACCTAGAGCAGCGACCCCACCATGGCTTCTCACAGCTCTTGTTGACCGCCAGCACGTTACTCAGCTGGTTTTTGTAGGCAAAATATGATCCCTGGCTGAAGAGCCCAAGCTTAAACATATCACTTACACCAGAGATGTGAACAAAAGTGAACAACTTAGTAGGTGTGGGATAAACCTGCAGGATGGGTGAAAATCAACAGTGACTTATCCAAGCTGAACATTAAGCAGGCTGCTTTGAATCCATGAAATTGGGATATCAGTTCTAACAGCAACAGAACACAGGTTTATTTCATAACACCGAGAAGAAGGTGGCCAAGACTAGCAGACTTCTTACCCCATCCCTCCTTACTGGTAACAACTCCGATCTCTTTCCAAATGGAGCATAGTCATGGATGATATGGGTACAATACCATGTACTTAGCTATTACTGTAATTTAAAAGAGATCTCCAGAGTGACATGGCACAATTACTCAGCTGAGACTGGTTTTCAGCCCCTGATGACTCTGTCCATAAATCTCTGATGGTCAAAACCATCTTCAGTACCAAAAAATATTGAATAATACAGCCAGTTTCAAAATTCAAAAACCCGTATGTCCACAGCCTCAATCAAGTCTACCCTACCTACCTACCTTTCCCCAGTAGTGTCACTACTGCTGTACTTCAGGCCAAAGCCAGCCAAGCTTCATCCACACAAATCAAAGACTGCAATCACCAGGAAAAAAGAAAAATCAGTTAAAATTTCACAGAAAGTATATTAGTCAAATTTTGAAGGACATAAGCTTTCAGGTTTCTGGCAGAGACTGAGAAATGGAAATCATTCCATATGTTGGTCTCAAAATTTTCATTTTTATATGCTCCAGTGGAGATCATACGGCAATATAAAATGCCTAGTTTCTTAGAAGTGCTTTCAAAAAAAAAAAAAAAGTAACAGGTCTTCTGTAGAGAATTGTTTAAACATGGCTGTGGTTGACTCAAGAAATAGCCACTTGACACTCAGAGAATTATACAAGAGAAGAAACATTACCATCATCCACTGAACTTGAACAATAAGTTTTCAATGAGAGTTGTCTCTCAACATCTTTCTTGCTTAGCATTTTGAGTAACATGGACACAGCAATGAAAAAATGAGGTTAGGTAGAAATCGCACTGAAGTGGCAATATCATTAAGAACAGACCAGGCTTTTTCTTTTCCCCTTAACGAAAAGTGCCATGCACCTTCGTCTGAAGCATCTGGGTAGGGGCATTTTGTTACCGCACGAATGACAAATTAGAAGGGATTTAGATAATAGCTACAAGATACTTAAAAAGTACAGAAGAGATGTCAGCCTCTCAAGTTATACTGCTAAATGCACTGCTGAAAGGTATTCAGCTACCAAGTGTGGGTACAGTTACTCTTCTGCAGAGAAGTAACACAGAGATGAAATTCAGTTTTCTTCAATACATTATAAGAAGCCCATTCTTTTAAAAAAGGTGAGTGCTTTTACAGATAGTTATTCTAGCCAAGATAAGCAAACACTTGCACACCAGTGTGGTTTACATCCATGAATAAGGGGCTTATACAAGCAGACTTCATGCAAGAACAAATGTGTATTCACAGAATGTATTGTAAGTCAAAGCTAGTCCATTGCAAGGCTTTTGTTTTGACAAGGCCAAAGAGGGTCCTGCAAAAAAAGAATATTATTTCAGCTTTTACCTAGGTCTGACAGCAAAAGCTTTCTAGCTGCAGAGATGTCTGAAGATTAATTTAAAACCAAAGAATTTTTGCACAATGGACAAGTATCTATCACTCAGAAATTGACCCAAGTGACACAAGTGATTAAACACTGGTCTTTGCTGTTTCAATACTGTGGCAGAGGGTTTTGCATCTTAACCTCTTCAAATATTTTGCTACAATGAACATTAAAATGTATGTTTCAAATACTTAACTAGGATACGTAACTCGGGAAAGAGTTTGCAGTCAGAGCTACTGCAAACGTGTCCTTACTGCTATCAACTTGGGTTTCTCAAACAAAAGCTATTTACCTGAATATCTAAATTAACTGCACAATTTTAAGACAACAAAGCAGTCCAAAAGGAGCATATGTCATGCTTTTAGTACTGAAACTTTAAAGAGTAAGATGCAGCCTGCCTGCCAGGCAGCCTTCTCTTTCTAAACCACAAATACTATGATGCCTCGAAGTGTCACCCACTTAACATTCAGCCCCTTCATGTTCTTGGTGTTCTCCAGGTAGGAGCTTCAATTTAAAACAAACATCCAGGAAGTCTTGAGGTCACATTTCTTCAAGTCAAGCAAGACTCCAAAATATGCTAAACACACCCTAATTTAGTAGCTCTCATTTTTCTTCTCTTTGTAAGCCACTTTGGGCAAATGCATTTTAAATATTTCAGCAACTGTGATGATAGGCAATCAATCAATCCATTTAGTTACTCTTGGCTACTAGCGCTTCGAGGGTGGGTACGCAATGCCAAAGTTATTACTATCAAACTGGCTTGGTGAGATGGGACATTCCCAGCAAGTCACTACCACAAAAGCTTAGCAAGATTAACTGCAATTCCCCTAACTCATAATGCTAGATAAAAACACTAAGGCTTTAAAAATGAAGCAGCATTCTGGAAAAAGCTGGCTAGTTTGTTGTACATGCATGCGTGTATGTACACATCTGATCATGTGCAGCTCAAATTATAAAAGCAGCTGTATTTACGAGTCACATCATCTCTAGTCCATCCACGCTGCAGACAATGTGTAACTGCGACATTTCCCACTTGAACTCAGCTACATTAAAGCTCAACATAAAACCTCCGCCATTTAGCCCACAGTGTTCATTACCCTGAACACCTGATGAACATGCCATAAACCACACAACAAAACTGCACATCAAAGATCAGAGTTAAGGTTCTGCAAGCGTTTTTTTTCTGGCATTCCCGACCGTCCAGATGCAAAATAAGTATTCTGTAGTAGACCTAAAATGCTATTAAAGACAAGGTACCCTGTGTGAATACATTACCCTGTAAAATAGCAAGGCAGCCTAAGAGTGACTTCAGAAACGGCAAGGTAAAAACATGTTTCAGCTTTTGAAAAATTTGAGATGTGTAAAACCCTCAGACACCGGCATAACACCACTGCAATGCTAGATCTAAAGGATTTACACACACACAAAAAAATTTTTAAAACCCCACTCTTCTAACACTATAGAGTCAAAACCTTCCATTAATTCCTATAATAAGAACCACATATAAAGCTACACGCTTTTAGTTACTATCTCTTGAACAGACAGACAAGAAGTTTCAAGAGGCACAGCTCCTTGTATTGTTACCTAAGAAAAAAACCTAAAACTCAAGTTGTATTTTACCTTATCCAAGGACCACTGTACAAAAATTAGGCAAATGAACAGTGCTCAGTTTACAAATATGGAAAGCTTTCTGTTTAACTCTAATGGAATGGAAGAGTTGGGCTGTGCTATAGCTCTCCTCTTGCTGTACAACAGGACCCGACCGCACTTGATCTCCTATGTTCAGGCAATGTCAGAACTGGAAACCACCATCTGCACTTCTCAGCACACACCATAATCCTGCCTATGTCAGAGGAGCCCTAAGGAAAGGACTGGGAGCTGGCTACCACCATAACTTAGCCCATTTCCTCCTGAGGACACACTGATGTACAGAACAGGCCACAGGATGGGTGAGTAGTCTGTGCAGCCCAGAGACACAGCCATCCAAAAAACTGTATGCAACAGGAAAGCAAGGAACAATCAGGCATCCCCCAGGCCTGAGAGTCTGGGATCGTATCTGTGCTTTTGATCCATGAACCGACATTGGAAGAAGTCTTTTGCCTCCCTGCCTTCTGACAGCTTGGCTTTTGAGACTGAACAGGAGCGCCACAGACCCGGAGCAAGCAGGGCTCTACTCACCCGCAATTCCGTGTCCCTTTGCTGTACCAAACCACTGCTTATTAGCATAAACGATACCTAAAGGCAACAAAAATAGATCAAATACACAGAGAGAAACTCTGTAGGACCTTGCAATGCAGAGGCCCATGGAAGGCAGTTTTTGTGCTGAGAGTACCTCACATTTTTATCCTGGCATTAAGGATGTTTTTGTGGAGTTAAATGTTCTACCAGTTACATAATTCTAAGTGCTTAGAAAACTTCTATTTGCTTAATTTTAAGCTTTATGAAAAGTAGACTACAATACCAAACTTTGAAACATGGTGTTCATTGTTGCCACCAGTTATTGCTAAGTTCTCTACTTCCTGCTCTGAAACAGTAACACATTTTGCAAGTTACTTTGAAATCAAATCACCTGGAAGAAGGTGAGATACAACATTACAGAACCCTATACAGCATAGGGCTAATGAATTACAAAAAGCAAGGCTAACAGAGCCTTGACAAGTATTTAGCCCCCAAATTACTTGATAAAACTAATCATAATGCTTGTTTTTCTCCCCTTCCAACTGATGTGTCAAGGCTTGTTCCTTCAAGCAGGAAAAGTACCTTATGAAATAAACTGCCTTAAGAACTATGAAATAGTAACTCTAACAATGTAGTTAATTTTTCTTGTTCCCTTTCATGCTAGGTATATTCATTTTAATCTACCCAGCCTGAATCACCTCTGAAGGAGCTTTTAATATTGACTTTTGGTCTACATTAAACATGCTTCTTGACACAGTGCACTTGGTCAAACCATGCTTCTGAGCAGTGCTAATGAAGTTTCTATTTGTATAATTTCTCACTTGTGCCTTCCCTGAAACCCTGGCTCTTAGCATAAGAATACCATTCAACTAAAAAATTAGAAGATCTGACTTTTTCAAAAACAATTAAAAGCTGCGTTGCTAAGGTACAAGTGCAGCAAACATTCAGGACCTCAAGCAAGCCATCAGGAAACACTTTCTAATAGTCCAGCAATTATCCACTGCTTGATCAAAGCATTGGGCAGAGGTTCATCAACCTCCAGGCTCTGAAGGCTCAAGCATTACAGAAAGACACCGGATTTCAAGACAGACAGAGGTGAATGGTCACCTGAGATGGTAAAGATTTCACCATGCACAGCCCTCGAGATCTATCCCAACTAGCACCTATCAACACCAGATTACAGCATAATAACCTTTGTTCTGGTGGTCCCCATTTATGTATCAGCTGCCAAAATTAAAGAAGAAGTTCTCCTGCCATGTAGCAAAGGACCCTCTCAGACGAACAGAAGATGCCTATGGCATAAAGGTGGCATCGATGAACTGCTCACACTTAGTTCTGCAGATTATGGCACATTCTGGTTCTCTGCTGCTCAGGCACTGCCTGCAAAACCAGAAAAACACATTGCCATCATTTCCAGAGCAATTCAGAACTACCACATAGCCCAGTGGAACCTGACCTAAAGACCCATCTTATCACACCACGTCCTTCACAGCTGAGATAAGAAAGAAGCAATTGTCACTATCTGTGACCTGGACACGAAGCATTTCATTCTGAGAAAAATCTTCCCTTTGTCACTCAAAAAACTCAGCAACTGAATCAGATGTAAGCAACATCTTACACATACAAGGTCTACCCACATTTCACCCTTCCACTCTGCGAGTGAGTCTGGGACCAAAAACCAAGTTCACCTAGTGCAGTCCAATACCTGTGGCCCAACACAACTGATTCTGCTAGGACTTTAGCCAAACTGGCAATTTCTTCCTGACAGCAGCTGAAGGACAGACATTTGCTCCTATCACAGCCTCTCTGAAGGACTTAACATCACTGCCCCTGAACTATTTTTGCCTTGCCAGCAAGGAATGAGACTAAAGTGCATGGAATAGCTCAACTCCTTCCTTAAGGATGGTAGTCAGGAACTTGAAGGGTTGCTCAAAACGTTACAAAGCTATCCAGCACGACTGGGAATACAGTCACCAAGTAAGACAAGGGTTGATGTAACTTGCACTTCAGATGTCCACCTTCAGCTGATCACATGGATGGGGTGGGGGGCGCTGCCGGATGATCCCTTGCTGATATACAAGCTGCTCTTCACATAGTTGTTGCTCCTGGAGGCTGCTGCCCTTTCCATCTAGCTGGCAGTCCTAAACCCTGAAGCACTGCAGCAGATCTGAGCATGCTACATCAGCTGATGAAATATGCTTAGACACTGTGCTTGAATTTTTAAGAAGTCCCTGACTTTACTATAGCCAGCATGTTGACAACCTACCATTTAAACAAGCATTCAAGGGGACTTGTTCTCTGCTTCAATTTATCAGATGTTAGAGTTACAGGACTTGCAACTGAAACCAGGATCGGTCGAAATGTTGAACCAGCTTTAGACAGCAGTAGCTTCTGTCAAGGAGGCGCAGAGAGAGCACTTCCCTCATTTCAGTTTATTCAGCTAGTTCAACAACCCAGAGAGAAAGGTCGTATTTCTCCAAGAATAAACAAGGTGCCAGAAGTTGATGTGACCAGCTCCAAGAGCTCCCAAAACACAGATCAAGCATTTGTATTCCCAAACAACCATCCCTAACACTTTCTTTAGTAAGGTCACCTTAACCACAAGTTTTCCTTGAAATATTTATGCTCCAGCTTAACTAGAAGCCTGTGTACTTTCCCTCCAGTTCCTGCCCTTAAACTACACTTGCAGTGAAACACAATTTCCAGACTCTCGGTGCTACAAAGTTGAAAAAAGTTGCATCCTGTAATTGCATCTTTGTAATCCTGCTTTCCTAACCTTAGTAAAACTGAAAATACAAAACAAGATGAAATTAAATATTTCATCAAGTTAAGAAATCTGGAAAATGAAACACATGCAAGGTGAGCACTAGTTCAGAGCAGCATGCACTATTAATATATTGCAGAAGTCACCCATAAAATAAAGTTAGGGTGTTATTCTTATCTCTGAACAATTCCATAGGCAGAGCCTAACGCATGTGAAGACCTGAGACAAAGGGAGCCAAGAGAGTATCACTTCTCACAGGACTCCTTCTCCCTAGGGACAGAATGAGGGTCTAAGACCATTTTTTTCAGTGTCTCAGAAGTCAAGATGCATAACCAAAGATCAGACACTACAAAAATCCACCATGCAGGGCTCTTCATGGAGGCAAGAAGAGACAGAAAAAACACATGAGAGATTTCAGCCATTCCACTTGAAGGGAATCCCACTGCTGGGGAGGGGTGGAAGCATCATGAGACCTCATCTTCCCACTCTCAAAACAACTATCACAGGATCGGTCAAAAGAATTCAGAAGAAAGGCACGGCAGTTCAAGGACATCAAATACCCCAAAAGACAGCACAATCATAATGCTGAGGTAAGGCAGCTGGGAGCCTTGCCTAAATCCACACTTGTTAACACACATCCCCAAATTATTTCTCAGGCAGCTTCAGCTTCTTTCCAGGAACAACTGCAAATATGCAGCCCAGAGAGCTCCCCAACCAAACAAAACTATTTCGATCAGTCATGATTTCTTTGAAAAAAAACGGATGAGTAACATAAGTGCAGGAAGAGGTCACCAGACCATTCGGGGATGTAAAGATGACACTGTTACCAACCAAAGGCTCGAGCGACTTCCTGAATAAGTAATAATGGAGGTGAGTCTAAGAATACACCTATCACACCTACATGAGTAAGCCAGCCAACTCATTACAAAAGGCAAGCCTTATGCCAAAGCCTTCCTTTCCTTCCAAACAACGAGGCCAAACTGAACATGACTCAAATCCATTATTCCCCAAGCTACAGGTTATTTTGGTTTTGTGGAACAAAGCTCTTAAACCTTGACCTGTAGAGGCCAAGAGGCAACAGAGGTGCACGTTAGTCAAGCAAAGACATCATCCAAATTTTTTTTTTCAGTCTGAGAGAAGCCAAAGGGCATGAAATGGGAGATGCAGGAGCCACAACTAAAACAGTTAACTGCTGGGAGAAGCAAGCTCGTAGGGACAATATTTTGCCAGAGATCAAGCAGATATCAAGCAAAGAGGAGTGCGCCTAATGCAACACATCTTCTGCAGGCACCAAGGGTTTCCAGCTGCCCGTTTTAAGAAAAAAGCGCAACTCTTCCTTCTCCAGTTGTTTTGATAATTTAAGTACACTCCCTTCAGTTCTTTTCTGGGATGGCTGTGCCAGATTTCTTATTTGCTGTACTCACAAGAGTGGAAATAGCAATCACAAAAGTTTTTTTGTATTAACAGGAAGGCTGAGAGAGGAATTGAATCTACCTTCACCCATTATGTGTTGCCGCAGCCCTTTGAAGGCTGCCTTCTGCAAGTTTGGAGAGGAAGAACATAGGGGTAGAAAAACAGTCGTGCCAAACAGCCCTGAAGCCCACGGAGATCCGATGAAAACATTGCTGTTACCCTGAATTAGCCATCAATGAGTGAAGCTATCAATGGATGGCTGGGAAGACCCTTACTTTGAAATAAATACCGCAGAATCATCGAATGTTTGGGTTGGAAGGGACCTTGAAGATGATCTAGTTCCAACTCCCCTCTCAATGGGCAGGGACACCTTCCACTAGCCCAGGGTGCTCGCAGCCCCATCCAGCCTGGCCTTGGACACTTCCAGGGATGGGGCATCCACAGCTTCTCTGGGCAACCTGTGCCAGTGCCTCACCACCCTCACAATGAACAATTTCGTTCTAATATCTAAACCAAACCTACTCTCTTTCAGTTTGAACCCATTCCCCCTTGTTTTGTCCCTAAATGCTCTTGTAAACAGTCTTGACCCATCTTTCCTGTAAGTTCCTTCAGTTACTGAAAGGATATGGAAATACAGGACTAGATGATCTCCAGAGGTCCCTTCCAACCGTAACAATTCTGTGAAATACACACAGAGCAGAGCCCAGGGGGCAACTTGGGGTGGAAGGGGAAGACTCTCACCCTGCCCCGAGGTTCCTACAGGAGGCTCTTTGGGGCTAAAAAAGAAGATTAACAGCGCAGCGGCGGCTGCG
>VZTA01017226.1:0-52243 GCA_013398855.1 Mohoua ochrocephala
CCCAAACCATTCTGTGATCCAGTGACTGAATCCACTTGAACCTCTCCCTGACCAATGCCACTGGTTTACCCAATGTCACTCAGGGGTCACTCAGGGGGATGTTGCTTGTGGGAGGAGGGGTGATGGTCACAGGGGGCTCCTGGACACTTGCACTCACTTTTCAGCCTTTTCTGGCGCAGGGAGACCATTTCGTAGAGTTCCCGCTCTATGAGACCGTCCCCCTCATCTTCATCCAGCCACTTCCCACATGGAAAGGTCTGCTCGATCCCAGTGAAGGGGCAGTAAACCACCACCTGGGAAAAGAGATTGGGAAAGCGAGCTTGACTAATCTGCTACTGGCACCTCGCAGGTCCTTGACACTGAAAACTTAAACAACCAGAGCAAAGACAGAGTTGGAGATCTTGGTCCTGCTCTCAAAATCAGCTTTTCTGGACCAATGTTAACCAGACTGGTTGCACAAATCCCAATCTGGAGCACAGCTGTGACCCATCTGAATTGTTATCCCCATTTTTGCGGCAGTACATCGCAATGGGTCACCAAGAAGAGGTGAAAGACCAGGAGGGGAAGGGAATGGGAACAGGCAGGGTGGCTGCAGCAGGCAGCGTCGTGTCAGCGTGCAGCGCAGGCCCTGCACCACGCCAGTGCACGGCAGGGCTCTGCAGAAGACACAGGGTACAAAAAGCCTTCAAAAACATCCATCTTAAGCTGATTTTGCTTGCCAGGAAAACTGAATTTCCTCATAGCTTCAGGGTAGGCATCTGCCTTCCTTTCTGACCTCCCATTTCCTCCTGCTGACCTTGTACATGAGTCACCAAAAACCAGGAAATAAACTCTCCAACCAGTTTGTTGAAAAGATGAAATTACTTCCTTAACAATGCTGGATGCATGGGAATTTCACCTCAAAGCATGAGCAGCAACCAAACAGATCAGGCTATACACATGAAACTAATACGTGTTTGTCACATTTCTATTACATATTCCTTATATTTCCTGTGTACATGAATATAGGCTTATTATTTCCATGGAGTTATTTGGATACGAGTAGGAGTCTTTTGGGGATTTTTTTGGTGGTCGTTTGGGAACATCCCATTCCTCAAAATTCTCTCTTATGCTCCTGGATCTTCTGGTGAAACTTTTTTCCTTGAGGGTATCTCGAACGCGTGCTCAGGTTATGATGCACTTCTCTTTATCATTCTTTGCTCTGGCACTCCATCTCTGTTCTCAAAACTAAAATATCTACCAGTACATATTAATCACTGGTGGAAGCAACCAAGGAAGCGTCAGCTGGCACAAAACTGATTAGTCACAGATGTAGGGAGTTAACACAAGGCCACATTAATCTCTGGCATGTGTACTAAGCACTGGATGGTACAAAACCAAACATTACCCACGGATGTAGGGATCACACGCTACGTGCTAAACTTAGAAGAATTTTCCGACATCTTCCCCCACGGCTGCATGGAATTCTTCTCAAGGAAATACAAGTTGTTGGGTAACAACGTCGCATATTTCTCCACTGCCTCCCAGTAACCGCTGTGGTCGGCCACTTTCTACTGAGTTTTTGGTTTTTTTATTATTATTTCTGAGCCTCCAGAGCAGCATCTAGAAACTTCAGGGCAGTCTGAGCATAGATGATAACTTTGAAACGCTCAGCACAATCCAAGGCTGCGTTTCTGTCCGGCCCCTTGGGCGAACATCTGAAGGTGCTTTTGGAGCTGAGCAAACAAGAATCTCTATCTTTGTGACTGCAGAGGGGCAATCAACCCAATTAACGAGTGATTGACTTATGCATCTAACGTGCCTTTGAGGCAATCAGCTGCTCCCGTGCATGATGTATAATATTGACTTGTTAAACCCGGGATATTGCCTTCCAAACAAAAGCAGGTTTATTTATTTATTTTTAAACCGTACCGGGCTGTCGGGGTCAGGTTGTGAATGGGAAACAGGTCTGTCTGACAGCTGCCTGCAGACAAAACTCTTGGCAGTGCTGGCCCAGTGGTAGGACTCCATGACCTCAGAGGTCTCTTCCAACCTAAATGATTCCAGGAGTTTATGGTAATTTAGTCTCACCTTCTCACAAAACCAGCCAGAGCTGACACCACAATTATCATGCCCAATGGTGACTCTACTGAGAGGGCTGAGGAGGGCAGCTATCTCCACGTTGAAGAGGTCTGTCCTGGCACGCTCAAATTCACCTCCTTCCAAGAAAATCTTCCCGCTGTTCTTTAAGCCTTTGGAGCCGTGGAGGATTACGTGGATTTTGGAATTGGTGCCAGCTCCTCTGATATCTCCCGTCACTACAGCAACGTTGTACACAATGCCTGGAGGAATCAGAAAGTTGGTCAGGGGAAAAGGAAGGGAGGAAAAGAGTCTGAGAGTTATGATTTTGATTGGATTTATGCTGGAGATTATTGATTTCCCACTGGTTTATTTTAGCTTCTGACTTACACACAGTGCAATGCTTCGTTTGTTTTTGCCCCACTCATAACTCTTAGAAATACACATCTACCTTCAGACTGTCCAAGAGAAACGGGCTTGGGCTGACAAACTCCCTGTCGCGTGGCCCAAAGGAAAAAAAAACATATGTTCTCTTTGTTTATTCGCTCTGTGGTGCTGATTAGGTGAAGAAAGGCAAAAAAATTGAATTGGCAACTAAGTCATTTGATTTTGAGAGATACCAAGCAGTAAATACGTCAGAGAATGCTGAGAGGTTGGAGAGATGCTGCTTTAAACAGTGGTGGCAAGATCTGCAGCATCACAAAACTCTGAAAACTTTGGGTTTCTTTGGTTTTTAGCCTATAGTGCTGCTAAAGCCATCGGGACCTCCACAGTCACCATGAGAGCCCACAGATCTCAGGAAAAACAAGGTTTGGGAGAGGTATCAGCCCAGCTGGAAGAAAGAAAAATATTTCTGAAAAGAAACCTATTTACATAAAAATGTCCTTGGGGGTTTTTTCCTATCTCCAACTGTCGGTCTAAGAATGAAAACAATTCTTCCCACAAGTCTTACCTCACAGAAAAGCACATCTTAAACCTGTCTCATGGCATCAAATACACACCTAAACACTGTAACAGCACGTAGGAAATAGTCAAGGCCTAAGCCAAGTTTTTTGATTAAATCAGACAGAAATTTCAATAGGGACTTGGGATGAAGCAGAAACATCAGAACTCACTCTTATAAATAATCCTCCCTTTGAAATTTACATTAAAAAATGTACTCAAGCACGCTTTACTGTTGATATATCTTCAACAAAACTCCTGAGAGCAGGAAAGTAAAATACACAGTAATGAATGGTAAAAGATAAAGGAAGCTTTTGGGGAATGAATTACATTTCTTTCAGATTTCTTCCCTTAATTTTCCCCAACAAGAATCCTGCAGCGAGGGATCTGCACACAGACCACTTTCCTCATGCACATGCAGGGGAGAATGTGAGGACTGCAGGTATTGAAGACCATACAAGGAAGTAAAGAACAGTTTGTTACACACATCATCACAGTGTTTGCCTTCATGCTGTTAAATAAATACAGGCAGAACACTATCCAAATAATCTTCTGCCTCGTGACAAGTTCTTTTATGGACTTCACGTCCAGGTTTCTTTTAACAGAGACATAAACTTCGGTTGTCTTTGCTTTAACCACGTTGGATAATAAAAAAGACTGATTTAGAGCTCAGCACTGCACTTCTTGTTTTGTAAAAGGATGTTCAGTTCCCCAGACAAGAACCTGAAGTACAATAGCCACTGCTCTGTGGTTCTGGAAATAACAAACACTTTGTGAGTGCTGGTGAGCAATTTGCTGAAGGTACAAGCTGTATCTTTCACCCTCTGCCCGTCAGCCCCTTATCCAGGTGCAGCAGGTGATAAACCAGCATGTAGGTCCTGCACAGCTTCACAGGTGCCACACAGAGGTGGGAAACGTGTTGGCAGTTCAGGAACCCTCACACGAAACAGCCTGTCACCAGCAGATGCTTCACTGCAGGCCTGCCTGAGCATAAGGCATTCAGTCTCTTAAAGAAAACGTGGCTAATGGCCTCAACTTCCCACTTCCCACCACGGATTCGGCCCGTGATTTTACCTGTGGCTTCGGTGCCCCCAACGAGAATGTCCCTCTGTATTTTCCCATCGTCTTCATCCAAAGCGAACCAGCGTCCGACCGGGAACTGGTACACACATTTATTGCCAATGTCCTCGATGATCACCTGAGGGAAAAGAGAAATATCATGGGAAAAGCAAAGCTTTTTGCACAAGGGGGTGGCAGAAGAGCAGAAGCTCAGTGTACACGCTCTCACTTGGTGTTTAACATATTCAGCACTCAAACAGATCCCGCTCCACTCCCTAATGAGTACTGATAGAATTTCAGACAATCCGTGAGTAAAAACCCAGCTTTTTCCTTTTCTTTCTCTTTTATCCGGTGAACCCACTCTGCGTCTCTCGCGGTGTATGAGACCAGATGTCTCTGCTATCAAGACCAGCTGGCTGGCCTGTCTTCCTTCCCTCCAGAGCCTGTTTGCTGGCTACTCTTCTCCATCAGCTGAACGACAGCTCTTTGTTCTGCTTTGGGAACAGGCTGTGTTCTCTCTCTCTCTGTTTTAGAGCCTTGTTATACAATAATGCCCAGGAATTTCAGGGCAAATCCAGACCATCAGATGAGCTCGTGTGACACAGTAATGTCACTTTATCCCAGTCAGTTATTCCAGGGTGGAACCATTGTAAAGGCAGCGATTAAAACCCTATGGCAGGAAACAGCTCCTAATTTGGAAGGATTTGGCTCTTGGACCACCAGTGAGGTGGAGCTGTGCAAATATCGTGGAGTTTAACAAGGCCAAATGCAAGGTCCTGCACCTGGGTTGGGGCAATCCAAGGAAAGGCTGGACAGAGAATGGACAAAGCAGCCCTGGGAGAAGGACCTGGGGGTGCTGTGGGTGGGAGCTGGACCTACCCCAGCCCTGAACCCCCCGTGCCCTGGGCTGATCCCCCAGCACGGGCAGCAGGGCAGGGGGGATTCTGCCCCTCTGCCCCGCTCGGGTGAGACCCCACCTGCAGAGCTGCCCCCAGCCCTGGGCTCCAGCAGCACAAGGACGTGGAGCTGCTGCAGCCAGTCCAGAGGAGGCCACGGAGATGCTCCCAGGGCTGGAGCCCCTCTGCTCTGCAGCCAGCCTGGGACAGCTGGGGGTGTTCCCCTGCACAAGAGAAGGCTCCAGGGAGACCTCAGAGCCCCTGGCAGGGCCTGAAGGGGCTCCAGGAGAGCTGGAGAGGGACCTGGGACAAGGCCTGGAGGGACAGGACCCAGGGAATGGCTTCCCAGTGCCAGAGGGCAGGGCTGGATGGGATATTGGGAAGGAATTCCTGTCTGTGAGGGTGAGGAGGTTGCCCAGAGAAGCTGTGGTTGCCCCAGGATCCCTGGAAGTGTCCAAGGCCAGGTTGGATGGGGCTCGGAGCAACCTGGGATAGTGGAAGCTGTCCCTGCTCATGGAAAGGGCTGGAACTGAAGGTGGGTTTGTAAGGTCCCTTCCAAACCAAACTCTGCCAGGATTCTATGATATTTTACTGAAACAAGCTGGGGAACAATATTCCCCTTTAGTATTAGACTAGGTTTTTGCACCTCCTGCTGAGGTGTTTCTTAACAATACCTTCTGCTGGAGTCCTGAATCCTGCCATAGACTTACTATAGTATTTTAAACCAGCAGAGAAGAGCACTGAAGAATTTCGGTCAGAAGAGAAGAAATCAAAATCTCTACTCCTCTGCGTGGGTTATGTCTCAGAGGGAGAAAAAAAAAAATCACTATTATGGATAGAAAGCCCTTGACACTTTTCTCAACAATGAGGGAGAATCTGAAATCTGTCCTTTCTGATAAATTTATGAAACCGTTCTTTGGGAAACAGAGCTTCCCCTCCTGTCACTCATCTCACACCGTGCTCTTGCCTGTAACACTCCTGAGTCCTGTTGTACCTCCACAGACACAGACAGCAGTGTCTGCCAGGGCTGGGATTGTCAGCATGAGAGAACTGGAGTGTTAGAGACTAAAATAGAAGAGGTTCAGGAGAAATATCAACACTCCAATGCGCCTCTACCAGCTGATCCTCTTTGGGTTCCTTTTAGTGGGTTTATTCTTACATTTAGAGGTGGAAATCCATCTCTGAGTGTAAGCCACTCTGAAAACGCAAGAAGCACGAGAATGGGTTCATCCTGGAGTGACAACAGTGGAGTGCCCAAGTATTGGACCAAATTACAGAAAAACGTCTAAAACCAGGAGACAATAATTGAGCTATTTTAGCTCAGTTCTCTGACTTTCCATCTGAATTTGCAAGGCCAGAGTTGCTTTTTACTTAATCACCAAGATCTTGGAGGCTCATGGCAGAACACAGGGTTGGTGTGTTGGCTGTGAGTAGTCGCTACACCAGGTTTTGGGACTTGAGCAACCTCACCAACCTCATCAAAAATCGTGTTGTTATATCTGTGATGTGAGAATGAGGTTCTGTGCTTTTTTCCCCCCCCTCACTATTTATTACATTGAGCACAACTACTCTGTTTTTCATTTCCACATTTTTCATGGACAGCCAGCATTGTAACTTTTCCTGCATTGTGTGGTGGTGGTGGTGGAGAAGCATATGCTAATATTTGCATTTGTAATACATCAAACTCTCCCGTTATTGAGGATTTACAAATACGGGGTCAGGTCTTCCCTGGATTAAAGCCAGCTGTGTAAAACTGCATCAGCAGGGGGAAAAAAAAACGAGACTGGAGGGAAGAGACATAGATGTCTCCTTTTAAAATATTCCTTCAACCATTACATTAAAATCTGTGCTACCTTCCTACCCCAAAGCAGGAGATTAAAGTGAGCAGGAAAGTGGAAGAAAGGGGTCTTTGTGGCAGGCATATCTCTTTCGCCGAGCCAATGATAAATCACTTAAATTTGGGCAAGCTATGAGTCTGCAAATTTTCAGTGTGAACAGATCCAAGAGATAACTCTTGGACTCTGGTATTTTTATGGCCATGGTAATGAGTTAAGTCAACAGAATGAAGTGATTTGTGTCCTTCTCAGTAACCTGTATCACCAGCAGTTATCCTTACATCTCTTGGTACCAGACCTCTGAGAGGGTGAGATATTTTGGGCCCATGAGATGCTTATGTTGGATGTCTCAGGAGTAACTAACCTTTGCAAGGAACCAGCCAGCAGAGCCACCCTTGTTATTATGCCCTATATTAATTTTCCTCAGTTTTCCCAGATTTGGGGCATCGAGCGTGAACTTGTCTTCTGCTCCTTTTTCAAAGTTGTCTTTGTCATTGTCCAGTTTCCTCACACCTGAAGGGGAAAAAGAAGGTAAAAAACCAAAACCCAAAAAACAAATAAACACAACAACAACAACAACCACCACCAAAAAAACCCAAACAAACCACCACAACAAACCCCCCCCCAAAAAAAACAACAAAAAACCCCAAATAAGTAACAAAAAATAACTCCAAGGAGGAAAGGGTTACTGGCATATGCATGTTTGTAAGTGAAGGAATATTTAGGAATGTCACCACTGAATCAAATATTCCCTAGATATCAGCTCTCTGCACCCAGGATTCGAGGCAAAGGCAGAGGACTTTATATTCTAATAAAAAGGTACCTTTTCTCAAGCACACAAAAGACCAGGATTTCCATTCTAATGTCACAGTTACTTACAGCTCTCAGAGCTTTCAGAAATATATATCCAGATGGCTCTTAAATCTTTTCTTTTTTTTTTTTTTTTTATACCACCACATTTCCCTTTTTTTTTTACTGTCTTTGAAAATCTCCAAACTGTTCAAGAAAGGCTTTGGTCACAAGCTGCAGATTCTGACATTTCAGGACACAGAATTCTTTGCTGTATCCGAGAGGAAGGATTTATTTTAAAATTAGGACCCAGCCAGGGCTGTTGGCTTTTTCCTGATCTCGCAGGGGTTTGCCTTTATGAAAAGTATTAAAGCTGTGTCCCTGGTTGCAGCCTGTGTAAGTGATGCTGTGAGTGGGATGAAACCCACCCAAGGCACCAGAGCAGAGAAAGAGGTCAGTGGGCAACTCATCCCTCTTGCCTTAGAGGGGATGAATCATTCTCTAGGGGTGTTCTTTCTCTGTGTGGGCATGACAGAGTGCCTGGACACCCAGCTAAGATTCAGACTCCCACTTTGGGATGTCTTCAGTGAGATCTGATGAATCCCCTTGTAAAACTCCAGAGGATTAATCAAGGATGAGCCCTATCCACCAGGTTTTTTAATCTGTTCAAGGACACTTGACAGACATCACATCATTATTTCTTGACTTTGACAGGATAGGTGCAGCATAGAAGCAACAGAATATTTACTCCCTGCTTCCAGGAATCTGCAGGAATCTCCACCCACTTCTGTCCATGGCTGAGAGGGCTTGGTTTGGGCACATCTTTTAATATTATTCAATTAAATATTTTAAAATTAAATTAAGGTTTCCAGACCACTGTTGCAGCACAATCTACATTTAAAAATAATTACAACAATTCTAAAAAAAAAGCTATTTAAACCCAACTAATATAAACCTTACTTAGATTATTTTTACAAGTGGCCAAGCAGGCTCAGCCACCACCTCTGCCACAGAGAAGGGAGGTCATTATCCATCCAGGTACCCAGAAAATGAGACACACAGCTCTCACTGCATTCCCTGTAAGTACACACTAGTGTTGGACCCTTCAGTGGGCTGGCACTTACTCCACAGCTTTCTCCTGGTAGTTTATGCTGCGTTTTCCCAGAGTTTGCTTTTTTTACTGGCAGGTAACTTGAGTCGTGCCCACACCCAGCCACGACTGCTGCATTGCAGATGCATCTTCCAGGGGCTGTGGATGTGGGGGCCCCCAGAGCTAACGCCACCATTTGTTGTGCCTTTCACTCAGCCAAATTATTCTGTGTTTGCCAGATTGCCTGTGTGTGTTGTTCAGATCACAGGCCCGCAGAGCAGGAGGAAATATTTTAGGAAATGATTTGCATTTGAATACCTGTGTCTCCTTTCTCACCGAAGATATTAATGAAGACATCCGCATCTGTTCCGCTGCCGCTGACTTCACCAGTAAAAACCCGGACCACGTATTTGTTGACTGCAAGGAGGGAGGCAGAAATCCCAGTACATTAATAACTCAATGGTTTGATGCAAAACATAACATTACAGACCAATTCTGGCTGCGCTGGTGCTATCTTGAAAGCATGGTCTGAACCACGGCTCTTGGTACAATGACCCCCTTCTCCACAAGAGGAATAAAATCCATGGGCAGGATTCTGACACTGCGTATTCGCTGCCCAGGGCAGGAGGACTGATCACTCGGTTCCTGGCCTTGACACTGAAGAGTGAAATAGAAGAGAGAGTGAAAATTTTGATGTGGTTACAAAGGCATTAAATGCACTCGGACCTATGGACCAGCTCTGCTTTATCTAAATGTTGATGAGTTACAGAGTCTGCCCAAGCTCAGGCCTGACCCCTCTGATCCCAGCTCTGTCCTGGAGCTATTTTGGCAGTTTAGTTTATACCAAGCAAGTATTTTGAGGAAATAATATGATAATGATAGAGCAAGGAGTAATGGATTCAAACGGCAAAAGGAGAAATTTAGATTGTATATACAGAAGAAATTCTTTACTGGGAGGGTGGTGAGGGACTGGCACAGGTTGCTTAGAGTTGTTGATGCCCCACCCCTGGGCATGTCCAAGGCCAGGTTGGATGGAGCGTTGAGCAGCCTGGTCTAGTGGAAAGTGTCCTTGCCCATGGCAGGGAGTGGAACTAGATGAACAAAAAACATTCTCTGATTGTCTGAAATATTGGTCACACTGCAGGAAACAAAAATGTGAAGGTGGCTGCCCTTTCTTTTAAAAAAAAAAAAAAAGAAATCCAGTCATCCAGTCTTTTTTATTTAATGAGGAAACAGGAGTAAAGCCCAGGAGCTGTGACACTGTGGAGATACATCATCTATGGCACAAAAACCCCGTGGGTGGGTGAGGCACACCACGTTCATTTCACACGTCACGTCAGTGAGTTGGAGAAGCAAGTTCTTCAGACGGATCAGGGCGGGACTCACTTGGTTCCCAAGGACAGCAAAAGTGAGCTTGGTTTCTTGTGGAACCAACGAGAAAGCTCCCATGACCTTCAGTGTGACTTTATTTGGGCCAAATATGAGCAACTTTCAAAATCAAAGTCACCTGACCACCTTGTTCCTCCAAGCAAACAGGCATGACAGACACCTTGTGCTGTGTCTTCTGTGAAAAACGAGTGGTGGAGGCAGGCAGCAAGACACAAAACAGATGAAAATGAATGCAAAATCTGCTGCTGAACAGTACATGATGTCATACAAGCCCTCAACAGAGCTCCTGTTACCGAGCCCTGGGTAGCTGATGCTGAAAGCTCTGTGCTATGTCACTTCTGTGTTTCTGAGTCCTGGGCACGCTGCTCCTGTGAAAGGGTCAGATGCACGAGTCTCCTCACACACAGATCCTTGGCAAAAATAAAACTTCGTGCACCACAGAATCGTGACTCATAAAGGCTGAAAAAGACCTCTAAGATCATCAAGTCCAACCATTAACCACGATTCTCGGTTTGCAGCTTTTTTTCCCTTTGGCAAGTGCCAGGTTAGGGGATAATCCTACCTGGGCTTCCCAGCCAGCTACAGAAATGCGTTCTCTCAGGAGCCATGGAACCTCACCAACGCTGGGTTACCAGTCCCAGAACAGATCCCCCACCTCCTCCACCATCATCAGGGCACATTAAAAGTTATTTTAAATGACAGTAGAGGCCTTGGTGCATGTGCTCCCACTGAGGCAGAGGACGCGAGAGCAAACGTTTGAGGAGCGGCTGTCGGACCATCCCCTGAATTACAACAACGCTCTCAGATCCCAGGGTGAGGTCTACAAGGGCAGAGCCCAAACAGAAGGGAAAATCACCTGTCACAATTTAATGAACGTGCTGAGAAAAGGCTAAAAATCGAGCTGACATCCCTGGCGCCCCATCGCAAAACATGCCACGGCAAATAAAATAATAATGGTAAAACTGCAATAAATACTAAATAACAAGAAAGAGGAGAAGAGAGCTGAGCCCAGACAAGGGAGAAAAAGCCTTAATGATTCTCTTTAACTCTTTTGCTTCAGTTCACAGGGCTCTAACAACCTGCTAGAGATACACCAACACCAAAAGTGTTCATTTGCATTAGCCAAGGATGAGGATGGTGCAATTTACAGCTCCCACTTGGCCACTAAGCTGCTCTAACTAAAATTGACCCACTGTACCTTGCAATCTTTAATTACAGACCACATTTTTCAAGAAGCTTTGCTCCTTGCACCTCCTCTAGAATATTTAATCTGATGTCAGTGATTTATTTTCCACTCTTCTTTTTGGGAGCCAGAAGAACCTGACAGGATAACAGGATTCTCAAAAGGACAAGCTACAGTGGCTGAACTTACATTCCCCTCCCAGGATAAGGTTTTATGCCTCTGAGATATAGACCAGAAGGTTGTCTCAATGCGTGCAGGGCATCAAGGAAGACATGCAGAGAACAAGTCCATGAGGAGCAATAAGGAGCAAGTGACCAAACCCAGGACAGGAAAGGCACTTTGTATGTTTGCTGCAGAAATACACCAGCCAGCCAGGAAAACCCTGGTGAAATTATTTGCCAGATCTAACACCTTTAAAGGTTTTTCTGAGTGGCTGTATTTCAAATCTAAGGTCCAGAATGACATCTTTTGACCTCCTGCTCAGAGCACTAAGTGCTCCCAAGGGCTTCTGCACACAAACCATGCTGCTGTCAGTGTCAGCACGAAGAGCCCTGCGGCAGAGCTGACTCCTGAGCCCGCTGATGGGTCATCACTTTGGACTGGGCGCTGTGCTGTGAGGGTTTTATGCTGTCCCCTAAAACATAAGCAAGGCTGTGGTGTATGGCATGTCCTGGCACGGCTCCTTTCCCCGCTGATGTGTTTCTGTGGGCAAAACTACTTCAAGAGCCTTAGAGGTCCTTGGCTTAGGTCAGAGCACATTCCTGCTTCACAAATCATGCCTAGCCTGTGACCATCAGGTCTTTTCTTTAATTTTTTCCATCTTAAGAACTCTGAAACTGGGCACTCAAACCTGTCCCCACACCTGACCCTCTGGTCTACGTTCAGAAAAATTTCAGTTCCTCCATCTTCAGGAAGCAAACCCTGAGCCACGCTGAATTTTTGCCAGCACTTTCTCCCTCTCTAAGCAATTTGACATTCAGCTGCAGCAAAGAGAGGAGCTCTTCATGCTGCTCAGGGGTCCTTCTGTGCTTCGTACATCAGCACATCTTACAGAGTGACATGGTGGATGAGCAATTTAAATAGAAAGGGATGCTGCCTCTTAAAAAGACAGTGAGGATTCAGCTGCTAAAAGCATGCAAGAAAAAGCTCTCATTGCAGCCAGGAAGAGATCTGCCATAAGTCAAGCACTCTTCATTTTGATCATGGGTGGATGTTGTTCCCTATTCTTTAAGCCCCTGGCAGAAGCATCTTTTAAAAAATACCCACTTGTCTTTTTTTTTTAATCCCAATACATAGCTCTGACTTCATCTGTAAAACACAGATCAAGATGTTGCCTGGATATTTTTTTTTTCCCTGAATGCTTCTCCTAGCACCGAGAACATGCAAAATGCTAATGTAAAAGCTGTGCCTCCATCGAGCAGTGCACAGGCTCACTGCAGCACAGGCACGGGGAGGGGAGCTTTCCTAGGAGCAAAATTAGCAGCTTCAGAGGCACGTACTGCAAGATGCCAAGAGCAGAACAGCTAACAAAAAATCAGTAGGAAGAGCAGTAGCTATTTTCTCTTGTCTTTCCAATTTCACATTGCAACGCACAAGTGTAAATGCCCTGTGTGGTTACAGCACCTTCCTTTTCTTTACAGTTGTGTGTCTGCATTTGAAGACATTGCCAGGATGCCATCTCTGGGAAACAGTGGGGTGGCACTGATGTGACCCTACTGCATTAATTTAGCAGAGGAGTGACAGTCAATCAGCTTGTCTGCTGCTGATTAACTCAGCCTCAGCTTTCAGCAGCCAAAAGGAAAGGTTAATTTTGCACTGTGGGCTGAAGTCAGGTTCTCTCCACTGAGAGCCAAGAGGTTTTTGTCTGTGAATGTGATGCACTCCCAACACTGCTCCTGGGGGATGAAGGGCATGGGGCTGCTGCTCTCCTACCCCCCAGTATTCCCCGTGCAGGCTGTCTCCACTGCCATCTCCATCCCAGGCGCAGCATTAGCCCCATGCACCGCCCAGAATCTTTTCCTCCAGACCCAACACCCCTGGGGGCTCTTGTGCAGCCTCTGTCCTGCCTCCAGCCATGGAAAATGCACGGACACATCCCAGCCAAATCCTGCCACCTGCAAGCTGCAGCTGACTGTCCAGCCGTGTGATATTCATCTGTTAATGTCATTTATTTAGCAATATGATATCACGGTCACTTGAAGCACTGTAGGATGGAACTGCCTAAAGAAATCTTGTCGCTACTATTATTTGGGGCATTAGATAGTGTGCTTATGCACAATCTGCTGAGTTTCCAGCAGCAGGAGTGCAAGATTTGGGCAGGAAAGCCAAGCTGACTGTGCTTCATTACCTAGGGCTATCACCTCCTGCGGGGCGCAGCGAATTCCCAGCCGTGCCTGCCTCCCGTGCTCCTGACCTACCGCGGAGCAGGGCAGCAGCATCCAATATCTGAGAAATGTCACAGCCCTCTCAGGCAAAGCACGTGGGGTTAAAAGCAAGGAGCTGAGCCGTAGGCAGCGATGGATTCTTCTCATAAGGCAACTCTCAGCAATTATCCTCCTGTTTTCACAGCGCTCCTGAGAGTGGCAGTGTTTGAGATCCATCCTGCGCCGCTCTGCACTGAGCAGACGGATTTGGGAAGGGGCCGAGGGAGAAGGAGGGAGGGTGGATAGGGGAGAGGTGCTGCTACTTTCTCTGAATTGCTGCTGGAAAAGGAATACTTTTGTGGTTAGTGTGAAAAGAATTGTTGCTAGAGGGAGAGGCAGGCGCCCGGACCTGCAGACAAGGTACAATTTCAGCCTTGCACGAGCTCAGGACAGTGGTTTAATATCCATATGCCTTGGCTCCTGCCTGTCAGGTCGAGTCAGTCGTTCCAGCCCACCAGGAACTGTCTGACAAAACCTCTTCTTGATGGAGAGGACTGACTTGTCAAAGTGGAAGCTCCTTTATACCACTGCTGACAGCATGTTCCTCGGTGACAGAGTTCTTGGTCAGAGCATCCTTAAAATGTCAGGCTGCCTATGGCTGGGGCACAGAGCTGGGACCTGGCCTCCCAACACACTTGATTCACAGCAAACATTTGAATTTAGTTCTTGTTTGTCCTGGCAGAGAGCTCATCCCACCAGGATAAAACAGCCTCTTCCTAGATTAGCTTCTGGTGACCTTCTGGTTGGACATGTCCTGCTGCTGTTGTGTACCCAGCAACTGAGTCTCTGCAAATGCTGCAGAGAGAAAAACTCACCCAGCCCAACAATTACACCTCTCTGTGGCACTGTAGCAGGGACCCTGGAGACAGCTACACAGAGCAAAATATAATTAGAGCCTAAAGCAACCCCTGCAAAAGCAGAGGGGCTCTGCTGAGCTCACCAGCAGCCAGTTCTGTCTCAAAATTGTGTCCTGCTCTTGCACAAAGCAATGGCACGCAGATAAAGAAGACTTCTTTTTCCTCCCATTCAGAAAAGCATTGAATTCAAAAGGTTGGTTTAGAGCTAAAAAATAATTAATCTCTTTCAAGGGTAATTGACAGCTACGTTTATTAATGAGCTGTGCCTGCAGAGGTGGGGAAAGCATCTCTGGCCAAGGGTTCAAACTGGAAATGCGGATTACAAGCACACCTGGATCATGGGGGTGCTGGAGAAGAAGGAGTTTTGCATTGGACAGAGCACTGAGTGTCTTGAGCTAGCTGAAAATGTGCCTGCTCACTGCAGGGGCTTGGACTGGCTGACCTTTGAAAGCCCCTTCTCACCCAAAGCACTCTATGGTTCCATGGTTTTTGGCCGTGAGCACCTCTGCCAAAGCACGGCGTTAGCAGGGGAGAGATGCTGAGGAGACTTTGTGTAGGTTTGGGGTTCCTGTCACGAGAGGCAGCGCTAAGGATGCAAGGCTGGCTCGACCCTGGTTCAGCACTTCTCTAATCTCACAGGAGCTCTCTAAAAGCGTGTCCTTAAGAGATATTATTGCTGTCACTCAAGGACACCCAACACACAGGAGAAGGAAAGGATCCGAGGAGCATCTGGACAACGCTCTCAGGCACAGGGTGGGATTCTTGGGGCTGTCCTGTGCAGGGCCAGAGTTTGGACTCGATATTCCATGGGGTCTGTGTGGACTCTGGGTATTCTGTGACCCTGTGATTGTGTTTCTCTGTCAAATATTTCGTCACCCTCAGCCGCTGTCTCATGCTCCTCCTGTAATGAGCCCTGTCCCTTGGCCTCCCCACCCAGGCCAGAGACCCTGAGATTCACCTCCATTTTCTGCAGCTCTCACATGAAACCAAACCGTGCATCAAAACAGTTAATATATTAGGATTCAGCCTGGATCATCCCTCTGCAGGGCCTGTGAGAGGCAATCTACCACATGCAGGAGGCTTTGCTTGTAGGATATGCTAAACTGATGTTCCTACTGTGACTTCAAAGCGATGATGACTTTTTGAAGTGAGCTTTAAACGACCTTGCTCAGGAGACAATAGTGGTTTAGTTGCAGAAGCATGGAGCTTAGCACAGGGCAACCCACCTTGTGACAGCATTGCAGAAATCCTTGTTCGTCTAATTCTCCAAGATTTATCATTATTTTTCATTAGTTCAGCCCCAGGGTGGGAGCCCATTTAAAAAAAAAAAAAAAATAAAAAAAAAAGAGAGGCAAATATTTCACAAAAGAAATATCCATTTTCTGCTTTCCCCAGATCTGCTATTATCAAAATTGAAGAAACCATTGAGAATATCCTCTTGGGTTAAACACTTTTGCTCAGAAATAAGAGTGAAGAAATTTTACGGTATTGTCAAAAGTCATATTGTTAGCTCTGCGCTTCAGTCTATCTTTGAATAAATCAGATTTTTGTAAAAAGTTACTTCATTTCAAAACTGATGGCTGAATTAATTTCCAAATATAGACATAATTAGTCAAAATTATCACATGTCTTCAAAAACATGCTGTACTCTCTGTTTTGTATTGAGTACACAGAGATCTCTATACCAGCCACACACTCTTCCCTCTCCAAAGTCTTTTCTCTCTATGTGAATTACAAATCTCTCTTTGTATCCCATTTCAGGCCTCTCCATTTTTTTTGGTTTGCAGCTCACCGATGTTTCTTTTTATTTCTACGTTTCCATTCCTCATTCCTTTTACCCATCTTTAGAGAAAAAAAAACAGGAAAAAAAATACCTGACGAGTAAAATGTCCATAGCTGCCTCATTTAGGACACAGTGACATAAGTTGGGCAAAATTTGCAGGGAAAGTCCTTGTTAGAGCAAAGGAAGTATTTGTGACCAAAAAGAAAAGACATTTCTGGATACTCAGTGTGCCGGATAGCATGATAAATTTTTTCCCCAGTGTTATAAATGGGGTGGTAAAAGATATTTCTCCTTCTACAAACCCCATTTATTGGATGCTTCAGCATGCAGCAAGGCCTCATCCTGAACACAGAGGGTACTCACCATTACTCAGAAGTAAACAACTCATATGTATTTCATAAATATATTTATCTGCATTTTCCTGTGCTGATTATATACTTCCAGTTTTCAGAGTAAATAAAGATGAATTTTGATGAGAAGGTAACACGTATTAATATTTCATTCCCTCTTCCTCAACTTCCGTGTCCTTAGAAATAATCTGCTTTTCATTTTTCCAACCATGAAAGTTTCCAAAAGTGTGAAATAGTGTGACCTCATTTTGAAACACAGCCCAGAGGAATCCAAGGGTCCTGTAGGTTTGAAAAGCCCTCCAAGACCATCGAGTCCAACCATTACCCCAGCACTGCCAAGGCCACCACTGACCCATGTCCCCAGGTGCCACATCCATATGTGGCTTTTTAATCCCTCCAGGGATGGGGACCTGTGAGGGACCAATGCTGCTCTTCAAGCCCAACCTTTTATAAAATGAGGTTGCAAAGCCAACAGGGAATCGTCAGCTGGTGCCTCACATCCCAAATTCTGCTCCTTACCTGAGCTCCTAACATCAGTAGGTTATTGGGAAATATTGGCTGCAGCTTCAGTTCCCATCCAGCCCAGCCCTGAAGGACATGCATATTCCATGATGGAAGGAAGGATTTAGCTTCTGATTCAAAGTGAATCACGTGCACCAATACCTGCTGCCCCAGATGTTTCCTCAAGCCACAGCCAGGTCAATGCTCATAAGCCTTCAAGTTAGCCAACAGCCAATATTAAAACTCTGGACAATGAACTGTGGAGTCTTAATACGAGCCTTCCTCAAAGAGGAAAGGAAAAAGCTCACATTCACAGCTCAAATACATGAGTTTTAGGTCACAGTGGATCTAAAACCCTCAGAGAATGCCTAGAGTATGTTAATGCTTTGATAATAAATATTTTTCTGATGTTTTTAAAGGCAAGGCCTCCCTCTGCCTGTACGAGCACTCAGGGAAATTTCACCACTCAACTGGCTTTACTGGGATCCAGCCCCCAGCTGCTCATTGTGACTTCACAGCCATTACCCTTAGGACATATCCATGCAAACTCTCAGATGCACCACGTATCAGCCCCAAATCAGGCCAGAAATGACACAACCGACAACTTTCCCGTTCAAAACTGGTTCTTTTCTCAGCAAAGCAGAAATTTCATGTCTGACTGCAAAAGATCCACCCCTAGATAAAGAACAGCTATATCTGATCTCATCTTATGATCCTCTTTTTTTTATATAATAGTAAAAATAATAAAGAAAAGCAATAGGTGATCAACTTTCACCACATTTTGGTATGAAAAACATTAAACACAATGCAACTGTGTTGGAACTCTTCCATCCTCAAAGTCGAGGTGTGCCACACCAATGTGCTCCTCACATTCATTATTAATAGACCAAATAAGACTAAACTTTACCCAGAAAAAGTAGAGATTGAAGTATTTCTGCAGTTTGGTGTCACACGTGCAGTTCTGTCCTACTGGGAATATGCAGCCTTGAAAGAATTTGACGTGAGTTGCTGTCCCATGCACATTTATAACCCATCATGTCCAATCCTAAACAATTTCAGGGTGCTGGTGGCCAAAAAGACAGATGGAAATCGGTCCTTGGCTCTCAACCTCATTTGCAACAGGCAGGTTGCAAAGACCTGACCAAAATTTGACAGGTTAGCATAAGATAAAATTGCACGGGATCCTGAATTAATTTTCAGCTCTCTGCTCTTGAACATGGTTTTAAGGACCAAGTGAGTGAACATCCCCTTTGCAAATGAGTGATTCTGCTTTCTCAGAGTAAGGCATGTACGGAGAATTGTTTGATTAGCGAGAGGTTTCAAGGGAAATCAAGAACAGCCAATATGTGTTTCCCTTGTTCTGAGCATAACTGGAGGTTACACTGCACAGAGCCCAGACTACCCTCAAGCAGCTGAGTCGCCTTAACTGCCTGTGGTCACCCCCAGAGAAAAGGTGTTTATTGTTGGATAAACAACATATCATCTAACCCGACCAAACCTCAGCTTCCTTTATGAATCTGGACAAAACTAAGCCTTGCAAATATATTTTGGTGTTATGTCTAGAGAAACCCTGCAGCCCACCTGAAGACCAACTCTCAGGTCTCCCTGCTCTCCAGCCAGGTGGTAAAAAGCTGTATTCATCACACACAGGGATGGAGAAAGACACAACCTTGGTGTCCCACCTGCAGGGGTGCAGACCATGAGGGAAAGGCCAGCGAGGTCCAGGCAAATGAGAGTCGCCGTGGGGTGGGGGACATGAGGGTCTGTCCTCTGAGTGGCACAAATGATTCATGACCTCTCTGCAAGTATCAAACGATGGGCTGGCAACTTCAGTTACTGGAACAAGCTGTCCAGGGCAGTGGTGGGTCCCCATCCCTGAAGGGGTTTAAAAACTGTGTGGTTGTGGCACTTGGGGACACGGGTGAGTGTGGGCTAAGCAGTGCTGGGGGACCAGCTGGACTCGATGGTCTCGGAGGGCTTTTCCAACCTGAACGATTCTGTGCTTCTCTGAACTGACTCCTGAATTTCATGTCCTTTTACACCTCCATTGGGTCAGTAGATCTCCCAGTGCAGCTGCAAGCTGTTATGAGTGCTCTCCTCCCCCGCCGCTTTGGCAGGACATCAGACACCCTCGGAGCGATCCAAAACCGGCAACACTCAAAGGAAAACCGGCACCTGGCTTCAGTTTTGAGCCGGTCCCTTGCACAAAGGCTCAGCCACAGCCGTACAATCCTAAGGCTTCATAAACTCAAGTGAAGCAGCATAAAGCCGAACAATAGCCCTCCCTTGTAATTAATACCTGTAGTGTAAATTAATCCAGGCTGCCAATAGAAGCTGCTGGGTAAATAAGAATCTGTGACACTATCCCTGTCAAAGGCCCCATGGGCATACGATGCCATGGATGTGAATACAGGGAATAGAGGATCATTCAGGTGGGAACACTCAAAATGTAACCTGTTCTCCTTGAGAAACGCGTGGCGTTCCACAGGGAACCTGACAGGAGGCATTTTATTCGGATAAGTAAATGCAATCACTCAGGTGTCTGCAGTTGCTAAGTGCTGCTGCCATCCTTGGTAGTTCTATTTGGATCATGAAAAGTACTCTACTTTTTTTTTTTTTGAGTGTGCGTGCCCATTTTTTCCACTATATGTTGACTGTTTTTCACCATGCGCTCTTTTCTGCATTTTTTAATAATTCCTCTTTTTTTTCTTTTTTCCCCTTTAAATTAACCTCTTCAAAACTCACAGCCTACAGGAATTCTGTCTGGCCTGTGCTCCTCACCAAGACAGAGGCTGAGTCTGCCCACAGTTCAGTCAGTTTTGGTATAAGCACCAACAGCCCCCCTTCAAATAGGCTTCAGATGCCTCTTCAATGAAGCAAAAAATATGACAAAGAAAAAGAGTTTATTTTTTTCAAGTCCACATCCATCCCACACAAAGCACAGAGAAGGTCCCAGCAGTGACCTCCAGTTCAAAAGAGGAAGGTAAATCCTCATGACAGAGATGAGAAAGCTCTCCGGGAGAAGATCAAAAGCTGAAGGTGCTGCAAGAGAGGGAACCTGGAGGAAACTTGTTTGATTACCTCCGAAAACATTCCTGACTGTGACAGCAAATGGAGCATGAAAGCTAAGCACGAAGCTAAGTTTGGCAACAACAGTGTCTGAGTGGTTTATAAAGAAAAACTGAAGAAATAAATGGATTGAAGATGTGATTGAAGAGACATAATCAGAAAAGAGAGAATATGGCACTGAACTGCTAATGGGAACACAGACTTAGGAGGGAATTACTAATCTTTCCTTACATAAACTTACATAATTTTTCATTATCTAGGGGCTCAGAAAATATTAATACTCAAAGAGTAAACACCACTATTTAATCCATTGGAAAGAAAAAACAAAATACCCTAAAACCCAATGAAATTCAGGGCAAATGATTTGTATGTACAAAAAAAAAATCATATCACAATCTCATTTCAGACCTTTATGGATCTGGAGGGAGGCAAATTAATTCAGATACATTTACATTTGCAGCTGACAGTTCACCACAGCAGTCTGGGGATGTTTATCTTTCATTAATTATGGTTCAAGGGGAACTGCAACCTGAGATAGCTGAGCTAACCCTCTCCTCTTACAGATTCAGACCTGCCACCTGGAAGGCATCCAACCCTTCACCCATGCCTCTGGCCTCAGCCCAGCTCCCCACCTTCGTGCGGGTGGCTGCATAGCCCAGCCTCTGCCATCAGGAGCGGGGGGTTTATCTCCCATAAAGGTGGTGAGAGCTGATGCATTTCTGACAAACGCCTGCCTAAATCTCTTCTTTCATGCTCGGGAGATGATCTTACTCATATTTATCCAGGGCCGAGCACGTGGAGAGCAGTTCATCCATATCCCAGAGCCACTTCTCCAGAAGAGCGAGCGCTCAGGACTGGCTGTTCTGCCTGTGAAATGCAAAGTAGCTCCAGCAATTTCGTTGGAGCTGCACTCTCCCTGTACCAGCTGAGGGTTTAGCCCACGAGTCCTTTCCTGCTGCGAGACAGGTGTTGAACAGGATGGAGGAAATCACGCACGTTCCCTTGAATCATCTCTCCCAGGCAGGGGCAATAATAAATTCAGATAAGGTGTTGTGTCATTTAAAGATCTATTAAGATTGAATGGTTGACTTCCTCCTCAGGGGAACCTCTCCTTCATCGTGCATTGCTTTGACTCATGCACTGCCTTCTCCAGAGCCTTCCTGCCCCCCCAGTGTCCTCAGATTCTCCATTTCACAAATCAATTTGGATTAAAAAAGCAGCAAGATACTTCGGCACACACGGCCCCAGTAGTAACTGGGTGGGTTTTTGGCAGATAACGTCTCCAGACGTTATCTCATTCCCTTGTGGCAGCCACCCTGGGGATGTCTGCATTTTTAAAATGCTCCAACATACATTTCTTGTCAATGGATGTTATTTGTGCACGCTAGCTCACATGCAGTATCCTTTAATGCTTACGTCTTCAACATACCAACACTCTTGTAGAAGGTTGCGTCTCAATAGTGCAAAATTACTCAACAATTCTGGGTCAATTTCGTGTGTTCTTTCACTGTTAACATGACCTCAACAAAAATAACAATACTTTGCCCTTCTAGAGCATCTATCAATGCTCACAGGACTGCTCAAGGCTGGCAATAAATTGGTTTTACCAAATAATTGCTCCTAAGTGGTAATGTCAGCAACATTATTGCAAGACTTCTACTAATTATTCTCAATAAGATTCAGTAACAGCAAAAGCACAAGTTTCCTCTTTTTAGCACCGAACCACACAGCTCTCTTTCCCCGCAGACCCGTGGCTGGTGGCCTTCACTTCCGTGCCCAAAATTAAGCTCCCAGGAAGGAGCAGTGCCCTGGTGAGTCTGTCAGGAAAACACAACTCTGCTTCCTCATTAGCACTTGCAGATGGAGTGCTGACATCCCACCTGAGGCCGCCCTGCTGGCTCCTCTTTCACATCTCGATCGCCTTCCCACTCACGTTACATGCAGCATACATCGCCGCGTGGCCGGCACGCTGGTACCAATTTGAGAGTACATGTCTGGTGTGCAAGCTGTCCTGGCTTCGTTTCAACATCATTAGCTTAAAACCAAGCTGAAAAAACAGGCACCAGCTCGGGGTGGATAGCGTACACACATACAGCAAAACCAGCGTGGAGTTACAGCAAAATCAGCGCGGAGTTACAGCAAGAGGGTTGGCTCCTTTGTGGAAATTTCCTTCCTGCAGGACATCACCAGAGCCTGGAAACACCTAACTTCATGCACAGGACTGAAAGCACACTGCCTCTTCGAGCAGCACGCAGGGATACCAGCTACATCTTCCAGGGTAGGATGCCTCTCATCTACATGTAGCCATTCAATCTAATTTAATGTCGTTATCACGGATCCCTCAGTACTCGACGAACAAGTGGAGCTTCTCCAAACAGTGATTTATCCCACCCTAAGATGGCAGATCTAACACTGGAAGAAGAAATTACTCTCTGGAGATATCTTGCATCTTTCTATATCTTTCTCCACTGACTATAAAGAAAGCTTAAATTAGCTTAGACTACACAATTACTTTTTATGGGATGAGATCATCTCAAAGCAACCCTGTCCTTTCTTACAAGGCACCAGAAAGCCAAGCTTTTTTTTTTTTTTTTTTGAAAACCCTTACTTTTGGGCACGTCCATGGGGTTCAGGCTGCCAATGAGGTCTCTGACATACAGTCCATCCCCGTCCTCCTTGCTCAGCCAGTTGTTGCAGGGGAAGTAAAAGCGGAGGTGTGGTCTGTTCATGTCGGTCACGATCACGCGGTCGAGGAACCATCCCGCGTTCAGCCCGGTGTTGTCATGCTCAATCCTAGAGGAAGAACAACCCTATTTTGATGTTTTGGTTAAGACTGGCCACTAGCACTGTAATTTTGTGGGACTGTTAAATAGTAGGCAAGGCTAGAGAAACCATGCACAAAATTCCTGTTTACGGCTGTCTATCCAAAGGGTTTCAAGGAACTTATGGGCTTTACAGGATATGTTCAGAATAACAGCCTTCCATATGGGCAGAGATCACAGGTGAATCTGTGAATCTTTTATCTGCAAGGAGATGCTCACAAACATGCACACACCTCCACGTTCATTCAACATATGCATTCATTCACCTCGCACCGCGTATCTGAAACATGAGGGACTCTCTGCCCACTCAGTACCCCCCCTGCTCTATTCTCCTCTTACATTGTTTTAACCACCTCTTCCCAGCTTTCTTTGTACTGCTTACTAATTTTAAATTTTATGTCAGTCAGTCAGACAGTGGTTAAACATAATAATTATCATTTACATTACACTAAGTTAGCAAAAGTGGATAGCAAACCCCATTTACCTCCATTGGGACATAAAAACAGTCCTAAACGTCTTTCCCCATGATTGCGTATGACAGAAATACAATTCTTGGTGGGGAGCATGGATACTTATAAGCAATACCGCAGGTGATTTCACACTTCAGTTCAAATCTTCGGCAGTAAACAAGCTTTTACCACCCCTTAACTTCACCTTGATGGGAGCACGTTAAGAAATAATGAATAAAACATGGCAATGCTTAAACCTCTACAGCCTGTCATCCTATTAGCACCTCACGGAGCAGGTGCTGTGGTAGCAGCGTTGTGCAGGTACCTTATTTTCTTTATTTGTCCGACGTTATTGGTTTTCACTCGGAACACATCTGTTTTGCTCCTCTCAAAGGCCGTGCTGCTCCTGCAATGCACATACATCAAAAGGTAAGGTGAAAAACCAGCAGCCTTGACAGCAAGCACGCAAGTGCCAGCGTTTAAGGATAAAGAAGTGTCATTCCTAATGCTGGAAAGACCTAGTTCTCAATGCCCTCTCCCCCATGACAGCTCTTGGATGCTCTAAGTACTGACATTTAGCAGACTTTTTCCCTTCTCAGACTCCAAGAGTTCTTCCAGAAGCTCAAGCGGAAGCTTTAGGGGAAATACAATTTGCTTTTCGTCTCAGAGTCCCACTCCCAGACACGTCCCCTCCTGTCATCCTAGCCTCCAGGCAGCAAGCAGACCTGCTCCTGGTGATGGACCAAAGGGGGTCCACAGCCCAGCAAGTTCCCTGTGTGGCCACAGATCTGCCCAGAGCTCAGCCAGAGATAAAAGCATCCAACCACATCCAACTTTCCATGCCCATCTCCCATCACTTTTTTTGACAACTACTGAAACTTTGATGCTTCCTCCTACAATTTGCATCTCATTCCAAGTAAAACAACTGTAGGCAGGAAGTAGTTTGACTTTTTTGGTGAAGTGTTAAGCGTGCAGTTTGTATTTCACAGGTGCAAGTGCAAAGGCGATATAAAGTCTATTGTCCCAGGTCAGGGGATGTAGAATTTAATTCCCATTTCTGCCTCCAGCCTGCGGTGTGATCCTTGGCAAGGACCTCTGTCCTTTTCTAAGCTCGTATTTTCCACGAAAACACCGTGAATAACATCAAGGCAACGCTCTGAAGACGCAGCCTCTCCCACCTGATAAGGGATGGGCCCCCATTTCCCCTGGGCCGCTAAGCACGGCTACGGATGATTAAACACAGCAAAATCCAGAAGCCGTATTAAAATGAACCAGAAACCACAGCACTCGAGCAGGGTAAAAGCCACAGTGACAAGCGGTTTGCACGTAGAAAGTTAATGAATATTAATAATCCCAGCAAGGGGGTTTGGCTTCGCTCGCCGCTCCTCGCGTTGCTGAAGGACCTGCATGTGCCTTGCTTACAGGTCATTTTATGTTCTGCTAAACCCATACTCAGCCTTCCTCCTCCTCCTCCTCCTCCTCCTGCTCCATTCTGCTGCTTCGCACCCCGTGCTGGGAGCAACACCAGTGTACGAGAAGGCTAAAATGGTTAACCTTGCCGCGAAGACAAGAGACAATTAAACCCGGCTCAGCCTCCCCCCAACCTGGCTGCCGGAGAGAAAACAGCCAGCGAGTGCAAGGCAATTAGTCTGTCAGGCTTGAATGAGCATCGTAATGACAGCAGCTTCTCCCCGCATTGGCTCGGAGATCGATGCAGCGCTGCAGACTGCTTACGGAGATGGCATGAAAGTATTAAGAGAGAATAATCAGCCCAAAGCTCGCCGTGCACTAGTCCCTGGCTGCTGGTTCGTGGCGGTCCCGCCACCGTGCTGGGCTCTGTCAGTTGCTGGGGTGGATGCTGGGGAGCAAACCTCCTTCTGCAGGGCATCCAAAAGCGCCCACTGAGCAGATGCTTAGCGCATCCTAAAATAGCTTGGGGAAGCATTGGAAAACGTGACATAGACCAGGAGTCAAACCCCTGGGAAGTCTTGCTGTCAAAAGGTAGGAAGAGTTTTGACAAGTCTCTTCCCTTGAGATGGATCTGCAGCATCAACAGCACAGGGAAAGGAAAAACCCAGTCCTTCCTTCTAGCACTGCCGATTGCATAGGGAGAGGGTGAGTGAGGGAATATCCCACAGTGAGTGGCTACGCTGAAATTTAGCCTAAAAAAAAAGAGAGAGTGAAAGGAAAGGAGAAATTGCCGCTGGGCCGTGTCAGAGTCTGGTCCAGGCGAGGACTAGGATGAGACATTCACAGCCAGATTACCATAAGGAACTTGTTACACCAAACAATGAGGCACACTGGCTTGCACAGCGCTGCTGACAAATAAAGCAGGAAAAATACAACTTGGAAATTGCAGCATTAAATTTGCAACGTTCAGGCTTGACTGGGTTCAAACCCAGGGATCTTAGACCACAAGCTTAGTCTAAGGATCTTCTGAATTTCACTAGGGCCCTCTCATTAATCTGAAATAACAGGCCAGAGCAACTCCGGGAATATATTTCAGTTGGGTTTGTTATTTGACATATTTGATTGGCTTTAGCAGCTCTATTTTTTCCATATTCTGTTGCAGCGTTTTTTCCCAACTGCTTTGTAAGAAACATCCAAGGAGCTTCATCAAACCACCAGTATATGAAATTCTTATGTATATATAGACATATATTTGTATCTGGAGCTGTTTTCAGATTCTTTCAGTTGAGTAATTGCCTGCAGGCTGCGCTGCTTGCGGTGCTGCAAATGCACAATCATTCAGAACACTTTGTCCCCTGGCTGGGTAAGTGGTGCTGCTAAAAGTCGCCGCAAGAACTGGTACATGTTCGAGCGTAGCGTTTATAAATCCCCGCATTCATCTCCTCTGCAGGCCACGGGCACGGACAACAGAGCCAGTGCCGTGAGAGTTCTGCTACTTCTCGTTGTGTTGGCAACAAGAAAGCCTCAACGATGCAGTTTTGTATGCAAAAGTACATAAAGTAAACATTTGTACTAGCAATTTTTTTTTTTTTTTTTTTTTTAATGAAGGTGAATTAAAAAGAGTTTAATCCCACCGCCTAAATAAAAGTCTCATTTGAAATGGAAATTTTTAATGTCTGTAGATAATAGTTTTCCCTTTTGGTCGGCTAACAGCACCCTTTTCATGGCTGAATTCTTAGGAACAGACAGAAAACCTGGGTACTGATCGCAGCAGAGGTGTAAAAATAATAACCTTCAGCAGTGATAGAGTAACCTAAACCAATTTAGCTTTGAATCGCTGCTTAACAATCATTTAAATTGCCTTTTCATTAGGTGTTTTACTAGAAAATGCCTTGTACACACAGAACTGCCAGCAAAAGCGCCATGGATTAAAGGGCTGTACAGAAGCACAAAGTGTTATTCTGGATGTCAGTTCAAACAAAATTTCAAAAATGCTCCATTAAACCATTAGAAAGCGTCAGTTCTTGGTTGCATCTCCCTGAAACGCTGCCCACAGGTCTGCCTGCTCCTGCCCCAGATGTTTAGCAGCAGTTGGAGGAGCTGGGTATCGGGGATGCTTTCAGAAGGTCGTACAGCACAAACCATCCTAAAGTCTCCCACTCTCTAGGAAAAAACAAATGCTCCTTGGTTCACCTGCTAGGCCAGGGGAGTTTCTCATCCACTATGGGTGGGCAGTGTAGAATATCACAGGATCACATAATCATTTGTGTTGGAAAAGCCCTCCAAGGACATCGAGTCCAACCATTCCCCCAGCACTGCCAAGGCCACCCCTGACCCATCTCCCCAAGTGCCACATCCACATGGCTTTTAAACTCCTCCAGGCATGGGGATTCCACCACCGCCCTAGGAAGCCTGTGCTGGGGCTGGACAGCCCTTTCCATAATGAAATTTTTCCTAATATCCCATCTAAACCTCCCCTGGCAAAGCCTGAGGCCGTTCCCTCTCCTCCTGTCCCTGTTCCCTGGGAGCAGAGCCCGACCCCCCCCGGCTGCCCCCTCCTGTCAGGGACTTGTGCAGAGCCACAAGGTCCCCCCGGAGCCTCCTTTTCTCCAGCCTGAGCCCCTTTCCCAGCTCCCTCAGCCGCTCCTGGGGCTCCAGCCCCTTCCCCAGCTCCGTTCTCTTCCCTGGACACGCTCCAGCCCCTCAGTGTCTCTCTTGTCCCGAGGGGCCCAGAGCTGCCCCCAGAATTTAAGGTGTGTCACAGCTGAATTGAGAGGGACAGGAAGGAAATTTCTCCCCCAAACACACAATGAGCCGTGCTGTCTCCCCATATATTTGCAATTGCTCTAATGTTCTCTCTCCACATCCTGTTTCCACGTAGGATTTCCACTTCCACGCCTCAGCCAGTATCATCTGTGAAGGTGGCATGAAACGGTGTCAGGGATGGGCACTGATCTGTCCCTGACGTTTTCCTGGCTTGAAAGTACGGACAGCTTTCCTCACCCTCAGGTTGTCCAATACACATTATAGGCTGTGTGAATCTGTATTATCCAGCCTCTGGCTAAGATGGCATCTTGCCAGAAGATGCAAAAGGTATTGGAAAAATGCTGACGATGTGTTGGCCTCGTCCCCCTGTCCCTCCCTACACATCCACTATTGATCACTCCTGGAGAGAGGACACTGTCCTCTACAAACTCACAAACAGCCCAACTACAAAAAATCCCCCATATATTCAAACTGTATTTACTCTTAGTGCAGAGCTCCAACAGCAGCATCATTAACCTCCTCCTTGGAGCAACAAATACTCCAGGGAGTTTGGTCTGCAAATATTTAGCCAAGACTGCTGTCATGAAGCTGACAGCACCAGTCAGCGGGCGGCTGGAAATACCACGTGAGGCAGCACACGTCCAAAACCACTCCAGATGGAAAAGAAACCAGCAGAACAGCACAGCCACTGTCAATGTCTGCACCAAGGACGTTATCAACTAGCAGAATGAATCCTACTTAAACAGGCACAGAAAAATTGGTGGAAAAACAGCCCCACTTGAAAGCGTTTAATTGGACGAGATGAATTGCTCAGGGCTGTTAGCTGGGAGCCAAACACCAGCCCAAAACTGTGGGAGCCTGAATTTACCCCAAAACCGTGGGAGCCTGAATTTACCCCAAAACTTTACAAAGTGCAATAAGACACACCGACTCTGCCTTATCCATAAGCATTCCAGGTACAGATTCAGACAGCCTTAATTACAGACGTCGAGTAAGTGCTCCTTCACTTTGTACTGCATGGAGCAGCATCATCTTAATATCAGCTTTTCATCTTTGGTGGTGTGATTTGCATAAACAAAATAAAGTAGTGGTGTTTAATTTAGATAATCTCAGCTATGCTTTATCGTAAAATCATTGAATCATAGAATGTCCTGGTTTGGAAGGGACCTTAAAGATAATTTCTTTCCAACCCCACTGCTGCGGGTGGGGACGTCTTTGTTATATGCAGTTTGGTTGTTATTTTCTGGAGAAATTGTATGCAAAGCAAACAGTGCCACCAAGAACGGTGCAAAGGTTGCTCAGTATTTCCCAGTATTAAGTTACATTTTTAATTACACTCACTTTGCCAGATTGAGGTAAATTTTATTCTGTTGAAAATTTTCATCGTCTTCCCATGGAGAAATATTTTCAAATTTTTGATGAGAACGAGCTCAGGCATTTTTAAGACTGACATTAATGAGCTGGGATAGGGGCAGGATTTTGAGCAAGACAGGATGGCTGAGTTTGTTCCAGGAAGACACCTTACTCTCATCCCAAGGGGAAAACTGGCCAGGTCTTAGAGTCTGAAAAATGCAGCTGACACTTGATCAGCAGGGACCTGGGTCTAGCAGCTGAATTCCCTTAAAAGTCTGGCTATTTTAAGCAAAATCCTGTTTTTCTCTCTAAGGCTTGACCTTCCTTGTAGTTGCACCACCAGCTGCTGTGTTCATAGCTGCTGGTGGATTATAATTTATACATACGCCAATTCTACCCACTCTTACATTTAGGCTGTTCAACACCTTGGTCTAAGCACTCTCTCAGGTATTTTATTCCTGAAATACTAGACACAGGCTGGCTAATAAGGCAGAGCAGGAGAGAGGAAAAAAAAATTCCCATTGAGTTTCTTTTTCAGAAGTGAATATGGACTCCAAAATGTGCTTACTTAACGCCGTCCCAGGCCATTAAGTCTTCAGAGCGCACTGAAAGTGCTGCAGATTTGTACAGACATAAATCAGCACAGTTAGATACATAAACAGCTGTAAAATGGGAAACATCCCGTGGCATTAAAAGGAAAGGATCACAGCTCCTCTCTGAAGCAGCACTTTGGCAGCAGTGTGAGGATCCTTCCCCCTCTGCACTTGGGGCTCGTTCGCTTCCTGACCTGAACAGCCCCTTCTGCACCAACTCTCTAACTCTTCCTAACTTATTATATTAACTGCTCAGAGTAAATAAGCTCTCTTTCCTGCACTTATTTATTTATTCCAGAGTGGTTAAACAACAAAATCAGATCTTCTGCCACTGGGCTTGGCTTAAATGTATTAGAGCTACAAACATTGCCATCCTCTGAAGATTATCCTGTATGTACTCTGCAATTCATATGTATTTGCTGGCATAAGGAACAGGAAACCTCTTTATAGTCACCCAAGACCAGGTAGAAGCGACTGCCAATTAATTGTCTTCAGCATCAGAATTCTTTTTAAAAAAATCCTCTGTATTGTCCTCAAATTCAGTAAGAGGCCAGCTGTCACCAATTATTTCATCTTTCTTCCAGATTGCCATAGCTGCTAAATCTTCTCTTAACTCTTTCTTCTTTTATTTTCCTCAGGGGAAAAACCTCTCGGTGATATTATTTGCAGTTGTCCCCAGCTGGACCAAGTAAACCTGACACTGAAAAGTTACCCTAGCAAGAAATACATGGATTTGGACCAAAGACTGTGAATGAGCCGGCAGTGGCACTCCCAGCTGAGTGTTGTACTTTTTCTCCAGCCTCAGCCTGGTGGGAAAGCACATGAACATGGAGAAATAAAATACTGTGGAGGATCAGCGCTCTTTGGTCAGTGTTGGACCACAGAGGATCAATTCACGCCTGTGGGAAAGGCCTTGACAACTGTCAAAATGCCACCAAGCAAAGCCTTGGTGTTCACCCACGTGTCCCTGATGGAGCCAGTGGAAAGAAACTCATTTGTGGTAGTGCTTTTAGCTTCTGGCTGAGCTGTATCTGGTGCAGGGTGGCAGATGGGGAAGAGTTGTGTGAGCTGGGTTTCGAAGTGGGATTTTGCTAAGAGCTGCTGGGCCCAAGCAGCAATTTGCCAGCACCCATCCACCACATCCAGAATCAGTGATACGGTCCCTCCAAACTGACAGACAGTCAGGAGGAGTCATTCCAGCCCCTCCCAGGCCCTCAACACTACTTGCCTGAGCCTCCTTTCTGAAATAAATCACAGAATCACAGAATGGTTTGTGTTGGAAGGGACCTTAAAGTCCATCTCATTCCACCCCCTGCCATGGGCAGGGACACCTTCCACTATCCCAGGTTGCTCCAAGCCCCATCCAACCTGGCCTGGAATATCCCCGCCTCAGGGATGGGGCAGCTTCTCTGGGCAACCTGTACCAGGGCCTCACCATCTCACAGCCCAGAATTTCCTTCTACCATCCACCTAACCCTGCTCTCTGATATTTTTAAGCAGTTTTGCCCTTGTCCTGTCACTCCATGTCCTTTCTTGTAGCCCCCCTCTTGGAACTCATCCTTGGCTGCCACTTCCAGAACTGATGTTCCTCTCGACCAGTCATGACAGAGATTGGTGTCTTTCACAGTTGCCGTACTGTTGGCCAATGTTAAAAACACACGACATTTCATCAGCTCGCCACGTCTTCCCCTCACCGCGCAGGACAAAAAAGACCTGAAATGTCATGTCTTTCACTACCAGCACACAGTCAGGAAAGGAGCAGGAGAAACCCATTCTAACCAGAAGCTGAAATGGTAGTACCGTCTTTAGGCAATGCATGATATTTTATCTGTCTGTCATACATGGGGAAATGCAAACACCTATAAAATGTCATGCATTTGCAGTCGTAAATGAACTCGTGTAAACATTTAGTTGAAAGATGCATGAGATTCCATCCTTTTGCCATATTCACAAAGCTGCATAACAAATTTTTTGGGGGAGGAGGGGGCAAACTGACTATTTCATGGTTTGCTTCATAGTTAGGAGGCAAGACTATCAATTAAGCAGGTCTGCAGGCAGTCCTACATCCAGACTAGGTTTTTTTCTCACCGTTCCTCGATGGAGCACTGTAACACACCAGACTTTGCTTAGAGACACGGAAATTTTGCTGATGTTTGGGAAACCCCCAGTGAAAAGCTGTAGTTGCAGTTCTAGCGGTCACCTCCTACGGGACCAGTTTCAAGAGCCCTGAACTGCAGAAGGTTGGCTTCCCGAGCCTTTCATCCTTGCTTTCCACACCTCAGCCATCTGCTCTCTGCAGCAACAGGGACCAAGCCCAAAATGCTAACTCAGGTCTGAACAGGCTCAGAGTGCTGCTGCTGCAACCTAAAATAATCTCCGTGTGTCCTTTCTTTTTTCCCTTCACAAAATAAAAGTGGTGAGAGCAGGAGGAAAGAGCAGGCATTAAACAAAGTGCCAGCAAAGACCACCTGCACAACCAGCAGCATGTTTAATGCCACAGCTGAACTGAAAAATCTGTTAGGGACATCTCTTGACTTCTTCTCTAAAGGGCATAGAGTATATTTATTAATTTTTTAGGGTAATATTTGGATTCTTTCCATGGCCACGAGCAGATGACTGCTTTCCCAATGAAATGGCTATTTATGTCAATGCTGACCACAAGACAACTCCCTGGAAAGCAGATGTTGCTTTGATGGCTTTGCCAAATACTACGAGGCAGGTTTGGAGGCTAGGAGCTCTTTCCCCAGCAGAGCTGCTGCTGCTGCTCCCAGCTCTGTCACTGCCCAGCTATGGAACCATGTTCCCTTTTAGGTCCTTGCCTAGTTTTTCCTTCTCTGTTAAATCAAGAAAAATGGCATTCCGCTTTGTCAGTTTGTTGGGATGTCTGGATGAAAATCGCACCACGGAAACAAAGCTTTTCATATAGACACATAATATACAATCAGGAAGCTCTCCCTGGGATTCTGGGGTAATAGAACTCCTTTGCCTGGCTCTGGTTTCTGAATTTCAAATATGGCAAACAGGGCTGAAATTTCATGTATTTTCTTTACCATTCCCATATCATTTTCTTTACAGACTCTCATGTTTGAGTTGTTTCACTGGGAAGAGAAGCTCTTTTGAGGGTAAAATTTAAAATAGCTGCAGGTACCTCTTGTCGGTGCTGTAGAAATGGAGAAAATGTGAAGTTACCGTGTGACATTAGCACAGGATTAATAATTCTGAAACACATTTTCAAGAAAACCAAAACAATAAGAACACCGAAAAAACGGAGACACACAGCTTCTCCTAGACCCTCTGGAGAGGGGATTTCTGCTTTATCTTAGTGCAATTGCCTGACTAAGGGGAAATTAGTACATGCAGAGCTGGTACTTTGTTGAAAGTCATCTTGCTTTCATGGGAAATGAGCACCTGCTGGCCCTGATGCTCAATTTTTAAATTAAAAAAGAAAAAGAAAGAAAAAAAGAAAGCTATTTAGAGAGTCAAAAGCCTCCTAATAGGTTCTTAAATTATAAAATATGGCTCCCAGTAAGTTCAACATGCTGATAAGGAATGAGAAGACTCATCCATAGGATGGTGTTGACATCACCTAGACGAAAATAGAACAGGGCCACCAGAGTGATGTGCAACTACAGTGGTGTGCAGCAAGGCATAGAGCAGATAGGGTGGAAGCAGTCTAAATTAGGAGTCAGCTTAAATTCTCCCTTTTCTGCTTGCCTCAGATTTCCTATGGCTGGTTGTAGGTGGTTATCTATCAACATTGCTTCAAACCCACTGAGTTACTCTTCAGAATCATTCAAGGACACTTCTGTCTGTACCTGACTAGCATGGAGACCTCCGTGGGATCTAGGCATGGGAATGTAGCCCATCATGCCCACTCCAACAAGCAATGAATATTCTCAGCTCCTAAATTGGGAGCTCCTAAATTAAGCTCTAAGAAAAGCAAATATCCCCACACCTTGCAAGTATGAGCCTTATATAACATGGATTTCCACCTACAGAAGGGAATGCAGGTTTGCAACGGATTGGGTAGGAAATACGCAATGGCAAAAATTCAGATTTCCCTGGTGATCTTAAAATACCGTATAGATTTATTCCCTCCGCATCCATCAGCACGATATTTTGTTTCATCAGAATGCTTTAACAGTCCCTGAAGGACAGGCCTCAAAGACACAGATTTCCTTCCAGACACTTACTTGCTGGTGAGATGAGTCTTGGGAGTGATCCCATGCTCTCCAAAAAGAGTGACAAAGACGTTGGCGTCGGTTCCTGCTCCCCGGACATCTCCTGTCACTGTCACCACCTCGTAAACTGTGGAAGCAGAAAAGAAACATCAGGACAACAGGAGAAAGCCCTCAGCCTATATTTTGTAGATCCGAGTCGTCACCAAACCTGAGCTGATAGACACACCCTGGAGATGGATCTGTGCACCCACCGCCCAAACAAACCTCTCTCTCGGACAGGGCGTAGTGACCCCAGCTGTGGAAAATCATCACATCAAACAAAACTGCTGGAGACACTGTCCACGTGCAGAGAGAGACCCAGCTAGGACGGATTTTGCTGCAAACAAAACGCTTCTCTGTGAAAATGCTGCCTCCCCTACCGTAATGCATGTGCATGTGTTACATCGAGCAGATGAATTTATGTGAAGTGCTAAAGCTGTTGAGCCACTTCTCATTTGTGCACATGTCAACGCAATGCACGCCTTCCTGTTTGCTCTGATAAGATATTTGTATGGAAGCTGAGACATCGCCACAGCCAGGGATTTTGCATTTGGGTTGTTCTGGAGATTTTACCGAAGACAAAATGGTAAATCATGAGGAGAATCACAGAATGTCCTAAATTGGAAGGGACCTGGAAGGCCCCAAAAAAGCTCGCTCAACAAGACAATCTTTCCAGTCTCTCACGGGACCCACAAGGATGATCCAGTCCAACTCCTGGCTGTGCACAGACACCCCAACAACCCCACCCTGTGCATCCCCGAGAGCGTTGTCCAAACGCTCCCGGAGCTCTGGCAGCCTTGGGGCCGTGCCCATTCCCTGGGGAGCCTGTTCAGTGCCCGACCATCCTCTGGGGGAAGAACCTTTTCCTGATACCCAACCTAATCTCTCTGACAATAGGCAGGAAAACGCTTAAATCAGAATCTCAAAGCTCTATCCATTTATCTTTCCAAGTAGTAGACTGAGTGACAACTTTATTTACACACATATATATCTTCTTGGGAGACACACAAGTTAAAAAGTGCCTTTTATTCAAGCGGCATGACAAGATCCAATGGCCAAAAGGCAGAGTTAGACAGATTCAAATAACAGTCAGACACACATTTCTTAGGATGATGAGTGATGTTAGAACAGCACTCGAGGCTTGAAAACAGGTTGCTTTACTGAAGGACATGTCTTGGTTGGCTCAACACAGAAGGAACTGGAAGAAATTACAAAACTTTGCCTGTGGCCAAACTAAGCACCCTGGTGGCTCTTTTTGGCTTCAGACAACATGATGTTCATTATCTAATGATGGCATTCCAGCCTCAGACCTATAAGCTGGAGCAAAGGCTATGGTTTCATCATTTCATCCTGCACAAACTGACTGCTAAGTGTGGGATTTCTCATAACTAATGCTGTAAAAATGTCCCTCTTCATGAGTGCATCAGAACTGTTACTCATTTTGTTAGTGTCCATCTCTCCCTCACTACGTCACACATCTATTCTATTCACATATCTATTCCATTCTATATATATTCAAAAGATACAAAAAAATGCATTGTAACCCTGCTCTGAGCATCAAATATTTTTCCACAATAACGCTCTTCCCTCAAAACATCACCGAAAAGAAATTTAATCACCATTTCAACCAAAAGAGCGAAATGCAGGGCATTCATGTAAAACTCATTAAAAAGTATTCTTTATTTCCATCAGCTCTATTGCATTGAGACAAAAAAAAAAAATAATGCAATATTTTCCTAATCTCACCTTCCCATGAATGTAAATAGGACAGAAAGGGGACATTACTGTGATAAGTACAGTAAGTTGTGATCTGCGCTCGGCAACATTTGAAGAATCCCTTGGCTCGGTGTATTTCATTTACGGGCTCAAAGGAAGAGGAGATTTGTTTGCAAAAAAAAAAAACCAAGGAAGAATATGGGATCCACAGCTTGCACATGAGTAATATGTATGAGCAGTGTTTTCATTTCACCTTCCTCCTGTTAGCATTCCCACATGCCAACGGGAGATGTTTGGCATAGCGGGGAGAGACAGACGACGTGTTTGCATTAGCCATTAGCAGGAGGGAGATTTGTAATCCAGCCCGCCCCGGTGAGTCACCGCCGATCGCTCCAGGGCTTTCGGCTGTATCGGCTCCGCTTCGGAAACAGCCGGCTTACGTTATAATATCGCTGTGCTCATCCAGAGCAGCCTTTTATGCCTGATCATCGCAAAGAGCATTATGACTTATCTGTGCTGTGGAAGTATTTATCACTGTCAGAGCTTCCTACAGGCGCTGCCAAAGCGGCAGCTACAGCTCAGCATCCCTCTGCAAACTTCGACCGCTGGATGTGGCACGTCACGCCTGGTCTGGTTAACAACATCGTGCTTGGTCAAAGGTTGGACTTGATGATCTTGGAGATCTTTTCCAGTCTTAATGATTCCATGATTCTAAGTTTTTTTAGGGAAAAGGACCTTTAGGCATTGTCTTCTCTTTCCCCACAGAGCCTTAGCAACATTTGACCCCGTTCTGGTTTTCAGGGGTGAGGTCAAGTCATGTTCAAATTTGTGCTGGCACGCAGGCATTTTTCATGTCAAAAGAGGAAGAAAATCAGCCAGCACAACAACAATCTGTGAGTTGCCAGAGACTTCTCAAAAGCTCAGACAGTTTTCCTAGTGAGTTTTTTATACTGCTAGAGGAGTGCTAGGATTTATAGATTATAGGTGGCATCGTCTGCCATGTTAAACCTGCCCATCAAGTAAACCCATTCTTGAGCTTGTCTGCTGCACCTGTGCAGGTATTGACATCACCTCATCTATATGTCTAATCCTAATTTCCTTACAGAAGTTGTGGACTAGACTGATCTACTCCCACTTTTTAATCCCTAGCAAGTGAGGTGATTGGATGCAAGGGCATTGCCTGAGACAAAACCAGAACCAAACCACAGTTTTCCTCCCAATAAAAATCAAATCCCTCATCTGATTTCTTCAATGGGAGTCTCACAGTTGCAAAAAAAATGGCAACCCGAGTAGATGGGCTGCACTTTAGGTTTTCAACCCCAAAAGCAGCCTCCATGCACCACAGTGGGCAAGCAGCACATGGATGAGCGGTTTTTACTAGGGCAGATGTGCTGAGTCCTGCTTGATTAGCTCATGTCATTAGCAGGCATACACTGTGGTTAGCACCATTTTAATTGACTCTGACTGAGGGACGAAAGGAAGGTCTGGGTTGGTGACATCAGCACATCACTGCACTTGACACATGTCACAGGGCACTGCTGGAAGGGGAAAGGAGCACTGCCTCCCCTTCTCCAGCATTGCAGCTGGATGGCCAGATGTGCAAACAAATGATGTCACAGATTTCCAGTGATGTCGTGGATGCAGGGCCCATAATTTCCTTTGCAGGAAGAAAATTAAAGTTTAATACTAATACTGATGCCAGCTCCTTCTGGAAAAGGCAGGAGACAAAAGCAGATTATTTAGCCACTTCCTACAAAGGCGTGAAAGTTCAGCAGTATGGATTCAGGATTGTTTCCTTTCTTTGTATTTCTTTTTCTTTAATTTTTTTATCAGCCCCTGCCAACTAAGAGGTGTCATATTTGCTCTGCAGCTTGAGGGCCCAGCAGGCAGAAAAGGCTACTGGGCTGGGGTGGGGATCAGCATTTTGTACCCCAGCCCTTTTGCTGGGAACAGCATCCATAATATAGGTCAACAAGAACTGTAGGTTAGCAGCCTTTCATAACCACTCTCGAGTTTGTTCCTGAATGATGGGATGTTCTGGCTTTGAGAGAACATGTCCGGTGTTAGCAAATCCCAAGGATAAACATCTTGTATTTTGTGATTTAGGACGATAAAACTGAATTAACTAAAAACCTCGAAATTGGATATCTGTAGAAGTTATCTAACCAAAGCTGGCATCTAGGTTAGAAGGATCAAATTTACTAGTTCAGTGCTCCAGTTTTGAAAGGCAACATTAGGAAAATACAGAAATTAAATTGTCAGGTATCATATAAATTTCATACATCTTCCCACCAAGTTCCTTGCTTCCTTTTTTGGATGGCCTCATGATATTTCTAATCTTCCCATTTTGGGTCCCTATTTTTCACTCTCTCCATCACTCAAAAGATCTGAGTTCTCATGGAGGGTCCACCCTCATGATAATTTTCTGGATCATGGGCATTAATGTCCACCAAAGATTTTCCTCCATGGTGCTAAGAGGCCAGCCCTCAAAATGCCTCCACTGGTGGAAAATATCCAACCAAGTTCTTCAGAACATCCCAGTTAATTTCTAGCAGGGCACTGTGTAAATAAGTTTGGCCACCTGTTCATTCACTGTTCTTCCACCTGCAACAGTTTCATATAAAACACATACTGACTGCCGGGCAAAGTTAAAAGGAAATAATTTATCCTGTTTATATTGTCAAATGGGAGGGTAAAAAAAAAAGCGAGCCAAAAACCAACTCAAAGCAAAATTGCAATATTTCTTCGAATATTAGAAAATATGGAGGTTTCTATTTTTCTACCCTCTGACACTGATGTACATAGCCAGTTTAAGATTCCACAGAACCACAGAATGGTGTGTGGGTTGAAGGAAACCTTACAGATCACTTCATGCCAGCCTCCCTGCCAGGGGCAGGGACACCTTCCCCTAGACCAGGGTGCCCATTCCAACAGCTAAAGAAAACTTAGAGCAAAGTTTTCAGGATAGAATAAGGTTTTGGTGTAACCCTCTACATTTGGCCACACCCTACTCTTCAGACTCCTCCTCAATGGAAGCAACCACTGAGTGCAAATAAAGAGAGCACCCACAGGAATTTTATGATGACCCTTGAAGTTTCCAAGCGCATCCACAAAGCCCCTTACTAATTGATGAGGTGTCAGTATGTAGCGGCTTTTCTTCATGTTGTCCAACATCATCGAGTGTTACAGCAGGGAAACTTTTGGCTCCTTAAAAAAGCCTCCTCTCAAGGTGGAATTTGGGAGGGCTGGTTCAATCCCTTTGACATCTCCACAGAGCCAGCTGAGACCCCAGTCGTAAGCAGACACTGCAGTCTTTTACCAGCTGCATTCCTCAAGAGTTCATGGTTTTCCCATCCTAGCCCACAGGACTTGAAACATTCTTCAGAGCTTTGCAGTAACTTTTGGCTTCTGTGATCTAAAAAACCAACTCCTTGTGCGTGCTCCTGCTGGTCTAACATACTGAGGTGTACTTTGGCAGAGACCTCTTGGCCTCTCTGTGGATGGATGGCTTTGCACCCGTGATGCCCCTTTTTGGTGAAACACAAGGTGTAAACCATGACATTCCCGTGTCTCCACATATTTTCACTGGTCATTCACCTCCCTTCAGACATGGACAGGATCCCCAAAGGTCTTCACCCAAGCTTCACTCAAGTGGTCAGGTCATGAAGCCAGCATTCAGACATTCCAGCCATGGGGCTTGGAGCAACCTGGTCTAGTGGAGGGTTTCCCTGCCCATGACAGAGGCTTGGAATTAAACATTCTTAGAGATGCCTTCCAACCCAAAACACTCCATGTTCTGTGGTACTCCTTAATGCTTTTCCTAGCAGTGTTGGCTGAGTTTATCACAGCCCCTGGGTAGAGGAGCCCCAGAGAGAGACCACCAAAGCAAGAGAGAGAGTACTGGACCCCAGTCTGATCATCATTCTGCATGGCCCTCTGCTCACAGGAAGACACTTGCCATCGAGGTGCTTTTAGGTGGCAAACAAGCCTGCCCCAAGGTCAAGGCAAGTCTACTCTGAGTGCTCAGATCGTGGCCAAGTTGCAGAAATCCAAAGTGTTAGTATGGGAGCGCTTGACTTTCAGCCCAGTCTCCAAATCTTGCTTCTCTCCCAATGGGCCGAGCAGAGTCAATACAAAGCTTTAATACACTTACTGATACAGGCTCTTTTGTTCCAAATATTATCTCAATCGAGTGGAATTTAGTTCACTTATCTCCTCTGGTAGATATTGAATCCCCAGCTGACTCCACTGTTCAGCTATCCAGCACGAAGGCTTCAGAAGCTGGTGAAAGTTCCAGCAAGCTAAACAGGGCTGATTTGCTACGAACTGCAAACCCATTACTGCTTTTCTCAGGCAAATACAAGCTCAATAAAGGAAATTACAGACAGTACTTTCTTTGTTGAAAATAAGCATTCAGAAATGGTCATTTCAAGTGCAGGATAGAGACAGCATAAAATCAGTATCAAGTTACATTGCATCGCTGCTGGAGACACTCACATCCGTTTCCCTGCCTTGCAGAAGGAGATGATAAATATAAAGTGGGCTAATATAAATCCATCCATTCAATGATGAGAGTAGAGAAACACTTGCTCCAAAATGACTCCTAAAATTACAGTAAAACTGTAAACACTGACAAGTGCAGACTGGGACACTTTAAGCCGAGAGCGTGGAAACTTCCCTTAGCTGCCCAAGAAAGGAATATTTCCAGGATAGAAGAGTGCTTTGGCTGAGAAATGCAGGTTTTTCTGACTCCAACAACACGGGACTGCTCAGCATCAACCATGGCAGTGACTGCAGGTCCTGTCAGGTCCCGTTCTCACGTGGTGAATATGGAGAACTGAGCTGGTGCCTAATTTCTGTCTAGCAAGACTGGCCCCTGGTAGAAAAAAAATTTAAGGTTGTGCCACAAGAACGATTAAGTGGGTGAAATAAGACAGAAAAGATAGTGAGGGGTTTGGGGAAGGAAAAGGGAAAGCAGAAACCACAGGTTTCTGAAGGGATGTGTCAGAGGATGGAGCAGGCTCTTCTCAGTGATGCAGAGCAATTGAACGAGAGGAACAGAGACAAACTGATGCTCAGGAAGTTCCATCCGAACATGAGGAAGAACTTCTTCCCTGTGCAGTGGCCAAGGACTGAAACAGAGACCAGAGAAGCTGGGGAGTCTCCCTCACTGGAGCTATTCCAGAACCACCTGGACAAAATCCTGTGCCCTGTGCTCTGGGATGATCCTGCTGGAGCAAGGAGATGGGATCAGAGGACCCACTGTGATCCCTTCCAACCTGAGCCATTCTTGGATTCTGTGATTCATCTTAAACATAAACCCAAATCGACACCAAATTCTTTGAAGCTACAGCTCTCAGAGCTACCTTCGGATGCATCTGTTTAGCAGGATGCATTCACCTCAGCAGCACTAATGGCTGTTTGCACTTCACTGCACTTCCAGCTGGGAATTCACTGATTATTCTCAATATTCACTTCATGTTGATTCATGCAAAGCACCAATCACTCTGGCTTCTGCTGAAGCACTTCGGAGTGTGTTTGTCTTGGAGCACCTGAAGAGTACCTTGACATTTATGCAAAATACTTGGAAGTTTTTAAGGATCTGTGCCGACTGTTACAGGTTGTGTTTGACAAAACGACGTTCTGTGCATGTGAACACATCAGTTAAACACTTATTATGGTTACAGTTTAATCAGGACCATCCTTCACCCACCACAAAGACGGGCCTTTTAAATCGGAGCCTGTTTGTTTTTAGCGAGCCACAATTTGTGCAATAATCTCTTGTCATACACAAAATGAGTCAAATTCTCCTCTCATTCACTCTGAAGCAAATCCTGACTAACTCCATTGACTTGAGCACAATGGCTTTGGATTCGTACCTCGAAACTGTGAGCAGATTTGGGCCTCTCACTCTATGAGAGATTGCCTGCTCTTTATATGCTTCATGGAAAGCAGCTTTTGAGTCTGGCATGGATGCCAAATTAATTATTCAAAGCAAAAGGGAGGGATTTTTTTTCACAAATATTTGGACTGGTTGCACACTGTTACACATTTTGCTATTCATAGTTTATACAAGGAATTGCAGAATTAATAGCATCTTGCATTTTGAGACTTGTCACGGACGTGAATTAGGGAGGTTTTCTTCTAAGCAAACTTAGTGCTGGTACACACAAGTATCATTATCTCGAGCTCTGAAATATCATTTATCTCCTAAAGTATAAATCCAAAGCTGAACACTGTCCTGCCTGTTCCCACAGGCAGAGTAGTCATGGTTTGGAGTGTGTTTTACTTCATCAGCTATTGCAAAAATCAACATTTCATTCTCATGCACTGTAGGAAGCCAAACTCGATTCATCTGGTGCTCCAGCTATCGCTCAAAGAGTATTTTTGCCTGAACACTACCAGGAAAAACCACCTTAGTTCTTTACTGGAACAGTAAAGTAGAATTAGCTTAGCAATCAACATCTTTGTTATTCAAGCTTAAATTGTGTTGGAGGAAAACACTGCACCTCAGGGGAGAGACACGCTCGCAACAGAAACCTGTTCCATTTCTTTCATCATCTCTTGGAGGCACGAAGGACCTGCCGGGACATGGGGTGTCTCTGAGTCACCACTATTGACAGGAACATTAGAAATTCCTGTCCAATGGGAAGTGTATAACACAGCCTGGGTAAAATATGAAATCGATTTTATCTGCAGCACTGAACGAAGTCTGTGGTAGAGCAACACGTCTGCAGAATGCAGCTGGAAGTAATTCCCTGCTGTCTGTCATGTCTGTGATTAGGGGGATGGAGCACCTCTCCTGTGAGGAAAGGCTGAAGGAAATGGGATAGTTCAGCCTGGAGAAGAGAAGGGTCTGGGGTGACCTTCTGGTAGCCTTCCAGCACCTGAAGGGAGCCTATAAAAAAGCTGGGGAGAGACATTGGACAAGAGCCTGGATTGACAGGACAAGGGGAGTTGGCCTCCCACTGCCAGGGGCCAAGGTTAGATGGGATACTGGGGAGAAATTCTTCCCTGTGAGGGTGGTGAGACCCTGGCACAGGGTGCCCAGAGAAGCTGTGGCTGCCCCTGGATCCCTGGCAGTGTCCAAGGCCAGGTTGGATGGGGCTCGGAGCAACCTGGGACAGTGGAAGATGTCCCTGCCCATGGCACGGGGTGGCACTGGATGATCTTCAAGATCTCTTCCAACCTAAACCATTCTCTGGCTTTATGATTCTATGTCACCAGGCCCTAACAAGATCCCCACCTTCTTCGAGTCACCTAGGCACAGAAAAACCGAGACCAAGGAGAGATGCTCTCCTTGCTGCCAGCCCTGACCCCAGAACCCAGGTAGGAGGAAGAGCAATTTCACCAAAGATTCTTTTTTTTGCCCACTCCTGCCCATCATCTCTGGCCTGGAGGCATTGCAGGAGTTGGGTGCTGGATGTTCCCTGACACGAGCAAGGCAAGGCATTTCTCACAGCTTTTTTTCCGGGGAACGGCTGAGCTGTTTTCACAGAGAAAAACACACCCACAATAACACGTTTCAAAACTGCTTGGCTTGAGGCGCTGACTCCAACAGCAATGTGTTCAGGAGGGAACAGCTGGCGAAGCCACTGAGTCAACAGCTGGGAAAGCCACTGAGTCAACAGCTGGCAAAGCCACCAGCAGGTGAGGGCTGGATGACACCGTGAGCAGGGACAGCCGCCCCACAGCAGGCACACCGGCTGCAAGCCCGAGGGGACACCGCACCCTTGGCAGCTCTTGGGTGAGGAACCAGCACATTTTGCTCCTGGGAGCTGATTTCTAGTTGTGTTTCAGGTTGATGCTTGGCCTAAGCAGGGAATGATGCCTGACAGAAGCTTGTAATAAATATAAGTTATGTGTGTTACCTATATTTATTTACGTGAGCTTTGCTAGATGTCGTTGTGAATTAGGTTGGGTGAGGTTTGGAGCAAACTGGTCTAGTGGAAGGTGTCCCTGCCCATGGCAGGGCATTGGAATTATGTAATCTCTCAGGTCCCTTCCAACCCCTAACCATTCTAGGATTCTATGATTCTAGGAATAGATGACAACTCCCCAATTTAAGTATTCATGACAGAGTCACCAGTATGTAAATAGCACCTGAAAAAATTAATTGATATAACCTTCCCACCTCCTACCCCTGCCTTCTTTACAAATATGTCCTAATTAACACTTACAGTTCACAGAGAAAGTCTGATTGAGATACTACTACAATACAGATGTCTTTAAAATGGAGAACTCCAGACTGATGCTGAAAAACACAACAGATCTGAACATCAGGTGACAAAGTGCTTAAAAGACCTAGTTTCCAAAAACCACTTCCAATTTCAGCAACAATGCACAGCTACTCAGTGATATGTGTCCAGCCTGTCTTGCAGTACACAGAAATCCATCAACAAAAACCACAATTATTATTTTCAGTCTTTCTTTAAGTGTTGCCGCTCAGGTATTTGTGTCACTGTGTTGCAAGGAAGAAAAACCCCTCTGACAATGCCTGGAGAAATAGCTGCACCTACAAGGCACTGACAATAAACAAATATTCCTTGGAGAAGGAATAGTCAGCCAAGAGCAGGCCTTAACCAGATGAAAACATGTTGTGAATCTGGAAGCTATATCCTGATTGCCACTTTGACAGCTGAAACAAGCCCTCAGTAAATCACCACATCCCAGCAGCGATCAGAGGCTCTTGGCACCACACCCACCATGAGTCTCTGCTTTCCTGGGGCTCAGATGGATAAACCACCTCACCTGAGGTTACAGGATTGACCTGTGCTGGAATAAAACACTGGTTTGCCCCGGCCCCCTCTCTGTGCTTAGCCACTTGTAGCTCAGCATTAATTTTTGCCCAGACTTTCCGTCCGGATGGAGGCAATTCTGCTGTTTCAATGGAACAATATTCAGGTACTAGTCCAAACTCCCAGGGACAGGATGATAAACAGCTTCACAGAGGGCCTAGAAGATGTATATTTAACAAAGTATAAATGGGAACAAAACTAATGATCCTTAAAATATCAATGCAGTCCTAAAACCGGGAATTTGATGTACCAGCGGAGGAACTGCTGTACCTGTGAGCAAAAGCACCTCCTCGGTTCTCTTCCTGAAATCAGAGAATGAAAAACTACCCAGGCAAAGCTTAGACATCTTAAAGACATAGGGCTCTTGATTCTTAAGGGAGGAAAGAGAAAAGGGAAGAGGGATGCAAGGGAAAAGGGAAAGATAAAAACCCCCAAATATTCTTGAATTATTCCAATGTGATCAAGTTCTAGTCCTGCATCCTCTGAAGGTCACCTTCCTCAGAGAGGGCTCCTTGGATGCTACAGATAATTGAATCCAGACTGATGGGATACAAGGGTTGGGGGGACACATCTAGGACTGAACATACTGATCTGCATTTAACATCTATTTCTCAGTGCAAACTCGTTCGGTTCCTCTCCAGGAGCTCCCAGGTATTTTCTATTCAAGTCCGAACCCAAACACTCAATTTAAAAGGCACCCACAGGCAATTAAGGATATAAAACGGAGCTCTATAAAACTGAGCTCGCCACTCCATTCAGCTCTGATTGTTTTGGGTGTGAGGAGAGCAGCAGTGCTGGGAAGCTGCGGCTCCTGCTCGCGGGTGTGGGTTTCACATCAGCTGTGCCGTGCCTTTGGCAGCCTGGCACCCACAGCTGTTCCTCGATGCTGTTTTTGGTGCTGCCAGCTGGACTGAGCCATCCCAAATGGATCATGTGTGCCTAACAAGAATGAATTCTGCATATGTTTGGGGTCCTGCCCTGGCAGAGGGAGAGGTGGGGGAGAACAAGTGCTCGCTCCCCCCAGCTCTGTGCCTGCACTTGGCCAAACACACACCTGCAAAGGAAAGGTGACATCTGCAGACCTCCAGACACCAGCAAGAGCTTGCTCCAAAAGGTTTATTTGCATTCATCTGCTTTATGGCACTGATTTTCCATTCCGGTGACTAGTGACATCCCTGCTCCAAGCCGATGGCTCATCATGGACCATGAAGAGCTGTGGTGATTCCTCGCAAAGCCCCTCTCCCAGCATTTCAAACCCTCACTTCCAGTTTGTTGTTTCAAACTGGAAATGAGTGATTCATGAACAGAGTGAGGCCCTGTTTCAGCACGACACCTCCAGGCAACTTTAGCTCTCCTGTGGGACTACGCAGGTGTGTAGCAGGGGTGTCTAACAGACAGGCACAAAGATTTTTTTAGCACCTACATAAAAATTACTGTCAGGTCCTCCTGAGACTCATCAGTGCTTCAGTATCACAACTAATTTAGTATTGGCTTGTTCTGTCACACAATAGTGAACTTCTGTGATAGTTCATAGAATCATAGAATGGTCTGGGTTGGAAAGGACCTTAAAGACAACCTAGTCCCAAGCCCCCTGCCATGGACAGGGACACCTTCCACTAGAACAGGTTGCTCCAAGCCCCGTCCAACCTGGCCTTGAAGACTTTCAGGGATTGGAGATCTTGTGCTTCACCCCCTTCACAGAGAAGAATTTCTTCCTAACATCTACTTTAAACCTACCATCTCTCAGTATGAAGTCATTCCCCGTTGTCTTGTCACACCAGGTTCTTGTAAATAAACCCTTTCCACCTCTCTTGTAGGCTCTCTTCAGGTACTGGAAGGGTCAATTAAGTCATTCCAGAGCCTTCTCTATTCCAGGCATGTACGCACGTCTAACAAACATTTACAATTATCTAGACTTTTAAAAATTCATATTTTCTGTGGTCATTTGCAGCTATGAAAAGTGCTGGGAGGCAAGAAGCTGAGAGCCATAACTCCAAGGAGGGTTCAGCACCACCTTCTCTCGGTAGCACAGTTTGCATCTCCCACAGGATCACAAGACATAAAATTGCCACTGGCACAAAGCTCTTCTCAGAATGTTTTATGCCTAAAACCCAAGCTCATTTTAGTGCCAAGGAGAAAAATAATATCTGTCTTCCAAAGAGGAGTCCTTGTTCATCCTGACTCAGAATATTAATCAAAGCCTCAGCTGGGGAAGATCAGTGGGCACAGGGTGCACACGAGGTGATTTTGCAACTGATGATTGTCTATCATAAAAGCATGAGAGACCTCACTGCAGCTCTGTACAGAGCTCGGGGACAGAGCTGGCCACTGCACAGCACTTGCTCTCCTCCTCCACTCCACTGCTAAATTGCATTAAATGGAAATTAGCAATAAATTCAGCATGCCCTGAATGCTTTTCCTGTGTAACCCTTTGCAGCAGTTGCTGAAGGAACAGGGCCACGACCGTGGTGTGATAAATACAACACGATAAATCCAATGGCACACATCAAAGGAAGTGATGACCAGCTTGCATATCCATTTACAAATCTAGGGTGGCTGTTTCCCCTTTCCATCACCACTTGAGGCAATGTGTTAGCAAAAACCTGCATTTCTTGAGCAGCTTTCTTCATGTTGTGATTATTATCCTGCTAACATCACCGAAGTCCAGCTTGACCCGTTATGCAAGAAGGACAAAGCAGCATTGTTGCAGAGAATCACAGAACCCTTGAGGTTAGAAAAGCCCTCTAAGATGACTGAGTCCCATCATCCCCCGACACTGCTAAGCCCACCAGTAACCCATGTCCCCAAGTGCCACATCTATATGTTTTTTTGAACACCACAAGGGATGGTGATTCCACCACTTACAGGTAATATGAGTAATAATATCCACAACATCCATATCTGAAACTTGGTAGGAAAAAAAAAGAGACGGGTGAAAAGAAAAATAGAGAATTTTGCCATCATTAAGACCTCCAAAAAATGGATTGTTGTCCTCTGCAGTGAGTTATGCTTCTTGGTGAGCCACATCAAAGAGGGAAGCTTGAAGGTCTCCTGAGTCATCAGCATTTTGCTGTGACATGGGACAGGAAGGAGCTTTCCACCATCTGTCACATCCTGTGCATGTCCAGGCCTGGACTCACCAAAGTGGCAGCTACTGATTCAGCCAGGGGGAAGACACATTTAACGGCATGAAAGCAAGTTTGGAAAGAGAAACATTTTCTGTCTCCCTACCAACACAGAGATATCCGTGGCTTTGGCAGGAGTGACCCAGAAAACAGATAGAGATATTTGGTCCCTTCCTTTACAATTCTGTGACCACAAACCGAAGCGGGAGGATAAACAATCATGCCAGTCTCACTCTTCCCTATCACAGACAAGACCTGAGATACCAAGAGAAAGATTTGGAGAAAAAAAGAGGTAAGTTCCTCTAAAGAGTTTGTCTCTGAAAGACACCCAACCTCGGGCATCTGTCACCTGTAGAAGCTTTGATGATGGTTTGGGAGGCCAGGAACCTGTGTGAACACTCTCTGGATACCTACTGCCCTTTGAAGCCATTGATTCCACCGATTAAATGTTTGTTACACAATGGGCCATTTGCACCGTTATTGGCAGCTTAAGACTGTGGAATGGTTTGGGTTGGAAGGGACCTTGAAGATCATCCAGTTCCAGCCCTCTGCCATGGGCAGGGACACCTTCCACTAAACCAGATGGCTCCAACCTGGCTTTGGACACTTCTAGGGATGGGGCAGCCACAAATTCTCTGGGCAGCCTTTGCCAGGGCCTCACCACCCTCACGGGGATGAATTTCTCCCTTGTGTTCAATCAAACCAACGTCTGAGTTTAAAGCCATTCCCCCTCATAATGTGACTGCAGCCCCTGCTTAAAAGCCTCTCTACATCTTTCCTTTAAGCCCCTGTAAACATTGAAAGGCCACAATAAAAGTCGCCCTGTAGCTTTCCTTATTCTACTGTAGAAGTAACTTTGCAAACACTTATTAATAAATAACCAATCTCATTAACACCATGATCACAGGAATGGACAACAGCTGCAATTTAGTTAAAAATGCCTGCTATCTCTGCTTTAATTTTCTCAGACACACTATCACCCAGCCACTTGATATCTTTTGTTTTCCTGTCCCCAGGAGCTGGATTTGCCTTGTTCTTCAGTCATCGATTGAACGTGATGGGGGGATCCCTTCTCTTGTTTGCTAATACAATAAGATAAAGAGGACATCTGATGACACAGGCACCATTGACTCCCTGCTTATAAAACATTTATAACATCTCTCTTTTCTTTTTTTACAGCAAAAGGAATCACAGCTTGTGGACTGAAATATATCTCTACTGAATATTCACCAGCACCAAAGGCAGCTGACATCCCCAAAGCTTGTGAGAGGCTTTTGCAGAGGTCACACAATTCCCCAAAGCCTGACCAACAGCAGTCATTTCACTCAATAGTCCTCTGGGAGAAAAGCAGCAGCAGCTTTCAAATAAGTCACACACACAAAAAATTCTGCTTTTCTGATTCAAAATAGTAAGAATAGCAGCATTACCGGGTTACTGGTAAAGGGAATAGCTGAAACCCAGTCCAATGTGGCCTTGAACACTCCCAGGGATGGGGCAGCCACAGCTTCTCTGGGCAACCTGTGCCAGGGCCTCCCCACCCTCACAGACAAGAATTTCCTCCCAGTGTCTAATATAAGAACACCATGGAGAAATTATTACAAACGTTTGCTGTAGCTTCTGTCTTTGAAAAGTGCAAGTTATTATTCCTCAGCTATATAAAAAAAATGTAGTATGAGGTGGGACAACCTCCCTACCCCTCGAGGGCCACCACGAATGGAGCAGGTTTTGTGCACGGCCTAAATACAGCGAATCTCTGAGGGACTCACTTCTCCTCTGCACCAGAGGAACTGAACCATTTTTCTTCTCCCAGCCATTCATCACCACTACAGAAACCATCAGCCATAGTTAGCAGAGCCCCACCACGAACATGGAGAGCTTTACTACCCCTTAGGCACGCTCAGTTCTCCCAATTGCCACACACAAGACATGTCGTGACGCTCATTAACAGATGGGGAAAAAACAGTGATGGGAGGTGAAGTGTCTTGTCCCAGTCGTGCCCAGATCCAGCTGCTGGTTGCTGGTACCACCCCTCAGCATCCATGACCTCTTTGCTGCCCACCTCCCTGATAAGGAGATAACCTCGCTGTGCTTGGGAGCATCCCCCTACGTGTCAAGGCTTTTTCTTTTAGTCGTGGAGCTACACCGTGGTCTCCTCATGAAACTGAGTGAATCATCTAAAACTTTGAGTCACAGAACCTTTTAGCCTGGAAAAGCCCTCCAAGACCAACCATTCCATTCCAAGTCCAACCATTCCATTCCAATCCAACCATTCACCCAGCACTGCCAAGACCACCACTGACCCATGTCCCCAAGTGACACATTCGCACGGCTTCTAAACCCCTCCAGGGATGAGAACTCCACCACTGCCCTTGGCAGCCCGTGCCAGGGCTTCACGAGCCTTTCCATGAAGAAATTTTTTACTAATGTCCAATCCAAACCTCCTCAGGTGCAACTCAAGGCGCAGCTCGCCATGCATTGAACCAAGCACAGTCTGCTTGAGAAACAAGTGGACTATTTGTTGTAACAGCACAGTATTAAGGTTTAGAGGCTATTATTTATATTTCCCCAGCCTATTTGGTTACTTTAAAACAGCCAGAGGTTTGGTGTGCTGGACCTCATGCTTCTACATCAATCCTGAGTGTTCCACCCATCAGGTTGCTGAAATCCCCAGCGCTCTCCTGCTGCTTCTGCTTGAGCAGGACTGTGCACCTCTGCTATGGATCCTGCTTACACAGGGGCAGCCTTGCTGATTGCAGCTTCTGCACAGCCCCACCATGCAAATATTAAATAGGAGAATGTAATTACAGTCGTACCACACACACGGCAAAGCGGCTTCGCAAACAGGAAAGCTCGTACAGACAAAACCTGTCAGCGACACCCCAAACAGTTAAAATACTTATTTAACAAAAATATTGCCCACATAGGAATAACTAGTGCCTGCACCCCAGGAAGGATCCCAGCAAGGGCATTTGCAGGGCCAACCGTGCCTGCTTAAGAGGGGAGATGGGGAAAGATGGAGCTGACCTTTTTTTTTGTTGTATTCATCTTCCGTGGCATTGGAGGAGTCCGAATGATAGTCCCGAAGCTCCTGTTCATACATCTCCAAAAAATTATCATCTATCTTTCCTTTCTTGGACTTGTCACCCTTCTTCTTCTTCTTGTCTTTGCTTTTTTTGCCTTTTTTCTTCTTTTTCTTCCTGCGCTCATAGTCATCCTCATCCTCACTGCTATACTCTCTTCGCTTGGATTTTTTCTTTTTCTTTTTCTTCGCTTCCCCATCAATCTCTGAGTCTTCGGACTTTGATTTCTTTTTGCTTTTTTTCTCCTGGCTTTCATCTTCCCCATCTTCCTCAGCTACTTCTTCCACCACCTTCTTTTTGCTTTTTTTCTCCTGGCTTTCATCTTCCCCATCCTCCTCAGCTACCTCTTCCACTACCTCCTCTTCCTCTTCCTCCTCCTCTTCCTCCTCTTCTGTTTTGTTCTTTTCAGTCTTTTCTTTCATGTCATTGTTTTGCACCCCTGCCCTTTTAACAGCACTCTGGGATTGCCTTTAATCTTCTGCCACCTTTCCAGCTGCCAAAGTCCTTTAGTCCTCCTCTCCCTGCCTGGGGCTGGGCTGCCCTTTTTTCACAATGTCCTTCCTCCCCACTGGCCCAGCCTAGATATGTCCTGGAGTCTCTTCTCAACCCCACTCCCTTTCTGCCTCTTCCTGCCTCCCTTCACCTCCTTGACTGAGGCGCCTTCCTCTCTCTTCTGCCTCTCCTTGTCTTTGGGGTTTCTCTCCTTTTCCTTACTATTATTAATTCATTGGTGTGGGCTGAGAACTTTCTCCTCTTTTTTCAGAGCTGCCTCAGCCTCCGCTCAGGGTCAGTTGACAATCTGGGTCTAGGGTATCAGGATGTGCCAATCAAGGTTGTAGCTCCCTGGAAAATTGGTTAGATGAGGGCACGTGGTCAAGACGCTTCTCATCCTTCATATGCCAGCCCAGGGCAGGGGAAAACAAAGACATTTCTCCTCCTCATGGCATGTAGCAGCTTCAGAAACCTCATGAAAAATTGCTTAGTGCTGCCCAGTCATGTGGTTATAAGACAGATGGGCAGGTGAAAAAGGAGACCCACCAAGCAACCATATCTCACTGGTCTGCATTTCCTCTCCATTATTCATGGTGTCAGGATCACCTTACTGATAACAGTGGTCTCAACTTTACATGGATTTTTTTTTTTCTCTTTTGACCAGCCAGGCCAGTGACCAGAAAAGACAAACACCCCCAGAACCTCCGCCTGGAGATGTCATGGCAGTCGCAATGCACTCCTGCACCCGGCTCCTCCAGCCCATTCCTGTGCTGTATCTACCACCAAAACCTCCAAACGCTGATAATAAATAAACACAACTGTCAGAAGAAGCCACTGAGTGTGCTGGGTACAAGGTGCCCCGATAACAGCCCGTGTTGGCCAACCAAATAGGAACAAAACTTAGATTAATAACTGAGCACAAGCACAAATATGCCCATCTGACTGCTTCCAGGGGCAGATATTGAGGAGAGATAGGAGAGAGATGGGAAAAATAAATGATGTAACAGCACGGTTGGAAGGACACTGCAGCATAAACTGTGCCCAGCACCCTACTTGTGCCCTGGGTTCCAGCAGGCTCTCATGGCAGATAAGGGAAGGACAAACACCATGAGATTGGATCAATCTCAGCTGCAGTCAGGAGCTGATGATTTAAAGTCTGACAGAATGAGAACAGAAAAGAAGAAAAATAATGTCT
>VZTA01017226.1:52288-66842 GCA_013398855.1 Mohoua ochrocephala
GTGCCGTTATGGGCTTTATCACAGAAAATTAAGTTTAATAAAAAACTACGGTTTAGGAAACCATCCTGAATTTCTCCAGTGGAGATGAAGTGTACATAAAGCAAGTAGAGCAGTCAGCCTGGCATTAAATCCCAGTAATGGAAGAGCTGGATTTATGGCAGGGCTGTAGGATGATGATGCAGAACCTCCTGCCACCACCCACTCTGTCTGTGGGATAACTCAGCCCACAGCTTCCTCAAGTGATAAATTAAATCTGATTTGCTTGATGGTGTGCTGCCCAGGTTAACGATATACTATCAGCAAGTCAGAGGTTTCATCCGTGGTGGGTCTTTCATGTACGTGATTTAAAACTCTTCATAGATAAAACTGGGGGCTTCCATGACCCAGCTGGAAGGAGAGGATGGCAGGAGCGATGGGTTATCGGGAGCACACGGAGCAGATGTTTTGATGGCAGGATGTGCAGCCCACACAGGACGGCAGTGGCACCTCCCTGGGAAGAAGTGGGTGGGGAGCACCAGGCTCAGAGGCTGCAGGGTTGATGTGGGTCTGGCCCCCCGCTCTTAGCAGTTGTTTGGCACCAGTCTCCAGCGATTTAATGTGGATAATATTTTAGAAAGCGCTGTATTTTTAATGGTCTCTGTTTGCTGAATGAAATTCTTTCTATTAAGGATCATAAAGTGAATTATTCAGGGAGAGCTTCCAAGTAGGTTAAAGCACAGGTTCGGGATTAAACACGAGAATGGCTTTTCCAGGCTCTTAAAATCATAAAGAAAGTAAAATAATCACTCTTCTCCCTTATGATACAGCTCCTACTTGCCAAACTCCCAGGATGTCAGCACCGCAGGACCTGCACTGTGCCTGAAATACCCCGATTATTTCCAGGTCCTTGTTTTCTGGAAAGCAGCAGAAAGGCAGACAGTGCATCCCTGCATGTCACCTCTGAGACCGGGCATGGAACGATTGTCTCAGCAGGCAGCAAGGGCACACTGCTCCAAAGGCACCATCCAGGCACGTGGATGCTGCCAGTCCCAAGGATCCCAGGGATCCTGCAGGGATATTTGATGATGCAGCACATTTCCCCAGACAGATGCTTCGCAGCTCGGTGTATTCCTAGCTATTACCTTTCCCCTCTCTGGGACAGCCATCAGCACACAGCAGAAATTGCAGGCGTAAATATTTCAGCTTAAGTCTGGGAGACAGATTTAGGTTTTGGCTGTGGAAAAGCCAGCCCTCTCCAGCAAGAAAAAAAGGAAAAAAAAAAAATATTCCACAGCACAGAATAGAAACATGCCTTCAGAAAAATAAAAACCACGGAATCCCTGAGAAAAGCGAAGCTCATATCTTTGTTATGTTTTCAGTAGGTAAACACTTCATCACATCGAGTCCCTGAGAGCTGCTGCTCCCAACAGCTCCAGCTCTATGCAGCAAAATGCTGACAGCAGAGTGTCACACAATGGTTTGGGTGGGAAGGGACATTCAAGCTCATCTTGTTCCACCCCCTGCCATGGTCAGGGACACCTTCCACTATCCTGGGCTGCTCCAAGCCTCGTCCAACCTGGCCTTGGACACTTTCAGGATGGGGCAGCCGCAGTTTCTCTGGGCAACCTGTGCCAGTGTTAAACTAACCTCACTGAGAAAAAAAAAAAAATTATCTGCCTTTGACAGCAGAGCTGTTGGAGTAAGAGAAATGCCTTTTTTTTCCTCCTGCACTGGGAGATTCAGATTTAGGATGCTGATGGCACCTCCGGGAGCAGCCTCAGGCTGCTGCAGCCCCAGCGAGGGCTAAGACCCAGCTACTTTGCAGAAATATTGCAATTAATGCCTCATGTGTCATGAAGAATGATCTGAGGCACTAAAAGAGCCCTGGCACACCAGGACACTTGTCCCAGGGAGAACCATCCCTCTGAGACCACTCCAGTCTTGCACTTCATTTTGTCCTGGTGCAGTAGAGCAGGACTTCAGGTGAAAGCCAGAGATAAACCCCCTCTATCAAACAGGCTGAAGTGATGGGGGAGAAGAGACATTTGCCATGTCTTGCTCCAACTTTGCTCCACATGCTTCCTTCGTCTGTAGTTTCATTTTAATTAAAAAGAAATGTGCCGAGAACGCTCCATCTCGCTTTTGTTCTTTTTGTGAATAACAGCTGGGAGAAGAACAATAGGATTTATTGGTGCATAAAGAACCACCAGGAAAGCAACCAAGCTATCGGTGAGAACCATTAGTTACAACTGTCAGCAGTGTTCATAGGGGTTTATACTCCAACCCCACGTTCAGCAAGAGATTCCCCAAAATCCTCCCTCCCAAAAAGGCTCAGGCCAGAACCCAGCAGAGCATCATGTTCCAGGGAGACTTCTTGAATCATAACAGATTTGGTGGAGTACAAGAGGTCAAAATTTGTCTTTTTGAGGTCCTGACTCACCTGTAAACTTTTTTCCCTAAGGTGTGGAGACCTGTACAGTGCTAAACCTGGAAATTACCCATTATTAGGTAATGATATGATTAACAACAAAAATTACTACATAAATATTAGGCAGTGCACCAACACACCTTTTCTTTAGCTCATTCTCTTCTCTGCTATTCCTATTTTCCACTTATTACCACAAAATCCAGATGCCCATACCCATGTGCCATGCAACATACCTGACACATCCCGAAGAAACATTAGAAACATTTGTTCCAGTCTTCCTTCCCAAGGCAGATGCAGGGAAGCCTCCTGTTTCAGAAGTTATTTTTCAATACCTGCTGCTCTGCACTTATGGTTAGGGAAGATTGGGGGTTTTTTCCATCTCTCTTGCACAGTCTGGGGGCAATTTAAATAAATACAAAAAGTTGGTATCTGTGTGCATGGTCTGTGTTTAACTGCCCTCTCGGTGACCAACACAGCCCATGGAGATGAAGGAAAAGAAAGTGGCTGCAAGGGAATGGCAGCAAGATTTAGGTCAGTTGCAGGCAAAGCACTTTCCCAGACGTTTTATGAACCAGCTGTTTTAGCTTGTGTCCCCTGTGGGCCCAGTGGGGGCTCAGGTTGAGGCATAATGTAAAGAAAAAGGGCAACTTTGACTTACGGTTGCCAGAGCTTTGGGTGAGCTTGAAGCACATGATGCTCTGCCCAGGGCATCTGAAACACCAGGCACAAAGCCTCAGATTTCAGGGTTTTTTTCTGTGCATGCTCTTGGCATTACAGCAGGCTCTACCCCCACCTCTGGATAGTTTCTTGGAAGTACTCCCTGCAGCCCAGCACATCACGAACTTATTATATATATACTCACAGAGTCCATCTCCTTCAGAAAATGAATTTATTTACTGCCATGAAAATAAATACCAAAGGATTCCTTTAGTTGAGAGATTTCATTTCTCTGCCACGCACATGAGCGATGCACAAGATTACCCCAGGCTGGGCAGAGGATGCTGGGGGAGCTGCTGGCCGGTGTTTGCAGCACAGCCATGGCAGGTTTAATCAAACCTCAGGGTGCCCAGCATCAGCTTGGCTTTCTCTTCCATCCCACCTGGCTACTCGCTACCTTTTCTTAATTCATTCTTTTTCCCCTTACTCCGCTAACAAAATCTGCATGAGAATCCCACCTGTGGGACGCAGGGGCACAGAGAGAGGCAGTTTGGGGATGCTGGGCTGCAGAGACCACCTCAGGCAGGCTGGAAAGGTTTCAGCACGCCCGTGGGTTTCGGTGTGAGCTCGCTGCCTCCAAGCACATGGGCATATCGGCCTCTGCTGGTAAAAACGAGGTTTAGCCGAGAGAAATATTTCCTGGGAAAACGCAGCGAGGTGTTAAGCGTCCCACAGAGAGGAGCAGCAGCCCCTGGCCCCCGGGAACCGCAGGCATCCATCAGCAGGGAAATGTTTAAACGCACGGAGTCCTCAAAAGCCACAAGCCAGCAGCTACCAGAGCCATCTCCGGCTCAGGGTTAGGGAAACTGCTTCGCTCCAGATGGTAAGAAAAAGCCTTGGAAACAGGAATAAAGCATGAAGCCTCTCAGCAGATTTTGCATGGGAAAAAAAAAATAATGCACATACATTTGGGTGCCATATCTTTCGAGAACAGGTGATTGAAGTTAGGGTCTTGAATCCATATCAGCACAGGTATTTGAGTGGCTTCTCCACAGCACAGCACCAAGTTTCTCCCACTGCCTGAACAAACAGGCAACAGGCATCAGAGCACAGACCCCACTGGCACCCCTGGCAGCCCCTGGAGCCCACCCGCACCTCCCACGGCACAGCCACACGGGCAGTAAATGTTGCCTGTCCACCTCCGGGTGCCAGAGCAGCTGCAGGAGCACAGAGCTCAGTGTCGGCTCAACAAACTGAAAAAGGGCGGGTTTAGACTGGGTTTAGATTGGGTATTGGGAAGAAATTCCTTGCTGCGGCTGCCCCATTCCTGGCAGTGTCCAAGGCCAGNGAGAAGATGGTCTTTGAGGTACCTCCCAACCCAAACTGTTCTGTGGCTCTATGATTTCCCAGAGGTCTTTTCTCGGATGAGATTTCCAGTTGAAATAAGGATTACGACGCCCTCATCTGCTTTTCCCCGGAGCTGCTGCGCCTTCAGTTTGAAGGCTCCTTCCAGAAATGCAGGATCTGCTCCCGATGCCCGCAGCTGGCAAGTTAAACTTGCAGTAATCTATTAAGGTCTATTCACAACCATGAGCTATTTTAGAAGCCACAAGCCTGGGAAAAAAGCATTTTAATGCTGTTAGCATAAAACTAAACCCTTAAAAGAACAAGCGTGTAAGTCTGGTGAAAGAGATGCCTTTTTCTTTTTTTAAATCGATTTAATTCACAAGAGTGAAACACTGTTAAGAATTAATTAACAACAATTAAAAACAGATTGAACTGTGATTCTGGCTATGATTATGTGTCCTTAAGAAGTCAAGCTGAGTGTACACGTACTCGGCAAACACAAGCTCAAAAAATAGTCTCTATTTGCAGTTTTGTGCTTAAACAGAGGGGTCTTGAAGCTGAGAAGTCAGACCCCGTTACCAAAGGAGTTGTGCAACAGGAGGTTGGCAAGAATGTGATCCAAGCCCTCTCCAAGGGAGTTTAGCAACATGAGAAAATGGTAAAGGGACTTATTGCGTTTTTGACTGCTTCTCCGACTGCCTTTTAGCAAAGTGATAAGAAAATAAATGATAAGAAGATCAGGAATTTCAAGTGTACACAGGTAAAACTGTGTACATGAGGGGATGAGGGACTAAAGTATCAGCTAAACAGCTTAAAGGACATTATTTCTATTTAAACCAGTTGTGCAAGCAGCTCTAGCTAAAGCATTATCTACAATTACTGGTATTGAACCTGGATTCCTACTGAAGAGACTTTCCTTAAAGGCTGACAGTTCAAGTCATGCTGATTCCAAGAGAATAAGAGACTGAGCCCCAAGACTGCAATTCACCTTCTCCTTCTGATCATAATACCGATTATCCCAGCCACCAAACATGGGAAGAGTTATTCTGAGCACCTTCTGTACCGAGTACTTGAGCATCCCACCCATAAGCCTCCATCTTCTTGTGCAGGGTTATTTTTAGTCTCCCCCAGGAGGGATCAACCTACTTCCTTGCCTGCTAAAACTTTCTGATGTGGCTGTTCTGCCAGAAGACTACAAAATCCAGTGTTTCCTGAGAAGACTGTGACTCATGTCAGGTTTAAGTGTTTCAAAGGACGCTGCTCTTTCCCCTCAATGAAGAGCACCACAGATCACAATGAGAGGCAGCAGCAGAAGGGGCAGGGATGCCAAGAGAAAAGCAGCTATCTCCAGGCACTGCAGCAAGGGTAAAGAACCCCTAAGAGCTCTGCTTTGAGAGGTATTGAGCACGGTGAGATTTAAAGCATGAATTGAACCACTGACATCACCGGGATTAATCAATGCTGAAGCACCGCATGAATCAGAGCAGGTTCAGCAACCCTGAGGGCTTTGCTTCTGTCCCGGGGACATGCAGCACGTCGCTGCTGCCTGCACTCGGGGAGCTGCTCCTTCCCGCAGAGCCCTGGCATCACTCTGCCTGCTCCTGCACAGCTCCCACCCACCACAGCCCGAGGAACCAGGTGCAGCACCAGGTCCTACTCGGCTTCTCCCTTGCCAAGGCACTGGGACAGCTCAGAAGGGGGAATTTGCACCCATATGAATTCATTCCCTACCACCCTGTCAAACCCACTGTCTGTGGTGGAGGCCAGGCACCATCCCAGACCAACATCCCCCAACTTCCCCCTTCTCACTCCAGGGCCATCTTAGGCCAATACAGATGGACATCCCAGCACCCACTACCCCAGCTCTGATCTTCTTCCTCCCCAGTTCAGTGCATTTTACTCCATGCAGAAGAATGATCAAAGCCACCCCTGAACTCCAAGCTGGGTGCTTTTCACACCTCTGCCCAGCTTGGGCTAAGAGCCCCATATCCATCCACATGCAGGGCTGCCACTTCCACTAGAGAGAGGAGATCTGAAGGGAAAAAAGGGAGAGAGGGAGTCAGGTCCACACTTTCCTGCTCATTCCTACCAAAGGGCCAGGCTGCATTTCCATCCATCTTCTCGCTGCATCATGAGCAGCACATCTTTGCTACACTGATCCACCACCTGCAGAGTTAATCATCCTTTTCATTAACCTGGATGCTCTTGGGACTAGATCTTCCAGCAAAAAAAAAAAAAAGCCCTATAAAACAAGTTATGAGCCAAAGGGCGTGTTTAGGGAGCACCCATGGGGGCAAATCTCCTGCAAATCGACTGACCTGCTCCCACCTGAGCACTCGGCTCACAGGCAGGCCAGGAAAGAGATTCTCCCTTGGATTAAGAATAAATACACCTCCTCCTTTGAAAAGCATATTAATTAATGGCATTCATTAGGGAGGTAGCCAGGAAACCAGGTAATTTAATTTCTCGAGTACACAGTGTCGGGAAAGATAATGGGCCCAACGCCAGCGCTGCCAACAAGGTGAAACCTCTTTCATTTATTATCTGAGAGGTGGGGAAGTCAAGCATGAACGTCAGAGTGTCACTAGAGAAACCAGATACACTAAGCAAGTACTAAATTATCCAAATGAGTCCATTATATCTATTGCTGTCATGCACTGCCTGAGGGAGACAGGAAAGCTCTCCCAGCAGAGCAGGGATGCCACGGGCCAGTGCTCTCCTGCATGTGAGGAGCTTTTCTGGGCCTGGGGACCACAGAGATAGACAAAAATTATAGAAGGGAAAAGAAAAACCTGCCAGGCAGCAATTTGCTACAGGAAATCACGAGTAAGCCCTCACACAAATGGTGCATCCAGCTCTGGGCATCCTCAGCATGGGAAAGACGTGGACCTATCCAGAGGAAGCCACAAAAATGCCTCAGGGGGCTGGAGCACCTCTGTTCTGGAGACAGAAAGCTGGGGGTGCTCAGCCTGGAGAAGAGAAAGCTCCAGAAGAGCTCTGGTTTTCTTCAAACATCTCAGAGAACTCAAAGACAAACCAAGCCTTACAGAAAGTAGCCAAGCCCAAAAGCTTTGCCACCCTTTGAACAGATAATTTTGGGCTTGGGGTGGGTGGAGACAATGGATTTATTACAGCCACTTGCCCCAGCTGATTTAGCAAGGCAGGGATAGAAATGTGAGGAAATGAGTCCCATCTCACCCCCTTCCTTGGCACGAGTTTGACCATTTGCACCTCGGGCTGTCACAGCCTTTCCTGTCCAGGGACCCGGCAGCAGCCAGTGGAAGTGAGACTGCCTCAAAGCAAGCAAGTATGGGGCAGCTCCCCTTCCTTTTCCATCCCTAAAGAAATGTAAATGAATTTTTTCCCTCCTCTGAATGATAAGCCACCTCAGTACATTAATTTCTGTAATTACCATCATTGCAGTGCACCACTAAGTTCTCCTAATTCATAAAAAGGACTGTACTACAACGCTATATCCAACCTGGGGAATATATTCTTTCCTTTAGGACAGGTTTGAAATTACTTTTGGATATACCTAAACCCTTTAAAATTGGAATTCAAGCAATTTCACTGAAACCATGTTTGATTTCTCTATCCAGAAACAGAAACCCTATCCAGCACATATCTCCGAGGGAAAGTGTTCCTGTTATCCAAAATGGCATTAAGATTTAATACAAACAACACAGTAATTTAGCCTTTTAAAATTCAATAATGGCTCCTCTGATTTGACACAGAGTGAAGCTGATTGCTGAACTACTATTAACTTCAACAATTTGGCTGTGAGCTTCCTGACAAATTCAAAATTACATCCAAATCACACAACATCATTTATTATGATGTAAGCTATTATACATTAAATTAAAATCAAAGCTTGCAGATGTTTCTACAGCTCTGTTTACTTAAAAGTTACACAACTGAAGAACACAATTTTATTTATTTTTTTTAAATTTAAATCTATGCACAGTCTTCTGAATCCAAGTGCATTTAATATTTAATGCAAGCGTGGAATCATAGAGTCATTAAGCCTGGAAAAGCCTCCGAGATCACTGAGTACAGCCATTAAACAGTGTGATCCCAGTGAGAATTCAGTGCTGCCAAGTGAGGCCGCTACCACTTGGTGGTAGAGAGCATTGAGAGAGCATTCTTTGGCATTTGAGAGCAGGAATAAGTGCTTTCAGAGTTCAGACCCATAACTGATGCAATGGCAGGAGATATGCAGACCCTGATGCACGCCCTCCAACTTCGGTGGAGTTAGGCTTTCCAGAGATTTCATGGAATCCTCGAATGGTTTGGGTCGGGAGGGACCTTAAGGTTCATCCAACTCCTGTGAGCAGAGACACCTTCCCCTATCCCAGATTCCTCCAAGCCCCGTCCAACCTGGCCTTGGACACTGCCAGGGATGGGGCAGCCACAGCTTTTGTGGACACAACCTCTCCCATTCATGATCTCCAGATCCATGTCTTGGAGACCAGAGGAGCAGCAATGATTAATGCCTGTGGTCCCCAGCGTGCTGCTGCTGCTCGGAAATGTGCAGCAAATATCCCAATCCTGTAAATTATCCTTGCCCTCCTCACTTAAAGAGAAGGATCTAATTCAATAACCCCAGAAGGGCTCGAAGACTCAGCTCTTCAGATGCTGCCAAATTACCTCTGGAACTGTTCTATTGATTTGCTCTCCCACGTGCCCACAGCCTCCTCGGAGCCTGCCAAAACTTTGCTCAGCCTCCCTGGCTGCCCCTGACCCTCCTCTCCCCGGGGGATGGAGCAGCTGCACGGTCCAGCTGCACCTCTGCACATCAGAGGACAGAAATCTCCTGACAGCAGTGCCCAGACGCACCTGTGATCTACACCTTAAATACTTTCTGTGCTGCAAGTGTTGTCTTAGATTTTAAGATAGTTGTTAGCAATGAAGCCCTGACCAGAGAAGCCACTCTTTGAGGATAATAAGGAGAAAATTGTCTTTATTTGTAATTTCATGGTTGCTCTGCAGTGACATTAGTGTTCCCAGCTGGGACTGTGTCCCTGCTGTGCTTAATGCTGCAGAAACCACAATAAGAAGGAAAGTCCTCACCCCAAAGGATCTGTGTAGGCAGGAGAGACACAGAACTAACAGGAAAAGGGCAGGAGCAAAGTGACCAGGTCACCATAGCCGAGCTGGGGACACCTCCTGACTCCATCACCTGTCCTGCTTCAGCAGTCGTCGAGTCACCAGAAGTAACATGCACTAAAACCCCAAAGTTTTGGGTGTTGAGCAAAATGCACCGGCCAAGGATGAACCACAGCTGAAAATCTTTTGCATTAGACTCAAAAAGGATGGAGAGCTGAAAACAGATGCAGAGCGGCTGGGATTTTATTTCCTTTTAAAATAAAATAAAAAATACTAAAAATAAAAATTAAAAAAAAAACCCAGAAGTTCTCAACAACAACAACCACACATGCACAAAACCCCCAAACAAACAAACAAAAAACCCCCAGCAAAGCTTTGTTTTCGCAATCCTGTACAAACGTTGTGCTCTGTTACTCTTTTCACCCTTTCATACACTAATCATTCCCAGGAAGTTTACAACAAGGCAGGATTTCCAGGACCTGATGCTGGGAAGGAACCAAAAAAAAAAAAAAANNNAAAAAACCCTTCTGCAGTTCTTTTACAGACCGGAAATGTTATGAATCCTACAAGCCCTATCCAAACTCTGATATGGGATTTCAAGTGGTATCTGTGAGCCTGCTTAAACACACAGAGGCTGAATGGGTTTATTTCTCTTTTTATTCACACCAAATCTCTGAGTCACCCTGGTAGCATTGTCTATCCTTCATAATACCATCCCCATCCACCCTATGCTCCTTATCTTGAAGGAGTATTAGGGCTTTGCAGCACACAAACTACTCTAAAGAGGTACTGAAAGTCAACTTCTGGCAAAACTTTCTTCTTTCAGATATTTTTTCACCTCTATTCTTGTATCAGCCATAAAATTATCACCACTAATTTTTTTTTTTTTTTTGTGTAAGAGAATTAGTTTAAAAAGATTTCTGCCAAAGAGGATTAGAGACGTTGTTACAAGCTGCCAAGAAACAAGAGTGCAAGTGTACGTACGTGTGCCTGGGAAAGGATAAAAGTAAAATAATTGCAGCTGAACTTGCTCAGATAACAGCAAATAAATACAAAACTTTCTATTAAGCTGACATAAAAAATAGAAAAGCTGTCAGAGTTACAGGGATCCGGACCTAACCCAAGAAACAGCAATACCCCTTATCTGTCTGTGCCATGGATTTGCTCTCAGGCTGTCAGACTTGATCTAGTTATTTCCAGCAGGACTCACTGCTTCCTACACCTTATCTGAATATGTCTGTAAGTAGCTGCACGCATGCAAATGAAGCTCCCCAAAATGCACTACAGCAGTTCCCTCCCCAGGCTCCCTCAGCTCCTTTCCCCAGCCCCCTCTGTGCTGTTTGTCCATAGGTGACTCCACACAGCTGCACAATTGCTCTGCCTCCCGTGATAGAGGGCAAGAAGCAAACACTCAGGTCGTAAAATCCTAGGATGGTTCGGTTTGGAAGGACCTTAAAGCTCATCCAGTTCCCACCCCCTGCAGGGACACCTTCCACTATCCCAGGCTGCTCCAAGACTCATCCAACCTGGCCTGGGACACTTCCAGGGATGGGGCAGCTTCTCTGGGCAACCTGTACCAGGGCCTCAACACTTCAAGACAAAAATCTGCCTGGCCCCTCCTGCAAAGCCACCAATAAATTCTGTTACAGCCCGAGTGAAGGGCAAACCAAGCTTAACACCTCCTTGCACTAACACTTCCCATGGTAAAGAGCTGTATTTTAGTCTGGTGATTCCACGTCCTGCTGCTCATTCTGGGAGTGGTGAGACTGGATGGCAGCATTGATACCTGCAGGTAAATGCTGGAGTTTTAGACACAGAGCTTCCAATATTGGAGAATTCAGCACAGTCACAGCAAAGGTTCACCATCTCCCCTGGCACTTATCTCCCAGGTCTGGCTTCAGCTTCCAACATTTTTTCGTATTGGCATATGCCAAACTGAAGCAAGACTGGCTTTGGGTGCCCAGGCAGGCACTGGCACAGAGACCACGCTGAGGGAAACCAAAGTGTTTGACTTTTCTGCTTTCAGGCACTTTTCCAAGCTTTTCACCATAATTGTTTGAACTCTGTTTCCACAGATACACTTCCCACTGCAGTAGGAGCTCGTGGTGAACCTGCTTTCGCACTCGTAGACTTGCTTTGTGCCACCACATGTACTGACAGATCAGCAGAGGGATTTTTTTCATTTTGTAAAACGTAGATCAAGAACCAAAAGCGCCTAAATCAAACCCCAACACACTCAGAAGGTTTTCATTCCTGAGAAGGATTTGCAGCAGCCCTGGAATACTTTGCCCACTGAAGTACGTGTGCAGAAATCACAGAATCACTGAGGCTGGAAAAGCCCTCCAAAATCATGGAGTCCAACCATTCCTCCAGCACTGCCAAGGCCACCACTGCCCCATGTCCCCAAGTGCCACATCCACACAGCTTCTAAATCCCTCCAGGGCTGGGGACTCCAACACTGCCCTGGGCCATCTGTTCCAATACTTGACAACCCTTTTTTCCTAATATCCAATCTAAACCTTCCCTGGTGCAATTTGAGGCCATTTCCTCTCTTTCTGTCCCTTGTTCCATGGGAGCAGAGCCCAATATCCCCCCCTGCCCCCGGCTGCACCCTCCTGTCAGGGAACTGTGGAGAGTGACAAGTTGCCCCTCAGCCTCCTTTCCTCCAGAGAAGACACTTCCCCACTGCTCTGTGTTGCAGCACAGAGCCACCAAGAAGCAAACAGGTGTTGATTTTTTTTTTTTCCCCATGATGTTAGTTTTCAAATTAGATTTCTGAAATTCCCATTCTAGGACCAGCTCTCAATATCCATCTAAATGATCACTGTGATTCTACCCAGCTGAACTCCACAACAAAGAGGGGAGAATGGCAGCCACTTCCATTTGCCAAGGGAAAAGGACGGCACGGCAGGAGCAGAGAGAGCTGGTATAATGTGCATATATATATGCACACACAGAGGGTAAACAAGTGTCTGAAGCACTAGGACAAACAGAAAGGAGAAAAGTAATCCAGCCCAGCTAACGCTGTCTTTGCAATGGCCCACAGCACATGAAGGACAGACATGAAATATCAAAGCAGACACACAATACAGAGAGGATGAAATAACCTGACACAGAGAAAGCCAAAGACCTACCAAACAAAAAAACCCCAAACAAACAAACAAAAAAACCCAAACAAAATGAACAAACAAACCCCCACATATAAAAGGCACCTTTACAAGAGAGCAAAATGTTATTACCGTGTGTCTGCAATCTGGGAGTCATGCTCTCAGATGAGAGCCCAGTCCCATTCAGATCTCTGCAGAGAAAGCACTTGTAGAATTTCTTCTATTCCCTTCACAAAGAAATTGCACAAAGCCAAATTTTGCAACTCTTGTTGTCTTGTCTTGAGACGTATTTTGTGCTGTTTTCACCAGGGCTAAATAACTGCACCTAAATAAGTTTTCTAGAAAACTTCCTGAGACATCCCTTGGCTGATGCTTTCCTTGGGCAAAGGCCACCAGCGCCTGCCGGTGTCACTTGAAGAGCAGTCTGTGCACTCCTGAGGGGCTCTGGGCAGAGATAAGGACAAACCTCCCCCTCCTCATCCCTTATCACAACAGGGAACTGTCTCCAAGATGCTTAAAACCCACCCAAAAAAATCCCTGCCTCAGAGATCAGTAATTAGGACCATGCATCACTGAGCATACTCCATCCCCTGCCTGGGTTCAGTCCAGCAGCAACACCCAAGATGGGCTTAAAATTAAGCCTCAGACTCCCAGGTCCAAACCAGGGATTTCCGTGGTGATGTTAAAGCTGTTCAAAGAGCAGGGAACTGCTCCAAAATCCAACCGTACGTGATCTCCAGCACATAAAAGAGAAATCATGCATATATTTGAAAGACACTTACTTCTTTCATGTGATGCTACAAAGTGGAATAATTAAAATATGTCGTTAATAAAGAGCCTGTGGAAGTGTGACTACTATTGCTCTTTTGGCAAGATTTACTAGCACACCACTTCATGTGCAAATAAAGAGAGATAAAGCAGGAAAAGCTCCTCACCATTTACCATTTCGCCATCAAGATTATCAATGTAGCTCAACCCTCATTGCCAGGGTCAGAGCATAAAATGGTATGGGTTGGAAAAGACTTTTAAAGATCATCCGGTCAACTTCCCCCCCTGTCAAATCTTCAACTCTGCATTATTTCATTTAAAATATTAATAAAACCTCCTGTCTCACGCTGCAGCAGCCTAACCTATGCACTCCCCAATCATATGGATTTGGAGAAGCTTATTATAATCATAAGCTACCAGGTCATCATTCAAGTTTTTAGTTCCTCGTTATTAACTTATGTAAATTCAGCTCCTTTGAGAGTGAAGCTGTGGCAGGGAGTGAACGGGGCACTCCATTGCTCTTAACCCCAATTTACACATATTCTTACAGGCATCTTCCACCTGTGCTAAAGAACAGCAGCACTCATTTTTGATGTCACCTGTCGTCTCCTGCAGGGGATAATATGGTGAGACTTTGGGGAAAAAAAAACCCAAAAATGAAACAACAAAGGGTGCCAGTGTAGCTTTTTTACCTGTCTACAAAATATCACTATCAGGCTCAAAGTAAACAGAAGCTGTTATGGCAGTTTGCTGCATCCCTTCAGCCTGAAGGCTTTTTCTCTGCATATTTTAACTACTTTCTCCTTACAGAGATAAAAGATTCTGAAGGTAATTTTTTTCTCTCTGATTAAAGCAGGTGAAAAAAGAATCACATTATAACTTCTGATTATAACTGAATATTGTTTCAGCTCATTTTCTGGAGGGAAAGGGGGTTTATGTTCTATATAGATTTTGGGGTATTAAAGACAGAAAAGTGAAAACCACTACCCTACCAGCACACCCACCAGTAGACTGGAGCCTTTTCCCCAACCACATGGTGCCCACTCTTGTTCTGGAAGTGCTGAGCCAGTTCCCTCCTTCAGCTCCTGGGTGCAGGTTCCTAAACGAAGCCACCTGAGAGAGGAAAAAGTTCTTCCCGAGGTCTCGGGTGCCCTCAGCAGAG
>VZTA01017226.1:67280-108595 GCA_013398855.1 Mohoua ochrocephala
TAATGTGAAATAATAATAATAACTATAATAATAATAGTAATAATAATCATCATCATCATCCACTAATCAGATTTTCAGCCATTGCACGTTCACCCACAAATTCCTTTCTCCCATTTAACTCTCTTTGACTTTCTCCACACAATACAGAGTAGTTCCATTTTATCCTTTCGTACAAAGGGGGAGAAAACCTGCAGTTTCTGACTTTCAGCATCAAAGAACAGCCAAATCCCCTTCTCAAGGCACAGACCAGGTTTGTTTGATGGAGTCTATCCTATGCAACCGAGAATATTCGGTCCTGAAGATAAATGGACCTTACAATGCTTTTGTGCTTTTCAGCATGCAGACCTCAGCACAGATTCCCTCCCTCTTTCCCAAGCATTTTCTGCTTGGGGAAAGGAACAAAGGATGGCTGCAGAGAGCTGTGCACCGTGGCCAGCTTGGCCTGCACTTGACCAAAGGGCAGGTCACTGCTGCTTTGCAATAGGAAGAAAATCAGGTCAGTGCAGGAATTCTCAGGAAAATGTGATGCAGAAACCCTGCGTCGAGGACACCATCTGCTGTTCTTCCTCAGGTCACAACTCACCAGCTGCACTTTCTATTGTAAAACAAATAGTTTTCACTGTAATTAAAACACCACGTAATTACAGAGCTGCTCTTGTGGAGATCTGGCCACCAACAGAGGGATATTTCACCAAGTCTCTTTGAAAGAGCAACCTTTAAGGCTTACTATTGAACTTTGAAGGCATGAAACTTATCAGCCCTGTCACAGGGGCTCTTAGGGGGGTCTCAAGGTGCTCAAGCCCTAACTGGGGTGGCACTGCCAGCCCACAATGCAGCAAGGACCAGCCATGGGTGTTCACCCTGCAGCACACCTTATCTCAGAGAAATCACTGAATTTAGAGCCCATTTCAGTTTACCTGCCCCAGTGCACCATGCCTGTGTTTAGGTGAGCGCATATTGACGTAGTCTTTGCTTTATTGGCTTTTGTAAATTCAAAAGGACAAACCTTGAAACAAATAATGAACCTGGTTAGTGAACTCAACTGCTTCAAAGAGCTTAAGGAACGAAGTATTGAGACATTTTGTGTCAGAAATTCAAAGCTTATTATTTCCAATATAAATACTATTTTAAGAGGGTGATGGAAGACATGCTGAAATAGTCAGTCTGAGTCAGACTTTGGAGTTAATAAATAATAAGATTTATTGCAGCATAGATTTTGTAAACAGACAGCACTAACATAAATTCTTTCTCTGATTACTAACTATTTTTTAAAGAAACAAAAATGTGCCAGCTCTCATATATTTGCAAGTTAGTCCGTTATCAAATAAGCTGTGAAGTGGAAAATAACTTAATCAGCTAAAGAAGGTGTGGGCTGATTCAAGTGTTGGGCAGGGGAGAGGAGACAAGAGGGGTTTGCTGAAAGGCAAATAAACGAGCCAGAGCTTATCAAATAGAAACCCAGCGTGTGTGAAAGATGTGGACTTAATTTAAAAAAAAAACAAAACACAGGAATAATCAATACAAAGGAAAAGGTCTTTTCATTCCTTTAGATGCAAATGTGCTCCAAGCATATGGAGCAGCTCCAAGCACGTGATACCAATGCCAGCCTGCCCACTTCATCCTTCTCATCCTGGATTTCCTATCTGGCAGCTGTCCATTGGGCTGGATTGGGTTGTTTTGCTTTTTTTGGTGGTTTTCATATCAGTCTCATTGACTGTGATAGCGAGAGGAAAAACTGCTACTCAGGTGTTGCATTAATATCCTCATTAAATAATAAAATTTGTGCTTGTGAAATTTTTATATTTCTCCATGTGGTTCATTTGGCATCCCTTTGATCTGGCAGCAGTTACATCTCCTGGATATATATTCAACACCAGAGAAAAGTCCTCAAAAAGGCAGAAAAGTGGAAAAATATTCAGGCTACCCTGTCCAAACCAGGCAGAGGTATCGGTGGGGGGAAGAGGATGTTCCATCACAAGAGTGAGGCCATTGTCACCTTGAGCTGCAGAATTCAGCAAAGAGAAGAGTAACTCATTTACATAGAGCACCCACCTAAACCCAGCCCAGCTAAGTGGCTCAGGGGAACAATTTCTGAGATATTTTGCTGCTAAAGCAAGACTTTCTTCATGGTTGTGAGGGAATGAGCACAGGGAACCAGGCTGTCTGCCTGCAGAGCCAGGGTGGGTGGCCCAGCATCGCACCAACGGGCACACGAGTGCTGAGAGAGGGTTCTGGCATGCCAGACTGTCTCACACAGCCAGAACTGGGGGGTTTTGAGCAGGTTCCATCCCACAGGAGCCTCAGTGAGCTCAAGCCATAATCACGCACTCAGATGGTGATAGAGGCAATTGCCCCTGGGTGCATGAGGGCTCCATGATTTGTGCAGGTGGAGATGTGGAACTGTGAAGGATGTGTCCTTGGGAAGATAAAGGCAGGGACAACATGCTCAGAGCAAGGAAAGAAATGAGTAGGTGGCAAGCAGAGACATTATCATCTCAAAAATGAACAGGGCAAATTATAAACCGCGTCTGGGAATGTCTCTGCATGGCACTTCCCTGTGCTGTTCTTTGCATGACAGAGCTGACTACATTGATATTTTGAGTTAGATTTTAAGCCAACAAAGCCCTCACACTCCCCTCAGCCCATAATAGCCTGTAATTTCACGTTGAAGAAAATCAGAGTAACCTGAAATATTTTCTGCAGGGTCATGTTTATATATATATTTTGATTTTTGGACTGTGGTTTGCAAAGATATTAACCAACTCTGGTTAGAATTTAAAGACTAATGTTGTCCCACTCATTGTTGATCCAGTTGTCTTTGGTGTGACTGTCTTGGTCTGTTTTCCCTTGAAGCCTTTCTCCTGAAAAGCTACCCAGGAAACACTTAAGACATATCTCTGTGTAATAAATAAAGCAGCAACATTAATAGTTAATAGTTAAGCACTTAATAACCATCTATAAAGACATGGCAATAAAGTAAATTAATACTCCAGGGTCCTGATTTGTGTCTCACTTACATTGGTGTTCCAGCACTAAAACTATTGGTTTCTGTTGGGTCATTTACAGACAAGCAGTGGAGGTTAGCCTGACCTTGCCTTGCTCCAATAAATACATCACAGCAACAACAGATCTGGAGTCAGAAGGAGTTTGCAACAGTAGCATGGTGTAAATAATACATGGATATTAGAAAAGCAATTACGTCCCAATATCAGGGCCGGTGTCACGAGCACAAACCGCTCTGCAACACAAGCTGGCTCCGTGGGGATGAGTGCCCTTCCTAAATTACAGCCTTGCAGATCAGCTGGGTGTTCGCTCTTTCTGGAGCTACGCAAACGGGCAGGGAGCTCCAAGCTCAGGGTCAGCCCGATTTTAATCTATTTCTTTTAAGCAGATCTCCTTTAAGGACATGAGTTCATCTTTCACGGAGAACAAAGCCCAGCTTTGGGCCTGGAAAGGTGTGGGATGGTATCTCCGTTTAGCTCTGGTGCCTCCAGGCTGGTGCAGAGGAGGGAGAGCAAAGGCAGGATGGTGATCAGGAGAACTGCAATCAGACTGATGCCTTTTGTAGGGATCCAAACCAATACCTGGCCTAAACTGATACATCTGGGGTGTATTTCTACTAAACAGAGCCTTGGCAAGGAGCTCACATGTTGGCTCTGCGCTGGACATGCCTGAAGTTAGGAAAGACTCAATTCACACTAAGAATTTTTGCTTTGAATTTGCTGCAGGGGAGGCACAGCTCATCTTGTCCCTGTCTCTGCTTTTCCATCTGTAAATGGAGAATGTGACCAACCAACAGCTGGGCTCATTAGTGCTCCTCAGGCTGTTGGAAATCAGTGGCCAAAGGGACAAGTTCTCACCCCTGCACTTGCCAAGGTCTTTTCAGGTTGAGGTTGTGCCTCAAATGTTCAACAGGCAGGATCTTGACATCATCTTTAGAAAAAGCCAGGCTGAGCTCTCCACTTGGCAGAAAGTTCATTTTTCACTCAAAAGTGATGAAAGGTGATACTCCAAGATGAGCCACGTTTGGTTTTCTTGTGCAAAGCCTATGATTATGCCTAAAAAGAGACAGTCAAGGCTAAAAACTCAACAGGACCCATCCAAGTCTGTGTGATTTATGGATGGGTTACAAAGAGCTGTCCTTCATAGCAAGCTCCTTTAAATAGCCATCATCATGCTATAAAATTATGTAACAGAAGACAACAGTTTTTAATAAAAATAATCTTGCTTAGGATAAGGAGGCAGGGCCAAACTGTTTTAATGTCATATCTGATTGCTCAGTGAATGCATCTTGTTTGCTTTTTCTTGCTGGTTGTGGGTATAGAATTAAAAATCAAAAGGCAAATAGATGAAAAAGTTGTTAAAATAAAGGTTAATTAATCCCCAGAAATCAAATCTCTTGGTCTTGCAGCTACAAAGTTTTCTAATCATAAAAAAAAATTTCTCAAGCAACAGCTTAGCAACACTTAGCAAAACTTTGCACTGGGGGTGGCCAAAAATACTCAGCACAGGAGATGGAAATGATCTGTGCCATAAAGACACACAGCTGGTGAGAGCTCAGTGCAGTAAAGACCCTGCTGAGGACAGTCAGCATCTGGTGAGCTGGTTGAAAACTCACCCAAAACATTTAATGATAAGAGCTTATAAAAATGCAAATATATGCCACTTTCTTCAGAGAATCATGGAGTTGCATTTGTGTGTATCTTATCAGCCGCTTTTCTGTGACAAAGTTTAGCATCAGCCTGGTGAAATGTCTACAAATACATTTGGGTTTAATATTTGGAATAAATAGTGCTTATTGACAGGATTTCTTACAGAACACGTCGTGTGAGTGCCCTGTGAGCGTCTGTCAGCCCTGCCTTTCTGCCTTCCGATTCCTGGGCTAAATTTCAGCCAAGCCAGAGAGTAAGATTTAAACTGCCAGAGGGCAGGGTTGGGTGGGATACTGGGAAGGAATTCTTCCCTGTGAGGGTGGGCAGGCCCTGGCACAGGGTGCCCAGAGCAGCCCCTGGATCCCTAGGAGTGTCCAAGGCCAGGTTGGACGGGGCTTGGAGCAACCTGGGATAGTGGAAGATGTCCCTGCCCCTGGCAGGGGGTGGGACTGGAGGAGCTTTAGGCCCCTTCCCACCCAACCTATTCCATGATTCCATGATATTTATTACCAAATACAGCACTGGCTCATGTACTGCTGCCACAGCTGATCCCGAAGCAATGGGAGGGCATCAGGGCCTCTCAGCTCCCACAAGAATGGAAAATCTGGGGATACCCCTCTGTTCCCAATGCCTGCCTTGCTCTGTACAAGTCACTGTATAAGGCTGCAAGGCAAGAAAGACCAAAGAGCCATGTACATGAAACTGTGAGTGATTGCAAAGGAGAAAAAGAAATAGATGAAAAAAACGCATCTTCTGCAGAAGATCAGATCAGCCTGGTCCTGGGGCTGGTCTGAGAGTGGCTCAGAGTGGTGTGCAGAGCCTCTGTCCAATCCTCCTGTCTCCCTTCTGCTTCTGGGAAGAAAAGGAAGCGGAAAGGTTCCCTCAGGCCATAAATAGCAGCCTTGAGATTGCTGCGGACCAAAGTTTTTTGGGAGTAACGTGCTCTGGCAGAACCACATCCATATTACCTTCTAGAGAATGCAAACAAGATTCCCAGAAAATGGCAGGAGGAGCAGTGAGATTCATCCCACTGGAACAGGAGAAAGGAGCTAGTGAACATAGCAACCTGTGCTAAGATATTTAGATGTTTAGATTAGGTACTATGAAAAAATTTTTTCATGATAAGTGTTGTAAAGCATTGTAACAGAGCATCCAGGGAAGTGGTGGAGTCACCATGCCTGGAAATGTCCTAAAAATGTGTGCATGTTGCACTTGAGGGCATGGTTAGTGGTGAACGTGGTGGTGGTGCTGGGTTGATGGCAGGAATTGATGACTTTAAAGGTCTTTTCCAACAGTAATGATCCTATATTCCCTTCAGGGGCTGGTGGCTGCTCACCCAACTCTCAGCAGGAGAGAGGGGCACATACATGTCGAGCCACCTGGCCTCACTGGTTCTGCACAAGCAACTGATTGTCCATAAAGGACAAAGAGAAATATCTGGAGGTGGTTAGCTCTCATTCTCACCACCACCCAAAGAGCCTATTCAATCAGTTTCCACAAAAGGAGAAACTGAAATTCACCACTATTACAAATCCTTCCCCGGTGTTGCCACATGAAGGAAAGTCTGTGAGAGATTTATTAAAGGTGTGATTGGGGAGACAGATCTCAAACAAAAAAAAAAACCCCAAAACCCCATTCTGAGTACACAGTACTCCATGAAACACCTATATGGGAAGTCAGAAATTTCATTAATCTTTTCAGGTGGAAGGGACACATATTCAATATTTATCGTCCTGCACCACACGCTCATGGGAAACCTCCAAAAGAGCAGGGCATTAGGGACTCGGTATTTCATTTTATCACCTGATGGTGTCTGTGTTGAGCAGCAAAGACGGCAAATTATTCGCAAAATTATCAGGCTCCCTCAGTGCCTCAGCACTTCTCAAGGGAAATAACGTGCTCAGGAACACGGATGTCACCAGGATTAACCTCCACTGCCTGAAAGGCATTTGCCTGTCTGACCTGAGTGCAGCCCACGGCTTTGCCGAGTGCCGCTGAGCAAACAAAAACGCTCTCGAGAGGCTCCAGACATCAGCTCGGACACCCCAATGGCATTTCACTCACCTCGTCTGGGGGAAGGATGATGAACTTCACTCTCCAAAATATGGCTCTCGGCCCAGCAAGGCAGAAAGACTGCTAAGAACTGACTGTGTGGCAGTCCTGGCTGTTTGTCCAGCTGACTAAATCTATTCCATGCAAAAACAAACAAAAGATGCCCTGTGAAGGGAAAGCAGTGGATTTTAGCCCTCATTATTTTTAAAGATGCGATGAAACCCAATGAAAGCTGATTTTTCTTGATGAATTTTGTCACTCTCTCTCAGGCCTGGCAGCACACCTTGTATCTGGAAGGCCCTTAATTTAGCAGCATATCTGGGGGTCTCAAAAGGCAGAACCAAATCCCAGGAATTCAGTGGAATTCCAAGACCCCCTTGTCCTTCCCTTGCGAGACCAGCTACCCCAACAGCAAGGATCTCCGTACAACCCAGAGGTTCTATTATTGACTCTGAGGCCTGCAGAGGTCTTTATTCACCTTCAACAAAATGCTCATGCTCTCAGCTCTGGGCTAAAATCTGAACTTGCTAAATCAAAAATTTTGGGGTTTAGATAAAAGTGAATGGGATCCGAAATCCTCCCCATAAGCAGCTTTAGCATTGACATCCTTGTAACCAGCATCTTCTCCACCTAAAAAGGTGCCTGTGGCAGCACTTATACACACCTTATGTAATATTTTACCTCTTCTGTGATGGACAATAGTTTCTTTATGGATTTCAATGTTTATTCCTCTAGCCAGATCCGTTGGGATGACTAAAAGGTGACTGAAGATGTAGAGAGAGAAAACAACTAAGTGATAAAATTACCTGACTGCAAGCACTTCACCACCCAGGAGTAGATTTGGGTTAGCAGTGCTAGGAGGGAGAAAGAAAAAAAAAAAAAAAAAGAAAGAGGAAAGCAGAAGATAGAGATTCATAAAAGTTTCATTCCAAGAGGTGCTCCCTGTGATGCCTGTGCTGGGAGAAGGGAGGTCAGTACCCGCCCTGGCTCCATCTGGCAGGGCCCACAACCCAAAGACATCTTGCTGGGCACCCTTGGGAGCTCATAAAAGCAGAAGGAACCACTTCATCACGAACCCAGAGCTGAAATCTGACGCTCCGTACCGCACAGCATTGCTGAGGCCAAAAATACAAGCTGTCAATACCGGTCTGAGGGAATACCAGCAGAAGGGCCATTTATTACTTCCCCTATTTCTTCTGCTGTTTCCCTAAGTGCCCACTTCTGGGCACTGTCAGACTGTGGTGAAACATCTCTGTAATTCACTACGGCTTTTTATGGAGACTTTCTCGGAGCCAAGGCTGCAAATGCCACCGAGGAAAATGACGGATGCTGCAGGCTTTAGGAAATTAACCATTCTCTGATTGCTTGCTTAGCCGAGCAATTTGCAGTGTGATAGACAGAAATTATATCATCCAGTGTCAATTTGTCTATTCATTTTTCCCTCTCCACATGCTTCCTCTCCTTGATTGAATAATCACTAACAATAATCACAAGCATCTGGGGGAAGGAAGTGCATCCATCAGTTTTAATGTCAGCAAGAATGAGGGCTGATTCCTCCAGCGTTCACCACAGCTCTGCATCTTGAAAGTCATTTACATTTTCCTTATACCAGCACTAATATCCAGATTGTATTATTTCTGTTACCTACTCCTATTTCAGTTTATAATCTAGGAACAATAGAATGGCAATTGGGAAAATACCCAGTTTCGAAAAATAGATGGTTGTTTCATCTGCTATCATGTATTACCACAAATATTTTTACATCTATATTTTAGTTCTCTCAGAATATTGATGGAAGTGTAAGCTCCAAAGACTGAGGCTGAATAAGACAGACCAGCTCCAAAGAAGATGATTTTATATGAAGGATGAAGACAGTAAAGGACAGAGCTGTTAGGAAGGTGTAAGTAGGCAAATCCCAGGGATTGCAGAGGCTTTCCAAAGGCTGGCTGTGCACAGATTGCTACTGCCAGTAATAAATTACCTTACTGTGCCTAGATATTTTATAGACAACAATCCAGAACATGTACCGGGTATTCAGTGATCAAAATACCAAATTCTCAATTTGTGTGGTTGCATAACCTTGAATATATTTTTTATATATCTATAAATGATGCTATATCATCATATAATTCCACAGTGGCACTCTCTAGTTTTGTGAAGCAATTTCTACCAGCCGAGCTTCCAACTCCCCCTGTTCAGAGACACAGAACAGCAGAAAATACAAAAATCAGTTTGAAGGCACAATAAGTGGCCCAAAGATTGCCTTTCCCAGAAAACTGTTAAAGTGGTTTGTTTATTCAATAGAATTAAATCATCTTTCAAACACAGTGACACAGACAAAAAAAAAAAATAAATACCCTGATTACTGTTCTAGTTATGGCTTACAGCAATTGATAGGCTTTCTATCACAACCATAGTACAGCTACAGAAACAATAATAAGCCAAAATTACAGGGTGTAAGGTTGACAAAAGAAAGGTCAGTCAAAGGACACAAGAGATTAACATCATCATAAAACCAACATGACTCTGCATGGATTTCTCCACCCCCACTGCCACCGCCTTACAGAAACAACAAACATGAAACAGCTTTATTTTTGTCATAGCCCAAGCTCCCTTACGATGAAGACACGAAGTTTTACTCCAGTATTCCCAAATTAAGCACTTGTTTCCCACCAGGTGAAAACCAGGGATGTATTCAACAGGAAGAAGTTGTTCAACACAATTTACCTGCAGGGGTTTGATCAGGGACCTCATGGCTGACTGCAAGGAGGGCCCAGAAATGAAGCAAAAACCACCAGATTTTTGTCCTGCCCCAGAGAGGGAAGGGAGTTTTCGTCCTTTCCTCATCTCTGAGGGGACAGGCTCTAATGCACACATAAGGGCGTATTACCCAGCCAACACAAGGTTAACAAATAGGGATTAATTCTGCCTGTTCCACACTGCTAAGAAGGCAATAACAAAAGTCTTCACAAGCCGTATGGAGCACTGGAGATACCTCAGTGTCTTGGTCCATCGCACAGTTTCAGGTACAGCAAACATCTCGAGAACCAGCCAGCGCAGTATCTGATTCTTCTGGCTTGATTTGTCACTGTTTTACATGCTAACACATTTTACAGTGGTTAGTACAGTTAAAAATGTACATCAGCTTACCCAAAGATCAAACACTGAGAACATCTATGGCTTCTAAATAGAAAGTCAGACACGTTGGTAACATATTTACATCCTTCAATCCTTGAAGCACTGAGACAGATTTGTCTTTCTTTAAGCTTCCCACTATGGCCCAGTCCCTCATTTCTGATGTTTCTTGGATGCTCAGAGTTTTGGGGAGCACTGGAGGTGCTGACAGCCTGGGACACCGGCTCCCTCAACCTAACGCCTCTTGTACATTTGGATTTCCCTTAAGTTTAGTTTTAAAAGCACTTAAGTACAATTTTGAATAAAAATCTATTTATTTTTTTTTTTTCAAATTTTGAATACCATGCAGACAACACAAGGATGCCCAGCAGGCTCACCCACATGAGACAGGATGATAACAAGACACAAAATGGTAATAACCTGGGAGGGTTGATGCAGGTTATTGGCTTGACTTACAAGCACTGACGTAAGGCCTGAATTCTCTTTTCTACTGAACCCAAATGTGAATGTCGTGGTGGCTTCAAAGGTAGTGGGCTGCATCCTGCCTTGAACACATTCGTATCACCGACAAATTCCATGCTGGTATTTTAAAGCAAGCAGAAAAAATCCCTCTTTTCCTGAGGCCTGTGGTTCACATACATACTCTGTCAGGTACAGAGCGCTCATGTATGATTTACACTACCACGACGAAATGCTTTGCATAGATGACTTAGAAAGGATGATTTGATGAAATCTGGAAGGGAGAGTGACAGTCACAACACTTCTGCTTCCAGAGAAGCTTGTTCTTTACTCACACCGTTAAAAACATGGTATTGCTACTGCACTGTATCTAAAGCGTATTAAACAGTGTATCTGAAATCAAGTGAGGGGAAAACAAGAGGCTGCTCTTCTTGCCCACGATAAGGGCCCATTTCTGGGAGCACACCAACATTTCCACATGCTTCACTAGGTTTTGGAGAGGCCCTAAGCATAAATACTGACTCCTTTATTCCCGAAACCTCAGCTCACTCCAGGAATTCCCAGGGAACTCGGCCCTTTAGGAATTGCTCAGTTTTGCTGTCTCCTTCTTCCAATACTTGTAAAAGCTCCAAAGTGCTCTGCACACTCAAATGCGAGTGAGATCGGGGGGAAAGGCCCATTTCAGAGCCCTCCATGTTCACTACCCAAGTGGCCAAGTGGCCAAGCCACCCGGCCTCTGAAGATCAAAAAGGGCAGATTCCCCACCGCTCCACATCTCAGGGCTCTCCCCGCCTCAGTTTCCCTCACACGCGGAGCAGAGCTTGCTCCTGGCTGCCAGGGAAGGCTGAGCACGGGCAGCCCACCCACGCGGCTGCGTCACCACCAGCGCTTCTGCCTCCGAGGCCTGAGCAACACTTCCACTGATTCACCAAACACCCACAGAGGGGACTATTCTTGGAGCCGATTTCCTTCCGTCTACTACATCTGGCCATCCCGAGTCACCTTTAATTCATCACCAGCCGAGCCTGCAAGGGGGGTAGATTTTTCGAGGGCTGGAGGAGCTACCCCTGATTGCTGCAAGCTGTGAAACTTCATCTGTTTTCTCTGCCGTGTTATTCCACAGCACTAAAGGCTCCGGAGCAGCGTTGTGCTTGCAATCTCCTGTACTCCCCTCACATTGTTTCTCCAGGAGACCACGGACCCGCTCAGCACGCTGCCTCTCCTCCCCGAGACAGCAGCAGGAGGAGCTGTCACGGCATGGTTCTCCCCTTTGCAATTCATGAGCTGGCTTTGACAACTCTGTTGCAATCACAGGAAATATGCTAAAATATTATAATGGCCCTATCGCCATTGACAGCCATTCTGTCCAACAGCAAAGTTGGATTTCATAAATCAAAAGCAATCAGCTAAACTATTCCAGCTAAATACTTCTTTCCCTTTGATGAAAGCACTGGCAGATTCATAAGCCTCCTCTGTTGACCTGACAATAAAGTCAAAGCAATCCTAGTTATGTTTTTCCAACTGAACTTGCATTGCCAGTGTATGCAGATATCAGGAACTTCTTAAGGGATTCTCCTAAATAATACAAGGAATTGGGGATTAAACCATAATATTTTCTCTCTCCCTGTCTCAGGCTTCATATCCTCGGCGGCAGAGCTGGGATTACAGCTCAAACTCAGGATGTGGTACCAGACAGCTGACAGCCTTTCTTCATGGGCAGATCAGAATTTTGTGGGGGAAATTTCTCTGGGGCCTGAAGCCTTTTCTCTGGGAAAGCACAACGTGCTGTCTGTGTCCTTTACTCGCAGCAAACACACCCGACAGTTACTTCTTATCACTCAAGTATCCCACTGTTCAAACATTAAGATTGGACATTTGGAGCTTTGACCGCATGGGAGAAGGGAAAACAAAACAGCCCCAAACTCAGACAACTGACTGGTGTCAAAAAAGTATTTTCTTATGCTCAGCACACAAAAGAATGATGGCAGAAAACAAGGAGAGTCCTTCTTTCTGCAAAAGCCCTTCTGCATATGGCATTTCTGACGAATGCCATAGTTTTGCAATCATTTTTTGAGCAACACCTGAAAAATGCATCGGAAAGTGAACATGTTGCGACGCGCATTTCACCTCGAGGACTGTTTTATACATATTTCCTTAATCATCTTTCTGGCTTGCAAATCACTCCTTATATCTAACTGTACACCTATGTACACCCTCACAGAAATGTCTGGGCCTGTTTCTGCAGTCCCTACACAAATAAAATGCACACCCACTCCAATGGGGGCTCTATTCGGATAAATGTGGCAAGATTGGGCCTTTGGTACGTACGTGCGAGTATCCTGCACACACTTCTTAAAATCATTAAAAAAATAGAGTAGCTATAGATCTATAAGCAATCGAAATCTAAACACAGTAAAACTGCACTTATTACAGTGAATTTACATTGCTCATTTCTGTGAAGCAAACAATGGAAAGGAAATGTCTGCGACCCTGTAATTACAGATTAACCGTAAATACAGTTTTGCTTATCCTTTTGTCTGTCCAAAAGGATTTCTTGCAACTAAAAAGAGGGGTTTGCACCACTTCTACCAACATATGGATGCTTCTCAAGTGCTTTCCCATCTCTTTTGAAGTGCCTTTTGCAACGTATCAGACTCCTTTCAGTTGATTTTGTTCACTTCGATCACCACAGTAAAGAAAAATCTCTTACTAAAGAAGGTAACCTTAGCAGAGCAGCAGCAGCAAAGCAAACCTGAAGTCACTACCAGCCCCAAACTCAGGCAGAATAAGGAGTAAGGGCTCTTAAGTACGAGCTTCAGTGTCATTACTGTCATCATAAAGCTTAATGCACAGCGAGACGGCCAACCTGCAGTGTCACATTGCTCTCTAAAATAGCACTTTCATCACAGCACTTCATTGTCAAAGCCCTTTGCACACAAATTTACAGAACACAGCAAAGACGAAGATCTCTTTTGCATATTGAATCAAGGAAACCATTTCACCTACAGGTTCATGAGTGTGCTGCCTATTTCACAGGTAGACGACACGAGGGGGTGCTCAACAACACGCAGTGTAACTCTAAGACCTAAAACACAACACCACAAATAATATACTAAGCTTAAGCACTGGTCCTTCACCCGCCCCTGGCTGGTGTTTCCCTGGTGAGTTCTGACACCTTATCAAGGATATGGGCTACTTCTAAGGCAATCAGACCTCAGGAGTCTAGTGTAAAGTCAATACACTCTCACATACCGTCCAGGTCGCTGCTGGCCAGCAGGGACATTTAAAATGGTGACCATCGTGCTTCACTTCCTTTTGTGATCATTTTATCTGCAGTGTGAGCAAGTTGCACAGCTCTCAGCATAGCAAAGAGGCTTTTAAAAGAAGCTTTGTGCATTCATGCATTACAAAATCAAAATCCAAGTCCATATTTGGATTTAAACCCTCTCTCCCCCTTCAAAAAAAAAAATATATATATCCCTAATACAGAACTTTAAACTTCAAATCCTTGATCAAAGATATTGCAATCTGCATAAGACAAGACAAGGCAACAGCCCGAGTGCTTCAGACTAAGAACTTGGACAGGGAAACTCTGTCCATTTAACTATGCCAGCACAGCTGAAACAGCCCATCTCACCTGCTGTGTCTGCAGCCACACCAGCATGAAAGGGCGTACACCAGCAGCCTACTACAACAAAATAAACTCCAGCAACTCGCAGCATCTTTTCTGCTTCAGGATTTTGCCAGCTGTAGCAGGTGAAATATTAGGCCTGGCATACCTGACAGAGCTACACTGATGGCATTTAAAGAATACACCACCAGCCCTTTTGCTATCCTAACAACATTCTCAATATACAAAAATGCCACGTTGAGACATTCGGCATCTCAAATGCCTAATTTTAAAATAAGCATTATAATCTAAGCCACAAAATATCTTCTCTGTATTTTAACTTCATTTCCTGACATTTACCTAATACAGATACCTGAAAGTGTTAACTCGACCTGCACAACAGTGAATCAACATTCAGATACTTTTACAAAGTCTTTAATAAAAATTAACGAGGAAACGGGTTTTTTCTATCTTACGCTGAACCAAAAAAATCAGCTTGTAAAATATAGCTATGTAATCCCCTTGCTCTTCATCTCAAGAAAACCTTGTGAAGGAGCTTGTTTCTTCAGCAAGGACTCCAATGTGATGCTGAGATTGTGGCTGTAGGAGGAAGTGCACACACTGCCATGTGTTAGCCAGAAGGAAAGCATCACAGACAAGGAGAAAGGAAGCACACTCAGCAGACGAGAACAGAAATGCAAGACACAAGAAGGAAGAAGAAAGAATCTCTAAAACAACATCACAACATGATTCACACAGTTACCTGTTGCTGAGAATGGGAGTTCAACATTCTGCTCTATCCTGGCTGAAAAGTTCATAAAGTGATTTTGTTTATTCCTAACACATCTATCTGCTGTTTTTGATCAACGCTTTGTGACATTACAGAACAAAGGTCTTAAGTTATATATCCCCATTAAGCTATAATGCTAAAGAGTATTTTCAAAAACCTAAAGGCCAGAGAACAGAGTGTTCGATAAAATCTGGTAATATCCCAAGGTACTCGATTCAGAAACCTATGTAAAGTCATACAGTCTACGCTAAAATTTTCCACCGCTGTTTTTCCTCAAAAGTTTGGTGCTTTTCTTTGTAGTGAAATGATAAATACATTAATGTGCTCTATTTATCCCTAAATCTATTGTAAATGTGCTTCTTACCTGACTTGCTTTCCAGAACAGCGTGTACCCTGGGACACAGGAGTTTTGCTTCTCCTACACTGTTCTGGACTCAACTCTGCTAGCAGGAAAGATGCTGGTATCCTAGATCTTATGGGATGCAATGCCTTGAGGAAATTTATATCAAACAATTATTGCATAATCTCGGGGTGTAATAAAACCTCCTACACCTTACACAGGCCATCGAGCTCCCGCCGCCCTCTCGCAGTGTCCCTGTCAGCTGCAGGTCCCCGTGTGAACCCGCAAGATCCCCTTGCTGTGCATGTGGAGGAAATTGAATATTTCCGAGGGCATCGCGTGGAAGCCGGGGCGAGGCTTCACGTTGTCGTAGTAGTGGTGAGTTATAAAAATCCCTGAGGGGTTCATGGGGAAGGCCCAGAAGCCGAAGAGGTGCACCTCCTCGCAGAGCTCCAGGGCCGCAGTCACCAGGATCAGCCCGGTGCTGACCCGCTTGGCCCGCACGCCCTGGCCGAGCCAGTAGCGCGAGACGTTGATGAGATACTGGGGGTGGAAGTAATAAACGGCCTGCTGGGACTCGAAGTCGTCCAGGACGTACTTGACCCGGATGGACACGTCCGTGTTGCGCGTGTTGTAGAAGGCCGGCAGCAGCACGGACGCGTTCTCGTACACCTGGAGCACGTCGTAGAAGGGCTTCCTCCACTTCTCCAGCTTGTGGAATCTGAAGGGGAGAGGGTGCGAGTGATGGTCAGCCCAGGCCCAGCAAGAAAACCCCCAAGGGGTTTTGCTGAAACATTTCTGACACAGAGGTAATTGAGGTGATGCTTCAGTTATCAAGGGGAATGTACTCAGATTTGCAGCTACAGCGTCAGTATGAAACGTAGGGTAAAAATTCAGGGGATAAAAAAATTCATAATGACTTCATTAAACAGTGGACAAACCTTGTGGACATTTCTGATAATGTCTCACTTCTCATGGTATTGTTAGAAGTGTGTAATTTTTCCAAGCTATGTAATGCAGTGCAGGGCTGTATAAAAAATCAGCGAACACCGAAGCTAGCAAGTGTTTAAAATGTCTCACTGTAGCATTTTTAAAAGAAGTCCAAAACCAAACAAATTATTTTATGCTGCTTGAGAAAAGAAACACATTCCCCCATCAAGAAAGGAAAGCAGTAAAGAACCTCATGGTTCCAAACATGTCACAAGGTGGCATTAGGGCGTTAAGAAATTTAAAATTAAAATCGCCTAGTTAGTCCTGGCTGCAACGTTTAACTGACATTTCTTTAAAACGTGTGAGAATGTGTATTACTTTATTTACTTGATGATCTTAATTTTCCAGCCTTAATGACTCTGATTCTATGACTTCAGCATTTAGAGTGGGATCCAGTTTCTTTCACCCTGTACGTTTCTAAGACATTTGACTGGGACTTGCAAGTAGAGCACAAGACTTCCAGGGGAAGGATGGCTCTGTTGTTTTAATTTTAGCTCATTGCCTTTCCATTTTCTGTCATCAAAGTGCAGGTTTAAGTGTTTAACACATTTCTACAACTTGTTACTTATTCCATATACTGAATAACTTCAATTCAGGATGAAATGTACGATTCATAGTGGTGGTTTAAAGTAGGATTTGGGAAAAAATTTTGTGTAACAGAATTAAATTAAAGGTAGATCTGGGAAATCAAGAGAAATGAAAACACAAAAAAAGACAGAAATAACCTCTCAGTGATTATACTGGGATTGACAGTCACGACATCTGTCTTCACCCCAACGTCCATGAAGTATTTCTCAGATATAGGAGGCAAATTGCATCTATAGAGGAGAGAAATTAGTAAGAAAGTTTAAAAATTCCTTACACCTTTTCAGGACTAGAAAACAGAATTTATTTAAGCATTTCTGCCAAGCAACAAATCTGGAAACAGTGTGAGAATTCAAAATTGTATCAAAATATGTTGATGCCCAAACTATGCAATAATCTAACAAGTTCTTGAGGGCTGTGTGAAGACCTCTCTTGATTCCCTCACCTGTGAGAGACGACCCCTCTTTGCAGGTACAGCCAATGTTCATTTTGTTTTCTTAATAACAATTTACCTATTTACTCTGGCAGTTTAAGATGTGAAATGGGATGAAGCTCCAAGGCCAATCAGCCTTTAAAATCAAAGGCTTTGCTCAGCAGTAGCTAAGAGGAGTTCAATAATTAATAAACTATATCTATAACACTGCCTTTAAGATGTTTTGGTCTATACCCAGGAGGATTTAGGGGAAATGCTCCACAAGAGTCAAATCAATCCAGACCTAATTAATCCCAAACTATCTGCTTCCCTTCCTTTTCCATTTATAAGCATCTCCCAGCACAGTGTAATAGCAGGAATTCTGACTCCACAGGTTCACCACAGGACATCAAAGTTATTAGATGCAAACTTGTGAGATTTGCAGGCCTTGACTTTGCCCAGCCTCCATTCACCTTGGCCTTGTCCTAGATACATCATCTCACAAAATTTAGAGCATCCCTCAGGAGATGCTGAAGTTACTGAAATGCACACTCGTAAGCTACCACAGTCTTTGCTTCCACAGTCTTTGCTTCCAAAGGAAATCCAGCTGAAAAAACCCTTCAGCATGTGTTTTCAGGGGTAAAACATGTGGCCTGGCAACTGGTTTTACACTCAGTTTAAGCTAGAGTTAGGCACTTAGCGACACTTTGAAAGCTTTTTGAAGTGATCTCCAAGCCTCAATAAAAGCCATCGCTCTAAAGATCCCCTACATCTCAAAAACACTTCTCTGCCTAATTCTCAAAGTTGTCCATATTTCTGAAGAACAGGGCTGAGCAAAAACAGGGAGAAAACTGTGAGGGTATTTAGGGTAAGAGATGCTTAGTGTTTTCACAACACCACAGTTCAGCTGTTAGGATAATTTCTCAGTCAAAGAGAGAGGACAAGTTCGGGAGCAGAAGAATGCACAAAAATCCTTCTAAGTCCTTCTCAGGCTCAAGAGTTCACATCCACCTTCCAGAGAGTCCCTCTTTATCAGGTCAGAGAATGGTTTTTAGCCATCCTTCTCACAGACAATGCCATTCCTGGCACCATTTCCTCTGCTGGATCATGCAACTCAAGTCCTTGGGCGTCCCCACTTTTACCTAGCACTGGGCACTGTGCTTATTAGATCATATTTGAGGAAGGTTTCCAAATAGTCAGCTTCAATATTTCTGAACTGGAAACCCCCACCAGGATTAAGAGTGGCTGAATTTGTTGAAGGTGATAATGCCTTATAAAAACGATCCCATCTGCACAAACAGTACTTTTTTCACAAGCCTCCAAAAACTCATCCCTGCCTGGAGAGCAGTCCCATCTCTAAATCCACCCAGTGTTCCATCATAGAGCTCTGCTCTGGCCAGTAGATGGAGACAGACAATAACTACTAGTAAATGCAACTGTGGTCTGTATTTTATACATTCTATTGTACTATAATTAATTGCTCTCAGAATTTACTTCACAGAACAATCCTGGTTGCATCCTGCCGGCCACGAGAAAAGATTCCCCCAAGTGTCCTGAAGGTATCGCTGAACGTCATCGGGGCTCCATAGGCAGCTTGTGAAATATTTTAAATGATTTCACTGGTGACCAGGATTCCTGGACATTTTGGTGGACTGGTGACTGGAAAGCAGATGTGTTCAGACCTGACCTTAAACATGAGTTTTACTTTAAAACTGGCACATCTTTGTGCATATTCCACATTTTGGAGATGGTGAACCAGGGGTTTCTTTGGCACAAGTACTGATGTATTCATTCATATTCCAGTTCTGCCTAAACCTTTATTTAATTGTTACTGGTGCCAAACACAACCCAATTTCTAAGTTCTGTAATAATCTTCTCTTTTTTTTATCAGTTTTGGTACAGTTTAAGGAAGAGCAACAGGGGTAAAACAGGACCTTCACTAAAAGTCCTTAAATACAAATGAGATTTGCCAGACATATTTCAGCTTCTGCCTAAAAACTTGCCATCTCCATGTGTCACACGAATTCTCCTTTCATCCACACTGATATTTGTGATCCAACACAAGAGCAGGGAATCTACAGTAGTTATTTAATGTATGTGGGGTACACTTGGCTTTTAAGAAAAAAACTATGTGAAGCCTGGACTTTCTCACAGACTTGTTTTCATTGAAAACTAGGATAATAGTTCTCTATAAAGTTGGGATAAGAGGCAGACACAGGGGTCTGAAAACAATGCTGAAGGTAGGGCCTATAAAATTTTCTCATATGATGTCAAATTAAATTAACACTGCACTGAACCAAAATCTGATCTAATTTTTGCTGGTATGAAGTCAGAGAAATTAATTGTTTTATACACAGTTATTCTAAACCGACAACAACGTACCCAAGATCAGAAAATAGGCCAACTGAAATAAAGAGATTTTTCTTTTCTAGAGAGCAGGTCATGAATCTGCGAGCTAGCGGTCATATGCCATGACCCAGGCAAAGAGCTTAACAGGATTTAGAGAGGGATTAGTCATGCATATGAATAACAAAAAAATCTTTCTCATATATATTAAGGATTATGAAATTGCTGCTAGACTCTCTTATCCAGGGACACTCATCATGGGACATCCCAGTTTATGCAAAACCTGGATAATTCCACATGTAGTGAGGAGCAATGAAGACACTTAACCTTCAAAGTTATTCTGGTGACTCTGGAGGCCCTGGGTTGGTTATTGGTTACTCTAAGTCCTGTTACTGAGCGCCTGAGCTCTGCACCACTCCAGAAAAACACCTCTGATGCACGTGAGCTGTGAGCTGTTAGCATCTGACCAAGCTGCTTGTCACTCTGTAGAGGTTATACCTCTGGCTCGGATCTGCCCCAGAAAATCATGGCCAGGTTCATAGGACACTGCTTATGGACTAATGTCCATAGAAGGACAAATCCACAGCCTGAGTGGCAGGGGATGTCCTGAAACAGAGCATCAGGCTTGGCCAATAAGCCAGTGATTAACCCCACGGAGTTAGGGAGAAATAATTCCTCAAAGCATAATTTTAAAATAAATATTATAAAGTAAGACGTTTTGGATAGGGTTTTTTTTTTTTTTTTGAAACGCAGCTTTTTGTGCAAGAAGCATGCTTGACACAGCCAATTTAGCAAATGTCATGTTTCTGTGTGAGAGAGAATAGCTTTGCAATACTCTCTTTGTCATTAGAAAAGGCAAAAAGAGAGAAGAATGGAGCTGAGTTGGTTACCGAAACACGAAGTCTGCGCTGTCAATCTCCCGGCCACACCTGCTGTTCTTCAGGATCCCTCCGTTCCCAACCACGGCACATCTCTTAAACTGGGAGCGGTGGTATGGCATGTCCTGCAACAGCACCACGAGGAAGCGGTTAAAGACCCCAAAACATGCATCCAGCAAGTCTCTTTTTTTACTTTTTCCTTTTTTTTTTCCCTGTGCAGTTACACCTTGCTGCAGAAGCATTGATCATAGGATGGTAACACTGGTTCTGGGGTGCAATATTCCCTGTACATAAAGTGATGGGCTATTTTGCTGTGTAATTAGAGATGGTGTGGGCAACAAACCCAAATGGAAAAAAAAAAAACCCAGTAACCTGTATTTTTCCCCAGGTTCAATAACATAAGGAGTAATTTTTGACACTTGCTTTCCCCTTTGATTTCCACATGAGGGCACAAACCATAAATTAGTGTAGCCCAGGCACTGTTTTCTGAGCTGCCTGCAAACTGCTCGCTCCTCAGGCGCCGGTGTCCTGCTTTTGGGAAGTCTGCACACAGAGTTCAGAGCAGCCAGTAAAGCCCAAGAAGGCTGCCAGACAGCACATCACAGAAAGTAGCCGAAATTTTAGCCCTTACCGACACTAATTGTACTAATACTATTAATGATTATTAATTAGCATTCGTACTACCAGCACTGCCTTTGGTCAGGCACTTTTTTGGACTTGTGGAGGCTGCATCTCCCTGTAATCTTTGGGCAGAATCCTGCCTTCACACACAGACATGCAGCTGCTGCCGAAAGCCAGAGAGAGAGTGAAAATCACATCTTGAGAACAAACTGGGCTGTTAGGGTGAGAGGGCTGTGACGCAGAACTGAGCCACGCTACACCTTATGAATATGTAGGGATGTGCTTATATAAGCATGAGAGTGCTCGTTTTTGGTACATACATATTTTATCAATAATCTCATGCCGCAAACTACAGAGGGATGCCGGAGTGGCTTGACATTTCTGGGTGATTATTCCCAGGATCTTTCCACGGCATCCATAAGCCATGAGGCAAAAAGGGCATGCAATTACACCTGTCTGAGAAAAGCAGCAGCCGTCTGACAGAGAGGAAATATGGAGCTGTCTGTGCTTTATGCAGTGATTTCTTAACACAAAGTGCCTCGGCAGCCCTGGAAGGGAAATCAGAAGCCAGGTGTCTGTGCTTAGCACAAGGCTCTTGCCCCTACAGCGTTGCTGCTGTGCTTTTAGCCCTTCGTTTCCTACATTTGCCAGGCTGCAGCCCTGCTCCCACGCAGAGGGTGGGTTTGGCCACTGCCCAGTGACTCCCAAAGGCATTTTGGCACGTGATAACACCTTCACAGCATCCTGATCATACCTGGACAAACACCACAGCAGCTCTAGCACGCTCCTAGCAGAGCTCAGGCGCTCAGTCTTTCGTGCACTCATCTGCCTAATCAGGCAGGGTTTTGAGGATAATACTCCTGGACTTAGATGTACCCATTCTTTGCACGTCTCCAGATGCCAAAGTGCTTTCCTGGATCCGAGCCTTTCCCCTGCTTCCGCCCCAGCTCCCCATGTGCACGTTTAGATAAGAGCCCTTCCCTACCTCTCAGCAGCGCTCCAAAAGCCAAAGGATTAGAAGTGGCTGGACCCTGAAGGACAGGTTCAATGGCACAAATCTAAGTACTTAACCTGAATATACGTCTAACTTTCCAAAAGGGATAAATTTCAGCCACCCCCTCCAAGTGTGCTGCTGTAAATTGGAGGGGTGGGCCTCCTGATAAATCTGCAGCCACATCAGCCCATTCCTGCACACCCGTCACTATGTGCAGAGGGAATTGCCCACTGATTATAACCTTGAATGCCCCTGGAGGTCAAGCATTATTTGCTGGAAAGGTTTTGAATAATTATGATGATGAATACATTCAAAAATTATTAAGCCCCTTCACAGATAATCTGCAAACAGAAGTAAGTATAAAAATAGTCATTAGGAACATGAATTATAAAATAATCGTGCCAAAAAGAGAAGCGGACCTACCCCCGAAGGCTGGATTTATTCTATGTGAATATTACACTTTAAAAGCGTTCTGACCAGTAAGTGTCTTTTTTATTTAGCTTTCTTATTTCATTAGCCACTTTGCTCCTAAGTCAGCAATATTCTGCAGAAAATAACACATATATATATACATACACATATATATATGTATGTATATGTATATCTATTGCAGATGACCACTAGAAAACAGGATAACCATCTAAAACACTGTATCAAAAATAAACATTTTTGAAAGATAAGCAATGAATTCTGTAGAAATGTCAGACAAGTGCTAAATGCTTGGCTACAGGATAGTGCCTAACGCAGCGAGTACAGTGAAGTTGACCCTGCAAATGGGCAGAGGCACCTTTGGAAACATCTTGAAGATTTCTTGGTTGATATGGAAGATTCCACTAGTGTCCACTTCATATTTCAGTTTAGTTCCCAAGGGAGTGTTTTTCTGGGTGGTGAACAGAAAGGATGGGGCATTGCAACATCTCGACAGAGTAGACCTGTGAAAGGAAAAAGAGAGAAATAAGATCAAGGAGCTGCTGGCATGATACAGGATTTGCAATTGCTGCTACTCCTAACATGGTATTTTTCACCAAAAAGAAATATTTTAGCTCTAGGATGGGTAAAATGGTGGTTTTCTGGATTTTCCTTCAGAAAATTTCAGATTCAGTGAAATTTTCCTTGATTGAGAAAACTACGGTAAAACAAAAAGAAAAGAGAGTAAACGAGACACCTGTACTTGTTTCCTCTAGGCTGTGGGAAATACACGTGCAAATTCAGCCCTGCTCCAGTCCCCAGAGATGAGCTCCTGCCTCCAATGTCCTGCCAAAACCACCTTGATGAATTAGTCCCTCTCCACCCTAGACGTCTTCCGCCTTTTGTAAATTCTGTACTCGTCACTGGGCAGGAAATGTAGGGGTTAAAGGGTTCCTCTGGGGATGTGGAAATTGGGCAGGGCAGTATTTAAACCCAGCAATACCCAAAGACACTGCCCCGCTTACCAGGCTGCTGTGGAGCACAGCACACTTGGATTACAACAAAAACCTTCAAAGGTCTTAGTTTTGCCCTTGGCCTTGCACAGGTGTGCATCAGGAAGATGATGTGGCCCCGACAGATGGGTGCCAGGAGAACTGGTCATGCCTATGACTCCAAAATCTCAGAAAAATGACCAAAATTTTCTTTGTCCCTGGGACAAAATGGAAGAAATTCCAATGCAAACAAGAACCATATAAAATCCCAAACATGGGATTCCTGGTATGAGAGAAAAAAACCATTCAGCTCTGATCCCTTTACCATGTTTCATATGAAATGCAAATGAGAAAAGCAGCTTTGCAAATAAGGTTCCTTTTCCCAGCTCCCATCTATCCCTGAGTGTTTTTCTTCTTTTACTGGTGGCACTGAAAGCCCTGACTTCTGCTCACTCTTGTTCCAGAGATGGTTTATTTCTCAGTCAATGCATTTGGTACCTTTAATGAAAAATACGTGTCATGGCAAATGCACAAGCATGAAGACAAAGCCAAATGGCTCTCAAATAACCCAGATTAAATGCCTTGCCTCTGGGGTCTCTGGCCTCATATTCTAAGTTGGAAGAATAAGCCAGTCTTTTTTTATGGGCTTTATTACAAGCACCAGAAACCAAATACAGAATTATGCAAACATGTCAGTGATGTCCAATTACCCTCATATACTTGACTCATGCAGGATGGCACAAAATGATGGTCAGATCAAGGCAGCAAATGAGACTGAAAAAGTCAATGAATAATGTCTGACAGCAAAAATAATTACAATAAGACAGTGGAATTGAATTGTTATAGTTGGGATATGAGAAAAACCTCTTCGTTGTCTGCGCCTTAAGGACTTGAAAGAGATGTTTTTCCTAAATGTCCAGCTGGTTTTCCAGAGGCACGGTCCTTTATGTGAATGCCTGATATCTGATGGAAGAAGACTCTCAAGGAAACTGCTTTCCTCAGTCTCCAGATACAAACTCTACTGTGATTTTTGCCCTTCCTCCCTCCCTGCTGCTTAAGTAGCTGCCATTTAAGACCTGCTGGATTCTCCCCATCTCACGTGATGATGGTCCAGGACGGGCAAAGCTCAAAATCCCACAGCTCAGAGGGTTACACCTTTTAGCCTCCTGTAAACAACCTCCAAACTCAGAGACCTCGGTCTACTTTTAAGGGGCAGCAGCTTCCTCACACATTCACACGCTGAAGTCTCTGTCCCATTGGACACAAATGAAACAGATTTCAGACATCTTTTCTGTTTCATTACAAGCATGGCTCTTGTTCCTGAAACCAGATGACAAAGGCTGTGTTACACCTGGGTGCCAGTGAGAGTTCCTGAAGCAGTGATACATCAGTCAGGCAGGTACAGGCAGTGTGACAGGAGTCTTTCATCTCTTTTTCCTCTCAGTGCACAGGGTGGAGAGGGGTTCTTTGTTTAATGTGCTGCTGGTGGTGGTCTGAGACAGACTGATGGTCCTCCTGGTGGTCTTTGGACAGTCCTTTCTCATTGCTCCTGCCTCTGCTCTGGTCTCCAGACCTCAAAGTGCTCCTTTCCACACCTCAAAGTGCTACTTACTCTCGAGGCACAATCATTACTCCTCTCACTCCTGCTGTTTTTAAAATAATGAGCTGCAATCCTGAATGACTCCTCTCTTCAAAACAGGCTCTGATAATTGCCTATCAAGTAATTTCCAGGAAAAATACGGCAAAAAAAAAAAAACACTTCAAAAAACTTAGGTGTGGAGATCACATTGGAGAAACTGTTATGAGCCTGAGACTAACAATGTTATTTTTAAAGATGTCAATGACTAACTCAGCACATGCATTCTCACATTCTCTCATTAACTCCTGACAGCTATTTCCTGGAATCATGCAAGAGAATTTGGGATAAAGCTGGGGGCCTTGTTCTAAACAACAGCTCTGAATTGTACCAGTGACTTTCAGACTTCAGTCTGCAGCACTTACTCTGAAATTGTGTGTTTTCTCAAAACCTACTCAAATATGGTACTGGAATATATCAATCAATATACAACTTTCAAAAACTGTTTTGGCTTCAATCTACTGTTGCCTTCACAAGACCAGTTTCAAAAGCTGTGTCTCGGGAGGGTTGTGGAGGACCTTCAGCAGCAAAGTTACATGAAGAAAGACAGAACACTACAGAAACAAAGTGAGAGGTCTCTGAAGGCCAGAAAAAAATATAGAGATAATCTGTGAGTAATAGCTGAGAAGCCATTAAAAAAAACCAAAACCCAAAGAAAGTCATAAACAAGGTCTGACAGTACCTAAAATATCCAGAAAATAATCTAGTTTGAGTGTTTTGTTGGCCAAATTTGCAGTATCACCAGTGGTATTACCATTCCAAGCCAGAGAGTCAGACTGATGTGTTAGGTGCAGCCCTTAAATCTCATCTCCATCCTCACTTCTGCCCAAATGATACCTGGGAGTCTTTCCCACACCAAATTCCTTGCCTTTCCTGGAAGTCTGTTCCACATGCCAGAAAAACATTTCTTTCACTCTTGCCATTGAGTTTTTTTTTAAAGTAGGAGGGAAAAGTCTACATCAATTCAAAAGGATGGTACTCCAAATGTTGTCATGCTTACTCTGGTTATCCATATGAAATCTTGATCTCTCTGCAGGAAGCTAAACTCAAACTAAAGTAAATTTTACTCAGCCTCATTCATGTGAGCCATTCTTACTTGAATAAATTGGCTTCCGTGACATTCATCTCCCATTTGCACATCTGTAGGCTCTTCCATCTGTCAAACAATTCAGTTTGTTTCACCCTAGAAGATAAAAAAGAAAGAAAGAAAAAAATTAAATTTCAGTTTATTACAAGGGCTTCATTTCCTAAAACAGCTGCAGATAGAGTGCCATGCAAATTGATGGGGCGAATCAGTCAGTCTAGACAGTACAAAATTTATCATTTTTATTCCTTTTTCTGCTCAGACATAGCCACTCTAAGCCCTGTGTACACACGAATTGATGTTTGGGACTGATTTCTTCTCCCTGATAGGCTTTCTCCTTTTTCTTCAGGACAAAAAATGCAATATTGAGCAAGAAGCATCTACTCTACCAAAATCTGCTGAGGAGCAAATGGATCTCTACCAGCTAGGTTCGAGGGAAAAGATGCACCCAGCAGAAGGGCCCAGCAGGAAAAGGAGATACATTGGGTGTATCTCTGGGTGTATTTTGGTGAGGTTGAGTTAATCTGTGAGATCCTACAGCACAGCCCCGTAGGTAAATTTAATTTATGAACAATATATGAGCTCACGTGTAGGGATGAGAGTCCGTGGTGGTAAGAGGAAATTAAAAGCTCTTTACATAAGGATCTCTCCCTCCTCCTCTGCTAATCAATATAAGTGTAGTCACATCAGAAAAAAAAACCCCACCAAACCAAAACACTCCCATTTCAACTAGGCTGATACAGGATGACTCATTTTTTGATGCTATCACCAATTCCAAGAACTTCCACGCTAAAGTTCGCACATATTCTTGTGCGTTTGGACAACAGAGATAATGAAGGCTTTGCAAATATCTAGAGGTAGGAAGCGAGTGCATAATCCGGCTAGGAAATTTGAAAGTCTGTGATTTCTGCTAGATTGATAGGTCCTAATGAGTTCTCTTCAGGCTTGAGGGCTTTTACTGTTTGAATAAAGCAAAGACTTTTAAGATAATTATATATTTAAAGTGAGTAGAACTTAGCATTTCCCAGGCTGTGGAAGTTACAGGAAGGAATTAGGTCATATTGTACTTTCTGTAGCCCACCAGAGCACATTAACTTGGAAATCTTCCATTACCGTAAGGGCTGACTTGGGAAACATAGCACATTTGAATCAAGAACATCAGAAGAGACCAGCAGAGTAAAAGATCTTAATGTCAAACAGCATCTACTGTAGAATTAAGGGTAGCTCGTATCGAGCTGAGCAGGAGTCCACTACCTTCCTCGGGCCACTGGGTAAGATGAAGGAAAGTGAGGAATTCTCTGTGTCCTCTGATAAGTATGCAGGAAAAAAAAAAAAGCCATTCAAAACTCCCCATCTTCAGCAGAACATCGTCGGAAGTGTGACATTCTCACCCCTCCTATTTATTTTTAAGCACTGAGAGTCAGCAAGCGGTGCAAAGTGTGTTACTCGTGTACCCTTCATCCGGTACAGAAGGCAAGGACACAACCTACATTTTGCTGCCTTGCACAAAGTCAGTGGGGGAGACATGCTCAGATTCACGCAGACCTGGAGCAACAAATTGCATTTTCTGTAGCCCTGGCTGTTTAATGTCATGCACCTGTAGGGCTGCACTTTTAACTGACATTCCCAGTGCACTTTGCAGACCTTGTGCACTGCCTGTAACATTACCAAACCACTGGCTTTGGATGTGGTGAGGGATTAGGCATAATCTAAGCACCTAAACTCAGGGAAATGTTGAAAAGGCAAAAAGGCAACACTAAAATTACCCAGCTGTGCTCTGTCGCACTGGCAAACTCACTTTTTTCACCCAATTCCTTTGCTGTGGCTTCATACATACAGCTCATGCAACTCATGAATTTCCTGACAAACTTATAGGACCACAAAACAGAATTTATAGATATTTTCTTGTTTCCCAGAATCACATTTTCTTACCTTTTCACTGAGGGGTTTTGAGTTGTGTAACTCTCTGCCATTTGAGGAGGTCAAAAATACAAACGGGCTCAGAAAATATCTAAACAAATTAATAGAGAGGTCTATTGTCCACTCTGATTACTCCAGTCTGGACTCCTTCTACCACTCCACAAGTCCCCATGCCAGCATTTATTATCAGGAAGGGCTGAGCTTTTTGCTTCCTTTCATTACTGGCCACTGTCAATGAAAGAGCCTTAAGCTAGATGGACACTTGCATGAGTCAGTCTGTCTGTTCTTACTCTTTAATTACTGGAAATATGATATTACAAACACTGTATTTAGCTCCCAACAACGATACTGGGCCTGACCAAAATGCCTCACTGTACGGGAAAAGCTTCTACGTTTTTTAAATGGACCTCAGACCAAATTCAAGCACTGCCTGCACAAGTAAGAGAAGGTCAGGGATCCCTTCTGAGATCCCTGTTGATGTGGTCTCCTGAGCCTTGCATCTTTTGACAATGCCATCGTTAAGATACCATTCCATCCTGCCTCAAAAGTAACATTTTTAGCGACACTTTTATTGCTAAATACTCCTACTTTTTACATTTAGTTCGTACTTACATAGACAAGACCTTCACCTCAATGATGTCCTGCCTTAGCTCCAGGCATTTCGTAGAGTTGTATTCCAAAGGCCCTTCATAAAACTCAAAATACCTGAGGGAGGAGAAGAAAAGATACCATAAATAAGGTTTAGACCTTAGAATAATTGTCTTGCACATCAACAGAATTCAACTGAAATTTGTTATTCATGACTTTTGCCTAACTCGAGGCTGCACTGCCTGGCCCATAGGCAGCTTATTCCTTCACAGGAAAGCACAGATGTCATTGTTGACCCTAGAACAGTCACTCACGCCCAGTCTGTCCATTCCTGCAGGAGTTCATCTATCTTGAAGCAACAACAAGGACCAGCTGCCTTTTCCAGCAGCCAGCACTTGGCAGCTGGAACTGAAAGTCAGGGCAAAAGCACCGATCATTTAAGGAACACTGTTCCCATCTTTTGGGTGCCTGACTGCACTGGGTCAGTAAAAACAGTACCATAAAAGTGCTAGAGGTTGTATTCTACCTGTGGAGGCTATTCCATAGCTCCTGACCAACTGAGCTTTTAATTGGGATTTACTCCTTTGGCCTGTTTGGAAGGGAATAGAAACAGGGATTTTTTTCTGGGGAAAAAAAACCTGAGAACAAAAGGATTTGGATGCTCAGACACAGCACAAATGATAGTGATATTCTTGATTAAAATATAGACATAATTTTTTTTTTTGGCTAATTTCTTCACCTTAGTCACTGGACTGAAGAGGAAGAGAAACACAATGGTAGCTACTCATGCTTAGGGCAAGCCCATGCTGTCAAGTGAACTCAATGGGTCTGTATTGAAATGACAAACAAGATTCAGGGTTTAAACCAAGCTCTGTATCAGTTTCACTCCTAACCTGTATTAAAACCTAATTCCTAAGACCTGCACGTGCCCATGAAGCACTTGAGAAGAGAATGAAAAACTAAGAGAAGATGACCTGGAGGAACAGGTATTATGAACAAGGCTAGAGCAAGTTCTTTTGGTGGTTCCTGTAAAATCCCTGAATTCATGAGGCTGTAACTCCAAACCATTTTTTGAATCTTCAATAGGAGATATAAAGACAAGATTTGTGGAAAAGCTTCATTTAAGCCATCACTGGAAATGTAATAGTTTAGGTTTGTGTCATTGCAAAATAAAATCAAAATTCATGTTTGACCCCCGTGTGACTGAAAAAAGTCCAAGAGCCTCCCAAAGCAATTTGCTTTCAACTGGGAACATTTCTGTCCTGTCAAGTGCTGCTTTAGAAAGTGTCTCTTTCACCTCTCCCTGAGGTTTTCACCACCTCAGCTCTGCCAAACCCCAAACCAACCATTTCTGTGATACAGTGAGAGGTACAAACTTTGAGTCTGAAAGGAGGAAGCCCATGTTTAAAAGGAGGAGAACAAAAAAATTCCTAATAAAGAAGTCAGAAAAACCCAATAGCTCATCTTTTAAAAATGTGGCTATTTGGAAATGTGTTTGTATAGCCTTCAAGGCAACAAAAAATGGATTTTTATAAGTTTTGTAGAGGAAATTATGTAGTTAAAGTATTCCATAATCAGTGAGAACTCTGTGAAAAGACTTCCTCAGCCTTCTGAGGGCAGATCTTACATGAATCTTCATCTGGACTCTCACCAAAAGGTTTGGATTCCCTTTACAACTGAATTGTTCACCTGGACGCTCAGCATTTACTAAGGAGCAGCTGAAATCCACGGCCCTGTCACATCTCCTGGGTGCTTGTCTTGTTGAGCTGGAGCTGAGCAACTTGTGAAAGAGGCTTCAACTGGATTTGGATTAAGAGCCCACCTGCTTGCACCAGGCCAAAGCCCTGTATGGATGTACTCCAAGTAATTTCCCTAAACTAAACCAAAACCTTTTTTTTTTTAGACTACACCATACAATTTCTTACTGATGACAGAATTTTCCAGAGCTGAAGGAGCCCCCTCTGGCTGCCAGTAGAGACAAGGTTTTCATGCTCCTGAAATAATTGTTCTTCTGACTGTCTTTTGCAGCATCAATCCTTGTCTTTGGTTCTTTGAGTCAGACAGTGCTGGTACCCTGGATGTGCACGCTCTACACAGTAACTAGGGGCAGGTACACACCCCCAGGCAACGCTGAGCACATCACACACCCCTCCTGCTTCTTAGGGCGTGCAGGAGATAGCAATGCCTATCAGCCTCATCCTCACCTGTCACCCAACACTCCATTTCAGTACCTCGAATGTGCCTCAGGACAGATAAGCAGAACAAAAATCTAGATTAACATTTATTTTTATCTTTCCTGTGCACTTCTGGCTGTGTTGCTAAGTTGGAGAGCGGCAGCTCAGATGTCAAACAGCACATGCTGTCACGTGGGAACGCCACAGCACGGGAAAGCTGGCTTCAGCCTGTGGCACTGGAGTCAAAGACGTCACTTTATGAAATGGAGATGAAATTTCCTGTGTTCCAGCCATTCCCTTTGATCGTTGCCTGTTTACTCACTCCACAGCACAAAAATAGAAACGAAAAAGGATGTGTTACCAAAGCAGCAGAAGGTTAAGGAGGAAAGGATCGGGTCAAAAATAAACCACTTCTGGATCTGAAAGGAAATCAATCCATGAGGCAACACTGCATTTCTAGGAGAGCTACTCCATAAGCCTACAGCTTGGAAAGGCACAGGACTGTCCTGCAAGTCTCCAACTCTCGCAACAGCTTCAGCTTTCCCAACAGAGCCACTGGGAGCATTGAATTCACCATTTGTGGAGGTGCAGAGGGAGGATCCATGGGACAGGCTGGGCCACAGACACATCGCCGATGGGACACGTGCCTCCTGCAGCAAAGGCAGGGGACACCAGTGGCAGTGTCATTCCGCACGGAGAGGGGAGAAGATGTTGCTGGCCGTGGGGTCAGTCTGATTGAAGCTATCTACAGTGATCCCAAGCTATTGAATAAACATCATTTGGGCTGTCCTTCATCAGCCCTGAGCCTCACTGGAGCAGCCAGCCAGCCACTAAAACCTCCTTAGTCATAACGCTACGGATGCTGCCACTCGTCGCTTGCAAGTAATAATGGTGCTGCAACAGCATTAAGGATTTTTCAAGACAGTGCCTGGTCAATAGGCTCAGGAAAACTCTCCTTCTCCCAGGAGGGTTCATGCTATTTATTTGCTTCACAGCGATTGCTCCCGCTGCAGACACCGCAGGAAATTAGCAGAGGCAGCTCCCTGGAGCACCGGACAACCTCTTCCCACAGAAGTGCTTCACGTTGTGCTTTCCTAGAAGGCAGCTTTCGCCCAACACCAGGCTCTAGCACGAGGAGCATGGGTTCCCTCGACCTCCAGAGATGTCCTTTAAACCCACGTCCTCCTCTTGCAAGGGTCTGGTCCTGCAGGGTGTGTTTGGAGATCGGGCCCCCGCACTTTCCCAGAGGAAGCATCAGTCTCACCCACTCCCTGGTCTCTGAGAGCTCCTTCTGCCTATTAACTCCTACTCTAAAACATGTAGTTCCCTGTGAACGAAGATACATTTGCCTGTCAGAAAGCTTTATTAGCGCAAATGGAAACTGTCCTCCCCATCATCCTCCTCAGTCTGATCTCCAGCTAAGAAACAAGGGTGTAGTTCAGTTTATTTTGATTTATGCTCTTGATTAGTGACAAGTGACAAGCCTGCCTATACTACTTACTCCTTTTGCTACAGAAAGGGTCTGTGTTTTGGCTTTACAAGAATGACAGTCAGGTTTTATTATCCTTAAAACAGAGTTGATCTGCCACCGCCATAATGTCCTCTCCCTGCGTTTTTCCACTTCCCCGTGATGAAACATAAATAACTTTTATGCCTTTAAAGGTCACAAGTCTACAGGAAATCCAGTACAAGAATTCATGATTCTTTACCTTAGAGAACACAAAAGGATACGGATCACAACAAATAGTTCAATTGCATGTAGGATTGTGCTTTCCCAGGGCACTGGGCAGTACACACCACTCACTGCTCTGCGTCCGCTCACGTCAATCGTAGCTTTCAAACCTCCAACACTTTTCCAGGATCAAATCCTGCGCCTGAACACCACGCAAGCTGCAAGTGCTCAGAGGGGACCGGGTTTTTTACGTCTCACTGCACTGAGTGCCCAGAAATTAGATGCTATTCACTCTGTAATTTTCCATTTTTGACTGACTGAAACTTTCTTCTTTTCTAACCTTCACGTCCCCCGTTGCAACCTCACCTCCAGCTGAGCTGCCTACTGAGCTCGCTAGTGAGAGACACATTTGGTTTCTCACTACATCAGCTAACACTTAGGTCTTTGATCATCTGCAGTTGGGCTGCTCCTGCTTTGATCAGAAGTAAGCTTTTCTTGATCACACTACACGAATTAAAAAGCCCGAGACTTCAATCCTGCCTTCAAGTGACGCCTGGGTTGAGACACTGATTCGTCTGATATACTGAACAAAGGTTTTAAAGTATAATTTAGTGCAATGGTCAGGCATCTTTTAAGCAGGACCATTTTCTGGTCCTTCCCATCTATTGTGCTCGTTCCTGCAGTGCCAGTTCCTGCACGGTTTGTAGCCAGGCTGCAGCACTTGCGCGGCGAGACCGCAGAGCATCATCGCAGGAAGGATTCCACCTACCCTGCAGGAAAAACAAAGATCTTTCCAAAAATATACATTATCCAGTGACTAAGAAATGAGAATAAATGAACCAAGCCCTGCAGGCTTCTACTCAATACTTATTAAGAGTGCTATCCAATTAGCAGTGCCTGCGCTCATCGGTATGGGCAGATCCATGGCCAGCCTTGGGTCGAGACTCACCTTCCTTCCTCAGGAACCTTCCCAGTGTGCCAGAGCATATTCCCCAAAGCACAGGGACTCACATTCCCTGGCAAGGCCAGCATGGGATCTTCAAGTCCCTGTAGCAAAAATACTGCTGGGGTGGAGCCTAGCACAGCTACAGAGGCCCTGGAAAATTCATCCGGAGTAGAACACAGTAGGTGTTGACTTCATCAGAGCCCACTGTGAGAGACCAAATCCCTCTGGCCTTTGCTTCTGTTAATACTTCCATGTCTCAACATCAAAAACCACAAGGTTTGGTCAAAAGGTTCAAGGGCTTGACATCAGTTCAAGGATTTTTCTCCCTCAATAAGAGCATCCTACCACTTCACATGGCCTGTTCTCGCAAGATTACTTTGTCCCATTGGGAAGGGATGATCCCTGTTCGGCAGGTAAAGAAGATGATGTAGATGTGGCAAGGGAACCAGCAATGTTTAATGCTCTCAGACTAATTTAAACTTCACTATGACTGTGGCACAAAAAAATCACATTGCTGCTTGTGCTGTTTCTGCTGTTTGAGAGCCTGAGTTGACTTGTCCACAACAGGATCGTGCTAGAAAGGCTGAACTGAGAGAGAAGGAGCTGTGGGCTCAACAGAGGAGACTGGAGAAGCAGCAGGCTTCTTTTACACATCTCGATGAAATTATTTGATTGTCTCATCCTTGGGGATGACAAATATTAAAAAAGAAGGTTCGCATTCCTCCTGTCTACCACGTGCTGATGACAATGCCACTGGCAATAACTGGTTTAAATCCTTCACCATCTTCATCTCCAATGCTAATAGATGCATTAGATGTCTAACCGATCATGAACTTTTAGTGTGCGTCTGTAGGTGGGAACAAAATATGCCACCAAAAGCTGTGCCACATAAAAAAAAATAAAATACAAGCAAGAGAAAATGGTCATATATCTCTGTACACATTGTGTAGTGATAGCTCTTCTGAATTACTGCACCCAGTTCTGACATTTCATCTTTGGGGGCTTGAGACACTGGAGAGAGTTAGAAAAGGACCTGCAGAAATTATGTGGATTCTAAAAAATTATGAGAGGCGTGTGAAGCTTAATCTAAACATATGGTGACTGAGTAAGGAGATGCTGCACCAGGAAGCAATTACCAGTGGCAGGAAGGTTTTCAATACAGTATAGCAAGGAAAAATAGTATTCAATGCCTGGAAGCTAAAGATAGAAATGGCATCTTTAGTTCAAGACTGGCTTTCTTTCTAGAAGAACCAGAGTAATTAAAATTCAGGATCTGGAATTCTTGTACAGGCACTCAAGTTTTCCAGGAGATTCTTGTAGCTGAGGTTAAAAGCTATTGATTCATGAACCCAATGATCATTCACTAAGGATATTTTGATATGTTTGGTCTTACAGAGTCGTAAGTTTTTCTGTGGTTTGATAATAGATGGCGTTAGATGGGTCCATCCATCAAGACAAGGACCAAGATATTCCGCCTGTCTTCCAAGTTAAAATTTTTGCTTTCAAAAACCCAAAAGTGCTTCCATGAAACAGCCCTAAATTCCTAAGTTAGATCTTCTACAGAGCAGGAGTGGCTTTTACATTTCTGTCCTTTAAAGGCTGCTCGTGGAGAGCTCGCTGAACGTGCCAAGAGAAGTGGAAAGTGCACACATCTGTTGTACCCCGGAGGTGGTCCTTTCCTGGATTCCTTTTTTGACCTGCTCCCGTGACTCCACAGACACCTCACACATCTCTGCAGTCAAGAGGATGGCTGTCATACCCTGAGGATATATTTTTCATCCCAACTATGGAAGCTCCTGGCAAGCTGGCACTGGCTGCTCGCTGGCATTCTGATTACGATCCCCCGTCTCCATGTCTCCGCACACAGATCACTTGGAACTGCTTGGCTCTGCCGCTCATTGCCTCATTAGCGATGTGAATTGACCAAACATCCACTCCTGCCAATGGCACGCTGTTCCCTTCCAATCTGCCCACTGATTAGGGACACGAGCCTCTCCACGATTTCAGCACAACACGCTACCCAGCTCCGCTGCAGCAGCCGTGGGTGTAGCAGCAGGAGCTCCGGCAGAAACAGCCCTAAATGGCACAGCAAAGTCCAGGCTGCCTCCTGCTTTTCCCTGGAGATAAGCCCACCTTGCAGTCCATCAACACCACCACCCCCTGTGCTTCCCGGGTCCTCTCTCACACAGACTGACACCCATCTTCATGTAGAGGTTTTCCCACCGTGCAGGGCGTGAATGATTTATTGGAGACAACCCTGAATTCTAGTTTTAGGGACACTTTGGTGCTTCTTGTCTTTCACTGTATCAAACCAACACTGTCTCCTCTCGAGCAGCAGTGGAGTATGCTGCAGGAAGCCCTGTTTCCCCAATCTCATTTCGAAACTCTCTGATTTTTAATAAACTGCTGTTTGAGTGTTTTAATCAAGCCCGCTCCCGTTCACTCTGACTGAAATAATCTGCTGATGTTGTTATCCATATGACCACCCACCTAGAAGGGATAGCAAAACTCATGACAACCCTTATACATCAATGACATCTCAAAACCCACATTTTTCTTATCAGTGCAAGTGACTGCTTCTCTTCTTTTTTTTTTTTTTCCCCTTGCGGTTCTTTAGATTTTAGGATCCTTGTATGAGGAACTCAGCAATGTGAGTTAAGGAAAATCCTAAGCCCTTATGTTCACTCTTGTTAAAATGTGTATTTGATAAATCCAATTGATTCTACTTTTTATTTTGTAGCCAGTGGGGACAAAGCTTCAGATTTGTCATGCTAGAGAATTCAGTGTACAAATTGACAGGCCTAAAAGTATCATCTCCTCTCACCCATCAAAGGCTTCTGTGGTCTCACCACTAAAGCTGTACATTGAATCTTATCTTCAGCTCCAGTAGACTGAAGAGAACACCATAAACCAACTAATATGGCAGACAAGTCATTCTGTCATTAAGGCAGCTTCTTGCCAGTGAAAAATTATTTAAGCACGACAACTCACGATCCTAGCAAGCTGCAAAACATATTAAAAGGGGAGCAGAAGAATCAGGGCTCTGGGAAGTGGTTGTATGTATCACTTCTCATAACCATCATCAGACAGAACCCTCTACCTGATTCTCCACAAGGATGCTGTAAGGTTTAATAATGCTTAGCACAAAGCAAAATGCACAAGATAGAAATACGGGCAATGGGTGATGCACAAGAATTGAAAACAAGCCAGTGTCCAACGACTGGTTGTCATTGCCTTTGAGTGGGTAGCCCTCCTTTGGTTAAAATCTCCAGGGTTTTGGGGAGCTCCTGTGTTTCACTTTTACCTCTTGCTAGTATTCACGATTTCTTTGCTACCTAGAAGCCTTTCAGCAATGTAATCTGAATCGAAATGAACACTCTGGTAGCCAAAAAGGCTCAGCAAATCGAGATCTGTCAAGTGTCTGCCCACAGCAATATCAGATGACACAAAGAGGACCCACAGTCTTGGTTGCACCACACACATGACATCTTTTATTTCCATGGACTGCTTCTACACAGTCTGAAGAACTGTCTTAAGCACTGTGATGAGAAGCCTGGGTTAGCTGAGTTATCCCAGCACAGCAGAGCTGTCAGAGCAAGGCTCAGTGAGAGAAGTGTGTTTGACTTCAGATCTCAGCCACCAAGGGGCTGGAGCCCCTCTGCTCTGCTGCAGCCAGCCTGGGACAGCTGGGGGTGTTCCCCTGCACAAGAGAAGGCTCCGGGGACACCTCAGAGCCCCTGGCAGGGCCTAAAGGGGCTCCAGGAGAGCTGCAGAGGGACTTGGGACAAGGCATGGAGGGACAGGACACAGGGAATGGCTTCCCAGTGCCAGAGGGCAGGGCTAGATGAGGTATTGGGAAGGGATTCTTGGCTGTGAGGGTGGGGAGGCCCTGGCACAGGGTGCCCAGAGCAGCTGTGGCTGCCCCTGGATCCCTGGCAGTGTTCCAGGCCAGGTTGGATGGGGCTTGGAGCAACGTGGGATAGTGGAAGATGTCCCTGCCCATGGCAGGGGTTGGCACTGGATGAGTTTGAAGGTCCGTTCCAACCCAAACAATTCTATGATTCTGCCTAAGCTGTGAATCAGTGTTTGCTGAAATCAGATAACGTGATAATCTTCGTCTCTTTCTTTCTTTTCATGCAATGTTTAATCTTCACTGTTCATTGGTTTTCATAAGGCCACTGTTCTCATGAAGTTTGGCTGACTCGCAACTCTAATGCACTCATTCTTTCAGTGTGCTTTTGCTTTGGAAGTCCTTCATTTTCATCTAAAAATTCACTCCTACAGGATGAGTTGTCAGTGTCTCTACACCCTGTGTTAAGTTATGTAATTAAAAGATAAAGAGCAGCTATAGAATACGTTCAAATTGAAACCACATATGCATGAATAAACGTGTCTCTCTCTATATATAAATGGTACAGGTTAATGGAAATCGTATTAATATCTATTTCAATTAATGTCTTTAAACACCACACCTTTTACAAGAAGGTGATAGCACAGCAAACTGCAGGGCTATGCAGTGAAAGGCATTCACTGTGCTTATGCTGACATATAATTAGTTTTGTGCACCTCAGACATCTCTCTGGAGTCCTGTAAATATACACAAATAAAATCAGTTCTGTAAAATGTAGTCTGCAAGTTTCCCATTCAGTGGAAAGAATTATTCATTAGAGGAAGACTTGTTTTCGTTTTATATCGACAGCCTAAAGTTGAGTGTCAGATTAAGACTCTCAGGAGATGTCTGGTGACAACACAGTTGGAAAGGTGATCAAAGGTAAATAGTAAACAATTTTGACACAGCTCTGCAGTAGTCACCACACAGTCTCATCTCCACTCTCATACAGTACTTCCTTATTTTCCTATATTCCCGGGTTTCATGCAGTAGACAAAAGGGTAAATAATATCTCTAACACACTTGGGGTGTGAAATATGTTGCAGGTAGACTTATCCCTGACTGAAAAGCTTTCAGCTCCACTGTCAGTGATGTGGAATCACAGAGTGTCCTGAGTTGGAAGGGACCCACAGGGATCATCCGAGTCCAGCTCCTGGCCCTGCACAGACACCCCAACAATCCCACCCTGTGCATCCCTGAGAGCATTGTCCAAATGCTTCTGGAGCTCTGGCAGCCTCGGGACCGTGCCCATTCCCTGGGGAGCCTGTTCCAGTGGAGACAGAGTCATGTGATACATCACACAACACAGGCTCTGAAATACACATTTTTTTCATTGATATTATAACCTTTCCCAGTTTATATCTAGCTTGTGCAGTTTATTTGCGTAAAAACCACTTGCACCCTGAGCCTCTTTGTCTTTGAAGAGGCTGAAGAGACTGAGAGCAGCACTCAGCCCCTCACAACCACGTCTTTTGTATTCAAGGGTTTTGGTTCCCAGCCCTGCAATCAATGATGGTCCAACTGCCTCTGTCAAAGGTGTCTAGAGGAGGAAATCTATATTTGTTTATTTTCTCATGCCTTCAAGAAGATGTGTGTCTTTGTGTCACACTGAGTTCTTTTATATGCCAAGTGCCTAAAATGAAGACTTTGTAAATGCAGACTACATATGCAGACAACGAAAAGGCAACAAGGGTAGAAGATAGATAGATGCACACTGAAAAACTGCAGCATAGGCTGGTTCCTCTTATAAAGAACCTTCACAAGACCAACCAGCAGAGCAGCGGGCAGCGCTGGTACAGGATCACCTTACAGCAGGAGCCTGAACAGGAACTGCAGCATTGCTGTGGTTCAGTGACAGGATGATTTCTGGCAGGTTAGACTCTGCAACTTCTGCTTGCCTTTGAAGTGCTATCAGCTCCACAGCTGTAGCTGTGTACAGTTACAAAGTGATGATATTTAAAATAAAATGGGCAATTTACCCAGAGTTTTGTTTATATACAAGTATTAAGTGAAAGGTTCTTTTAATTGGTTTTAGTTTTTTCTTGATTTTACAGTTCTTTCTAAGATTTCCTTGCTACTTATTGAACTTGATGCTACACAAGACCCAGGATTTTTAACCTCTTTAACTGATATTCCAGGAAGAGAGACCAAATATCCACCCTGTGCCCGTGCCTGGATTTGTGCAGATGGCCTGGGATAACTGTGGAGAACAACTCTTTAGGCACAACTGCTGCCAGTTTTCTGAGCCTGGACATGACCCTGCAGACACCTGAGCCCATGTCAAACCACTAAGTACAAAGAGTGCAGCAGCACATCGGTGCTTCTCATGTTGTCAAGTAGTGTAAATAAAGGAAATACTCCAGTCTTATCTTGACAGAACACTTTTCCCCTGCTAGGCTCTGGAAAGAATTCAAGTTAAACTACGCTTTTGTGGAGTACATGTGTTATTATAAAGACCAGATTCCCCAGTGCGCTCTGTGTGCACCAATACTGCCGTGTTGGGACATTGTCTGCCAAAGTCCCATTCTCCCACACTGCCACACCTTGGCACACAGCACTGGTAGGGAAACAGGAGAGGCCAGGACATAGAAGTCTCCCTCCTGCAGACTGCATGGATGCTTATGGCATATTCCAAAATGTCCCCGAGGCTTCCAAGAGGGAAAACGGCACAGTGCTTGGGTATCCCTGACATCATCTGTGCTGTGGGGAGCAGTGCCAAGCAGGCAAAGCACACTGCAAATCTCATTTTCATACAGCCTGTGCTCACATTTGTGGTTCACACAAGGAGAGAGAGATGTCTACAGTCATTCCCTCGGGTGTTGGTACCTGGTGCCTGTGTCACTGCCACTCTTCACTGCTCCGTCATCCGTGAAATTAAAGGTGCCGGTCCAATTTGCCAATTCCTCTCCATTCTGCCAGCTAAACTGCAGCCCTCTAGCAAGAAAACGAGGCAGTTGATATTTGATATCATTCATTAGGTTAAGACTATCAGCATGAGTTCTCATGTCCTATTTCTTAACATACAAATGTGAGTATGACACATTCATCAAAAAGCAATTAAAAGATACCAAGAACCACGAGACATCACCTTACTAGGGTAAACAATTAATTTTTACTTCCCACAGACTCTGCAAGCCCTTGGATGAAAACAAATTTGAAGGCCAGTAATGATCTGTGCTCATAAACAACACACATGTGTGAGGAGGTAGAAATTTCATTCTCAAAAACACAAGAGCAAAAAGCTGGAGACATGGGAAACCACAGGGCCAAAGAAGTAAAAGCTCCAGACTTCAGTTTAACATCCACAGTAGTTGTTAAATGTGGTGGGCACTGGGTCCTTCCTTGGATTTGTTGGCCATGCCAGCAAAGGATGTGTCATTTGGTGACATCTCTAAGTCACAACATAGTGCTTCTTCTGCCTGTTTGGAAAGACAACTTTTTTTTTTAAGCCAATGCATAAACACAGTCATCACAAGTCCCTGTTTTCCAAACTTCCACAAATTCATTCCAACCCCCATGATGCCGGCAGTCTTCTGGAAACTACACCAACAGCAGGGTAGAAATTTAAAAATGCTGGAGAAATATTTGACTACACAGGTCAAAACCCTTCCCTTATCTCAGAAGTCAACGAAAAAGGATCTTGCAGACTGTTATTTTTAAACTTCTCCTTTTTAACCCAATTCCATTATTTCAGAAGCCTGGCAAGCGGACTTGTGAACATTTGGTGCTGCCAATACTGAAAGTTAACTTCTCAGCTGGGCATTGTGGGGACAGCCAGGAAGCAATCTGCCAGCACGCTCTGTCCGAAAGAAAGGGCATCCAGCACCCCGAAAGTTTTGCCAGTCACCAGGCTTGTTCCAAGGGCTGGTGAATCTCTCTGGCCACATCCATCCTCTAGTCTAATTGGCAGCAATTATTAGCACAGGAAATTAAGAAGGAACAACATGGGGTGTTAAAATACGCCCATGGGAATCTTGTGAGGTTTAACAAGGCCAAGTGCTGGAGCTGCACCTGGGTCGAGGTGACTCGTGGGATCAGTCCAGGCTGGGGATGAGCAGAGGGAGCAGCCCTGGGAGAAGGACCTGGGGGTGCTGTGGGTGGGAGCTGGACCTGCCCTGGCCTGAACCCCCCGTGCCCTGGGC
>VZTA01017227.1:0-62989 GCA_013398855.1 Mohoua ochrocephala
GTAGTTGTGACTGAAGGGTTAGATTTATAATTTTTGGTAATTTAAGTCAGTAATATTAACCACAGGAATTAATTTGGTCTGACACGTTTACAGCAGGTTTTTACCAATAGAAAAAAGATATTCCCAGCCCAACATGAATTAAGGAGTGCTTGTGTACTCACAAAACTGTATCTTTTTAATTAAGATTTTGCAGTCACCACTTATTAATTTAAACCTGACCTATATCTCAGTCAGAGAATTTAAACTAACAAGTCAAGTTCCAATAGATCGGAGCTCCTTACACAAATCACAGGGATTTTAATGAAGCAGCTCGATATTCCATCTGTATTTACTCTGGCATGATTTTGTGATGCACGACAAGCCTCCCGTGAAAAGGATTTTAAAAAGGAACCCTGCTTCAAAAAGGAAACGAGATGGGATGAGTTCCAAATGGGACTCAGGTCTCCAGTTCTCAGTGGTCCAAATCTCATATTGGTCAAGATGAGCCTACTCAGCAAAATATCACATGGTGGTGATTTCTGAGCATGAGTAAATCAGTTCTTTAATACTTACTGATCATTATAATTGGTTGATTTGTGCTTACTATAAATGAAGAATGCAGATATTTACTCATATACAGAAAAAAAACAACAAAAAGCCCCCACCAAAACCAAAACAATCTAGTCCTTGGAGCTTGTCAACTTAGTAAAGAGTTTTTTCTTTCCCACTACTGCTTCCCAGCATTAATTTTCACCTCAGTATCCCAGAAATCTGTGGTTCCTTAAGACTGCCATTTGCTTATGTGGACCACGGTAAGATTCAGGAGCTGTTCTGGGATTTTTTCAACCTGGCTGAATACAGTTTTCCTTTTCAGTACAAAAACTGACTTAGAAGGGCTGGCCAACATGGCTTTATGGAATGACATGAGGAAACTGAGGCTAGTTGATGACCAGCATGGAGAACTGGTATTGGTGCTAAAAATCTTAGTTTAGTCTGCTGTAAACTGAGAATAGGGACCACCAAAACTGTTTCCTAATCTTGGGCTGATGATCCAACAACCACTGAAGAAAAATCTCCAGAAGAGTCACTCTATCCAAAACCTGTTTCCCAAATTTTGGCAGATTTGTTTGGGCATCTTAAATATACTTCTACATGAGATACTTACACCTAGTGCCCAACGTGGCGTTTCTTTGCCTCCACCGCAGCTGTCTCAGTGCAGTGTCTGTTATCAGGCTGACTGTGACAAAACTCTAACACCAGATTTGCATTCCAGAAAGTCACCAGACAGCAATCCTGGGCTATGACTGCTAATCAAGAGGCTAGTGACATCTGCAGCAGAGCAGATGGTGACATTCCACAGGTCCTGCTGCAGGAGCTCTCAGTTTTCAAGGCAGTTCTTGTAAATTTAGAAACTTTGATCTATGGTCTTTGCCATCCTCTAGTGCTTGGGAAGATCACATAGACAACTAAGCAGAAGCAAGGGCCTTCAAGCACAAAGGGCATGGAATAATCCTTGCAAAATAACCAAGTGATAAATCCCACACCATGCCCTAACACATGACCATTGCCTGGCTGTGGCCACTGATAATACTGAGTTTGGCTCTGCCGTGTTTGTTTGCCTCCAGTTAACGGTTATCAGATTTCCTCTCATCTTTGCTGTACTAAACCTGCTCATGTCCCTCATCCTGCATGCACAACTCATGGACCCTAAGCCCCCAGCCATCGGGATAACCCTCCTCAGGACCCTGTCCGGTCTCTCAGCATCCCCCTAGGACTGTGGGAATCAAAGCAAGACTCGTGCTCTGGGTAGGGAGACCAGCACCACTGAGAAGGTTGTAACAACTCTCCTGAACCTGTTTGCCACAATCCAAATGTGTCAGATATGTGGTTTGAAGCCAAATACAACTCTCCAGACAGCAATGTCAGACCTTAGAGGCTTACATAGAGACATTATTTTCAGGTATTGAATACTGCTCATGTTTGCCCCGTGATGTGCAGCCACTCTCATTGCATCCCATCTATTTGCAAGTTCCATGTAACTCTGTACTAGGAGCACCAAAATAGCAACTCGAAAATAAACCAGTATCAATTTGGTTCAAAGAGCTGGCAAGCTTGAAAGTGACCAAGGTAAATTTCTTTTTGCCCCTTATGGCATTCTGATACTACCTCTGGCTTCTGCAATCCATTTAACTCCTACTTGGAAGCATTTATTGAGAAATAACCTTGATCTTGACTTCTCACCATTCCCCAGGCAAATTATGATGTTTTCTTACTATTCGTTCACCCCACCATATTTAACAATTTTGGTTTCTTGCCTGGGCTCTTTCAAAGCTTCAAAGTGCAAAACAGAAATAACCCCAGAAATGTGCAAGTAATGTAATAATTTTTCAAAGATGTCCTATGTGGAACCCAGCTAGAGCAGGGCAGAGGAGGGGAAATTGAGAATGACATAAAACCGACAGTGCTAAATGTAAAATAATAACAGGGGTACAGCTTTGCTTTGTACAATAATTCCTGGTCATTAACATCATCAGCAATTGGATAACATGGTTAATGTCATGTTAAACACATTTTCAATTTAGAAGTTCAAGGCTCAGAAATAGCTGCAACACATAACCTTGCACAGGAGAAGAACCAGGAGACTGAGAGCACAGGAAGGTTCTGCTTTCTTGCTGAAATTCCTTTTTAAAGAGAAGTTCCTGCTCAGGACTGGGAGTCTGTTCTACATGGTGTTTGTGCAGACAAGAGCCTTTCTTTTGTTCATTAGATATCCAAAACAGAGACAGAAAACTTTTGACTGTATCCCACACAACTAGACAAAAGGAAATCTCAAACCATTTCTATGAAAAGCGTGGCTATCTGAAAAAGAGGGTGGGGGAAATGACAGGTGGATGATGGACACCAAAACCCCACACATTAGCTGCTTCCCAGCCAAGAGGAGAGCAACAGTCAATCTCCTGCAGAACCGTAACATTTCCTCTAATCCCATTTATCAAAGACAAGGGATATAAGGGAGGGAAAAGTCCTTAAAATGAAACTGCTTTTTGGCTGAAAACCACAGCCAGATTCAGACAGTCACTGATATGGAGACATTTAATAAAACACCTATTTTGCCTTAATTGCTGTTTTAAAGTTAAGTTATTTAATTATTTTGGTTCTTACTAATTTATTTGCTATGATGTATATTTGGACAGTTTCAGAAGTAGGGAAAAAACCAGAAGTATAACCTTAAGTTCCATGAAGTTATGATTCACTATATTTTTTGCCTCACTTTTTTATTGCACGTAAGTGCAGCCTTACTGTTGCTCATAAACAAATGTGAATCTGTCCCTACTATCACACCTAACTGTGCAAGGGAAAATGACAGAACTTCTGTAACAGCAGCTGCAGTGACACACCATTTTTTCAGTTTATCTAGTCCTGAGTCAGTTCAAGGGGTGCTGTAATTAAAGCAAAAAATACTAAAAACACTGACTTTTATAGCAGAGGATACTCTAGCCAGGTAACAACTTGAATCCCCCCCATTCATTTAACCCCCTCCAGTTACGTAGTAACAGAAGTGCCAGTTGTTTCGAAAAGCAACACTGCCTTCTCCTGCTTGTTCTTTCATGATCTAAAAGCCCACCAGATGTATTGCTTCTGCTTCCTCTGGCTCACCAGTACTTCTGTCAACTCTTCAATGCTCTTACAGTCCCTTAAAACCACTCCTGTGGACCTGCAGCTTGTGGCCTCCGTTACCTATTAACTAATTCTGAAACCTTAACAGTCACACCAAGTACCCAAGGCTTGGGTCCTGCTAAGACACCCCCACCAAGCTGCAACATGTTCATGTGTACTGAGGTGAAGAAAGCACTGAAACTTTGCCATGGCTGCCCTCCCTCACTCCCAGGAAGCTCTCAGGTGATGACTGAATGCAAGCCTTTGACCAATATTTACTTATTAAAAAAAAAATAATAAAGACCATAAGTCATTTCTTATTTAATTTCATAATTAATTTCATAATTAATTTCTCAGTAGAAGGCCCCTTGTGCCTTCAAATCAAATGAAACTCTTAAAAATATAAAACTGTAGCCTGATTTTACTGTGTTTATCTGCCCTCATGACCTCTCCAGGCAGTGCCCACTGGAGAGTGCATTATGAACATGTTGTGGTTGCCTGGTCTCTCCTTGATGAACCTTAGGCTGCTGCTGTCTCCAGACCTTGCTCAGAGCTCAAAGGAAAGTCAACAGGAGATCTGGTTTAGATATGTGGACATCAACAATCGGAGGTCTGAGGGTTGAAAAACAGTCATTACCCTTTTGGTCATGAGACTCTGCCAGTTTGATATGTCAAACTAATTTTTCTGGGACCTTATCATACCTCTGCCACGGCTCCAGATGACATTATGCACTGATGAAAATAAATTTACCTTCTACTAAGGTATGCTAGAGACAATGCAGTGTCCTTGGCTGTACACAGTGTTGTTTGGCATTTACTTTAGTACTTTAACAACCTGAACCTACCTGACTTTGATGGTTCTGAAGCAACAGCCACCCTTCATTTCCAAATATTTTGCTGCCTGTGTGCACACACACGTGCCCATGGAGTCTGGCAAGCTCCACTGGTTAGATCCAGATTTCGGTAACAACACAGTAAATGAAGAAGGAACTGCATGGAATTACTGCACTGTCTGTTTGGGATTACTCTAAGTAACTCTAGAATAATTCAGTTCAAAAACGGTCTATTAAATACCAAAAGATCCCATAAAAAAGGAAAGATTATATGAGATAACTTGACTTGGAAGATGTGCAGAGCTAGCTTTGGTCTCAGCACTGCGTACACATAGCACACAGGAGTGTTTACCTTCATTAGCAAGAATCCTATCCCCAGCTCTGATTAGTTTTGTTATTCTCTAAATGAAACATTCATTTTCCAAATTAATCTTCTGCAAAGACAAGGGGCAGAACAGAAGCATTATTGGTCTGAGAGCTCCACTGAAGGATATATGAAGGAACAAACTGATAAATGTTTTACTAGGAAAAAAAGAAAAAGGAAAATAAAATTGAATCAGAAAAAAAAAGTCCACCCCCAAAATCACAGGATAAACTCTTTATACTGCAAGCTAAAATTCTGCCCTTGTTTTTGACAGCTGCTGTTTTTATTATTAAAGGTTTTGCTGAGAGTCTACATTTTGATGTTAACATATGAAAATACGTTGACTGGCACAGAAAAACAAATTCATAAATTTCAACTTTAAGTATCTGTTTTAATGTATTATTGTTCTTTATTGGCAATATTCCACCAGCAAATGCCTTTTTATTATTGCATCCCCTCCTTGCAATAAAGAGGAATGCTGTTGACTGGCTTCCACTTTGGGAAATATGAAATCATTGTTTCTTGCTAGCTGTGGGCAAGAAGTAGTTTTCAAACCATGCTAAAGTTGCAAAAGTGTGCTCACAAGAAATATACAGCAAGAAATATGTTAGTACCTTTCATAAATTTTCAAACCAGGGATATAGCAAGATCATTTCCAAGCATAAACAGACCTAGCAAAGAAAATATATTATCTTAAATCAGGTATCATTCCCCTGTCCGAAAAAAGGTGGGTTGTTTAACAGCATAAAACAAGTAGACTTCAGCCTAGTGCAATATGATAGCTGAGAAAGCTTTAATATTTTACATAAGTAGGCAACCATCTCTCACTAAACCTTTTATCCCTAACTGAAACAAAAGGCACATTGGCTTCTGAGAAATCTGTGCCTGTCTGCGGGGGAGGTTGTTGAATCAATTCAAAACTTTTTCAGTAGCTGGAAAAAAAAGTTGAAAGGGGAATCTATGCCTAAACTGCATAAATAGGACACAGTTGTGAAGCCTACAGACTCTGTGGGAGAAAGGAAGCAGGAAGGCACAGCATGGCCTCAGGAACTCGTGTCACCCATGCACGTGCTAGCAGAGCTTGGAGCGCAGAGCAGGAGCTCACCCAGCAGCCAAGTGCAACACCCTCTGCCCTGCCTTTCCTTTCTGTCCTTTCTCCAGTTAATAACGCACAGCCCCGCCTTGTATTTCACCAAGTGAATGATTAAATGAAAAAGCTCTTCAGAGAAATTTTGCCATGCTGGGCAATAACATCATTAACACAGGTGAGCAAACTCACTGTCACTGGACAAAACCTAGTGTCACACTGGTACTTATGAGTCAGTCCCTTACACGGGCACGCCGCACCTAGCCCATGTCCTGCTGCCTGGCCAGAGCTCCAGGTGAGCCACAACTTACAGAAACCCACCTTTGAGCCAAGGAGGCCCAAGGAAGGGCCAAGGACTGAATTCTGACGCAAAATCCGCCTTTAAGCAAAGGAATAACCCAGGGCCCCCCGGTAAGCAAGGTTTTACCTGGTGAAGTGCAGTCCAGCAGTCAGTCTGCATACGAGTCCTTGAACTCAAGACATTCTCCTTGGAAGCTGAAAAATACAACATGAGCCTGCAATCAATGAGCTGCTACATCATCCTACTGCTACAGATACTCAGTAAACAGATGGTTGAAACCCAGCAATTTCAGATATTTTTGCCCTCTTCCGGCTGGTACTAAGGTTCATAATAGAATTGTGTTAATATTTCATACACAGGTCTAAGGTAAAGCCTAGAATCATTTATAGGTAATATTTGCATCATTTTTAAGGCAGTCCCTTTAATTTTTCATATGCAGTGGTTGGTATAAATAATTTAATTACATCCAAGGATCCACTGTAAAGCCCAATGATTTACTGGCATATTGAAAATTGATTGTAGAAGGTGGCACTGTCCTACTCTAAGCAACAGTTGATGTTTTCAGTCTGTTCCCAGTGGATTTGGGTCAATTGTGCCATAAAGATCTTTGATACCACCTGGTGAGCCTCGAGGTTTGCTTATGACAGTCACCTATGAGGGAGTTTCTTTGGCTTTTCTGGTGTTATACTTCTCTGTGGTCAGATACAAACCTACATTTTGGAGGCTTGTGAATCAATGAAAGCTGAACAGATCCCTAAATTCAGACGTAAATTAAAGAGATGTGGCTGTAAAAGTGAACTGGTTCCCATTAGCTGTATTTATTCCTGCAGCAGTCATTCTTTGGGGTTTTTGAGTATAAGACCTTGCCTGCTGCTCAGGTCCTGATCCAAAGTCTGTGAAAGTAAGTGGAGGCATTCAATTGACATGATCAGATATAGGTATTGTCCATATAAAACACAAGTCATATTACTCTTTTGACACCTGCTTTGAAAATAGTTTCTCCTAAGTCTCCAGTGACATCAAAATCACAAGTAATAGAATAAGACAGTTGTATCCAAAACAGGAATGAACTTTATGTTCATATTTGTTACAGGCAGGTATGTGTTCTAACGCACATATAATATATAACATTCGGTAATAAATTTGTGTGCCTACATGTGCGTGCACACATAAATACTTAGTAAATACAATCTTACTGCAGAAGAGCTCCTTGTTTCACAAGAATTAGAAGCAACAAGGGATTAAGGTCTAAAATTAGAGTCTTTTAAAAATCTGAGAGCAGTAGGCAAGTGCTGAGCCAATCTTAATTTATATTTCTTGATTTCAGCCATTTCAGAACCTAATCCTGTAATTCTAAGGAAATATAGACACAACGTTCAATTTTCCAAAACACATTTTTGGCACGCTTGTAAAGTTTCATTTTATCTACAATCTTAATAACAAGTATCTTTATAATGCCAGCTGAAATCAAGAGAGAGAATTGGCGAGTTCCCACTGTTGTCACGTATTACCTACTTTACACAAGCACCTTATCTGGGACTCCCATGATCTGGGACTTCTAACAAGCAATGTGACAGTGCCTACAGGAGATGCAATATTTGACAAATTGGTAAAATGATAATTTCAATGTTTTCTCAGGGAGCAGATGAAGAGCAAAAAATCTTTGCTTATAGCAGCCACTGGCAGGTATTGAGAATTAAATGGAATCGCACATATAAACATCAAGGACTAAGGAGAAGGATATTTGTATAGGCTCTGGGTTAGTGTAATAAGTGCTCCACTCCTTTTGCCCTTTTCCATTAGCAGGTCCTGTCCCAGGCTGTGATCCTGAAAAAAAACCCCTGTGATTCCAGTCTGGGGTTTCCCTTCTCTCCCTAGTCCAACATCTCATTATGCAATAGGAAACAATCAATACATCCACACAAGGTTTTTATGCAGCTCCTTTTCTTACTGACTGACTTTTCTTACTGACTTTCTGAGGAGCACACCTCTAGTCTGCGTTAGCAATATGTGTTATTCATTAGCAAGAAGTAAAAAAGCCCTTGTTGTTATTCTCCTATTTGCATTCAATGTGAACATCGATATCACTGCTCAGAGCCATCGTTAATTTTTTTTAACTGTAGCCTGAAATAAAAATCTAATTACAGTACTACCATGGAAACATGTAAAAAAAGCCCTCACATAGTCCTTACTCCCTAAAACCTCACAGTCCAAACATGGGAATGTAATGAAGCATAAATAACCAAGTCTTGATCAAAAGCAGCTCTGAATTGTAGCTTCAGTGGGAATAGATAACAATGAACACGTGGTAAGTACCTCAAGAAAGTTTACATCTCCACCAAACATTAGCATAAGAGGCACAGCTGAAAAGACACGGCTAAACTCACAACAACTTTTTGTGTTTGTTTGTAAATGAGGAATTTAAAAAATCAGATTTGCCCTGACTTCTGAGGCTTCCTTCCTTTCTAAATGGAAGGTCCCACCAGCTAACAGTGAGAGACATGAAATTCCTGCTCCCCACTCGCTCTGTTACACCCCTTACTCCCACCACTTCAAAAGTTTTCTGAATCCAGATTCAATCCTGATGACTTCAGATCAACATGTTATTCCCTGCCATTCATTTTCCCAGTGTTTCCAGCACTTCAAGAGTCCCCATATAACCACTGGGGAAAAAGCATCTACTTGCTTGAGACCCATTTGGAAACGTGGTTCTGCTTAAAAGTAAGAAGTGATCCACTTGTGAGAGGTTGGAACTGTGGGCAGGCTTAGCTTGCCTGGTGGTCTTCTCTTCCTGGCATTAATGAGAGAATCCTCCAGGCAGACCTCTTCTCCTCACAAACAAAGCAAAATACCCTGTCCTTCTTGGCTAGAATTTGTTATTTTCTGTCTGTGAGGGCTGAATGCACAATGACCTGCCTGCACGGAAAAAAGGCTCGGACAAGTTTGCTCAAGTCTGTTCACACAAAGGGCTTCACCTTGAACTGATATTGCCCACAGGATTTAGGATTACAGAATTTTGTTCCTTTCTATGTCCTTGTTACAAAGGAGGAAGACATTAAAGAATAAATAAGTGAAACAACAAACAAAAATCCCACCTGACTTTGATTTGCAAAAAGCCAAATTTTCAGGTGAGCGGTTGTTGAAAAGACAAGCAGCTTAGCCTTTAGAAACTTTTATTTTCATTAAAATTACTTTAACAGTAAGGATTGAGGTGGAGGCAAAAACCTAAACCCTGAACAAAATACAGACTGCTTCCTTTCTGATCTGACATATTCTACTGACATGCAGATAAAGGAACAATTTTGATGTAACTTTTTGCATGGTTAGATTCTGTATTTGTCTCTTCTCTCCAACGTTTTGGTTTTTAACAGACAGATGAATGGGATGACTTTACTTGATTCATTGGCACTGTAAAGCACTGACTTCTTTAACAGCAATCATAAATGGTTTGAAGATATGAAACAAGTGTTGCAGCATGGTCCATTGAGCAGAATGGAGAGCAGTGCCTTCCCCAGTGTCACTGCACATGATATATTTAATGATTGCTACCATATGTTTGGATCAAAAGTGCTTTTAGTCATGTACAACATGGGATTCCATCTTGTTTATATTTTTTGAAAAAGCTACGAAGACAGTAGTAGTTTGACTTTATGTATTCAAAACTCTGAAATGCTCTTTTATACATCTTACTAGCTCCTTTAATTTTCCTTTTAATATATCTGTACAAATATACGATAATAATAAAGTGCAATGCTTAAGCATTAAAAAAATGTTAATTATTGGCTGGAAAAGAACATTGAGTCTGCAACAATTTAAGTTTACTATAGCTGTAAGTGCATTACACCACCATTCTGCTTGCAGCTGTTCATGAAAGCCACAATACTCTACTGTCAATCTCAGTATCTTGAAACATTTTTCAACAAGCAGCATTTAGAGCTGATAAAGAAAAATGAACTTTTGTTTACTAGAACATTTCAAAATGTTGGTTTCATTTGTTCAGAGATGAAAGCCAGTATTTTTTAAATTCCTAGAAAAATAGTTTTAATAAATTTTTACTTGTTTGGAGTTTGTGGTATTTCACTCTGTGGTAACATTTTTAGAGAACGTAATCAATTCTGAAAATGTTAAGTACTTCAATACTGTATCAAGCAGATATTTATCTAAATTAATAAATTGATTCGTGGAGGTGTTATGATATCATGATATTTTTCTTGAGCAAAGTGTTAGACTTTTTTTGCCTTAATATCTTTATTGGGCTAATGTAGCTGACCAAACCCCAAAGTTTAAAATATCAGTGAGATTTTAAATGTAATCTATGCCCACTAAGGGATATTAGGATAATTTCTCATCTGCAGGAAGTAGTATCTTGCCCAATATTTATCTGCTGAAGAAATTCAGTAAGGAATTGATGGTTTGAGAGGACAAGAAAAAACAGCCTCAAGTTGCATCAGGGAAGGTCTAGACTGGATATTCAGAAAAAAAAACTTTCACACGAAGGGCCATCCAGCAGTGGCACAGGCCGCCCAGGGACGTGGCGGAGTCACCATTCCTGGAGAGATTTAAAAGTGTAGAAGTGGCATTTGGGAACATGGTTTAGTGCTGGATTGGCAGTGCTGGGGTAATGGTTGGACTCAATGGTCTTAGAGGGATTTTTCAACCTAAATGATTCTATGACTCAACTGAATAACTGAAAACGGATCAACAGGCAACAGTGTGGGGTAAAGATGTCTCACAGTGACTAAGAGCTGACCGAGGGCTCTCCCTGTGCTGCCCATCTCTTGGCACACCGTTCCTGAACCTTATCATGTTCTGTCTGCTGCTGCTCCTGCACACCTGAGGCACAACCACAGAAATAATTCAATCATCTCCCTCCTCTGTTTCCATGCTCCCGGACTGTGCCTTGCAGGGAGAATTTCAAGGCTGCTAGAATCAAGTACAGGTCAACTACCAAACCATTTGGACTCCAAAGCATAAATACAGCCCCAACCAGCCTCACCAATGGGTGACAGAAGGTGCCTCTCTGAACCCCTGAGGAGATATTAAAAGTAGATTGACTTTAAAATTGCTCACAGAAATAGGGAATAACTCTAACAGAGCCACTTTACACCCAGGACTGCGTGGATTCAGGATCAAGCACCTTTCTCCGAGTTCTGCGTTCAATACAGGGTGCAATCTACAGTCTTGCTCTTTTGAAACAGATAATGATCCAGTTTAAGTCCCCTCCTCTGAGCAGCCATTTTCAGACTATTTCATGACTTTTAGAAAAAAAAGTTTCTCATTCCAAGTGAAGCAGATCACTTATTTCTGAATGATGGTTTCTGTTCCCAGATTATGCACTGTACCCTTAATTGTGCCGTTTGATAAAGGTAGTTGATATCCTCAGGATTTCTCTAACCTTTGTTTTAGCACACTCCAGGATAGTAACACTCTAATCATTTAAAGCATGCTGATGGCACATGGGGAGCCCTAAATCTCCTATTGACAGCTCATCAGGGAAGTCAGCACTTTCTTGTAATTTTCCATTTAAACAATTCCTTGGTACAAAGCCATCTCAAAGACTCTACACTGTTTGTTCACTCTCCCATGATCCTGACATAGAGGATACAGAATTTCATATAATTTTATGCCTTATATATGTATCTTTAGCTTGTGTGGTTCAGAATTTTTAGGGTTTTTGACTTCGCAGAGATACACAGGCTCATTTTTAGACACAAAAAAAAATACTTGAAAGAAGATAAAGGTGAATAGTGCTCATTTTTTATTCTGCTCTTCAGTTTTGTACTATATTCTCCATGTTCCGGGAACTGATGGCAAACACAATTTACTCCTTTAAAAGAATTTCATTTCACGGGATGCAACCTATAGCAGCAATTCATACACAGATATACTGTATGAATTCAGCCAACAATCCATTTCAGTGACCAAATTAATTATATTTAAGCTTTCAAAATCATTAGACAATACCTGTGAAACCGGTTACACGACTTCTTGATCAACGCTAAGTTGTAGCAAATGTCAAATGATTTAGTTAAAGAAAAAAACTCAGCAAAATTTAAATTATCAAAACCGCAAGCAAGGCACATTAACACAAGAAAAAATAGCTGTGAAAGTTCATTCCAAATGCCGAACAACGTCGTACAGAACACAAACTTTCCCCTATGAGGAAACCCCATCTTTGTGTATCAGATATGCTCGGAAATAACAAATGCTGTTGTATTGGATATTTATTACAAAGTGCTGTATAGAGAAAGAAAAGAAAGGTGAAGTCTTTTATTAGCTAGGATTCACTTTCCATGCAACTGTAGAGCTGTGACATTTGCAACAAAGCATAAGAACACAATAAATGTGATATACTGAGAGAGCTTTCAGACATCCCTTTTCTATCCTTGAACTCTAAACAAGGACTTCTGCCTCCCTCTCTCTCATTATAGAAACCCTGTAAGTATTAAAATACAGCAATTTCAGATGGATTTAGATCATTGTGCAACTATGAATTGGTGTTCTTTGGAAATAGCTATACTTATTTCAGAGTGACGAATGTGAAGTATCAATCCAGAGCATCTGCTGAACCCTATGTAAAGGTCAGTCAGTCCTGTTGTAAATGCAAACATTCTAGATGGTACTTAAGCTTCCTTTTCACAATCGAAAATAATACTTTGGGCAGACAAGGAGGTTTCATTAACTAAGAGAGGTAAGAAACCATTACAAAGAGAACTGATATAGTAAGTGCTCTTACTTTAAGACAGAAAAAGTAATTTTAAAAAAATCATACAAATGCTGAATTTCATCTCCTTATGTCTAATGAAGTCTATAAACAGTCAAACTTGTGAAGTCAAAATGGCAGCTTCTTAAAATAGCTCCTCCACATTTGATTTTTCATATAGAGAGACTTAAAGTGAATAAGATCTTGACTCCAGAATAGCCAACATCTGTGAGTTAAAGAATTAAAGTGTAAATTGTACCAAGAGAGAAAAATTGACCCAAAGAGAAAATCATCTGACATCCCTAAGACTTTCTCAGTTGAGGATTTTGGGACAGATTGGCTTTGTTTGGGGTTTTTTTTAATATTCAAAGTTACAAATTGCAGCTGCTTCTGTAAAATTGGATGTTTGAAACAAACACAACCGGGTGTGAAAAGAGTAAGGAACTCCAAAATCTGGTGAGCTGAACAAGCTGCTGGATAAAAGATTGCTTCCATAGGATCCATTTCCAACAGTGTCTCGAGGTTAGATCCTACATGGACATACACATGATTAGATCCCACATGAATACAGAGGAATTTAACAGTACCTGAGCACTTTGTGTTTCGTCCCATGCAGGGAGAACAGAAGGTCTAAGGGACATGATCTTGAAAGACAGTGGCTTCCTGCTTCCTGTTTCAACTTTTTATTTTCCCCACACATAATTCTGCAGAGGAAGGAAAGGAACCATTGTAATAACAGTTACATTTGACAGTTTGCTCAGAATTTATGAAAGGAGATCATCTGTTGTTGGCAGAGAAGTTTGAAAAAGTTTTCTGTCTTTAGTGAGCATGTTGTACCACAGCTAAAATTACAGTTAGGGTAGGCCACCAAAAATCTACTAAAATTGCCATTTGAAACAATTTCAACTTTTCTGAGACACTTAAAGCTTCAGCTTGAAGATATCTACTGCAGTGTTTCTATATAATGAAGGCAGAAACCCAACTTAAAAATCAGGATACCATTTCTTTACACAAAGAAACCCAATACGCATGGACAAGACTTTGTGGCACTCTTACCCTCACTCTTTAAAGCCACAAATTTTGCAGAAAAATAAAACCAAAGGCAGATTTTTAAATTGCTATGGAATAAATCATCAGGTCCAAAACCATTAAAAGCACATAATTGATTAAAAGATGTGTTACATTGCCAGATTTTGGTTCCTGTTATTATTCTGGTTATACTTAATAACCCTCAAGAAGCATAAAGCCGAATCACAAGTTTTGGTGCTCTATGCAATTTTTTTGTTCACTTCGTTTTCCAAATTTTTTTCCCTACTAGAGTTTTCCATGGTGTCACCTTGCTGTACGGCAATGATTCCAAGTAATGATGAGATCACTAGAGTGATCACGAGGATCTGCTGAAAACCTTGCAAGGAAGTATGAGATATATTGTAAACTTTAAATATAACTCCCAAACACGAGCTTTCTCAGGTTGGAAACACCAAGTTAGCAAAATTATGGCCTGTAGCTTCATTTCTGACTTCAGTCACAATCCACGACTGCTGCACAGCTCTGTCTCTTTCAGAGATAAAGAACTGACCTAAGAAAGAAACCCTGGAGGTTGAATAAGAAGTTGATTATCAATAAATTGAACTAACTTTATTGCCTCTGATGGAAAACTCTCCCAGGGCTTTACAGAGGCTTTAGTAACTTGAGACCAACACAACCCTTATGGTGCACCATAAAACACATGAGAGGACCAGAAGACCTCTCAGAGCACAGTTCCTCCACGAGTTAGCAGGGAAGTAATTAATTGATCAAACTTTGTGGTCTTGATGAAATAGTCCCACCAGGATACTTTGATGACCAGCAAATAGGAAGTATCACGTCCTAATTCTCTTCTGTTGTTCTGGTGTGTTTGTAGCACTTTTAGCTGCTTCTGCTGCACCAAAAGGTAAAAGAAGTAAGGGGACATTTACAGACTGGGGCCAGCTCAGTGCATCTCATGAATTCACTGTTGTCCATAATTCTGATTAGTGAGGACATATCACAGTTTAATTCTGGGCAATTTCATTCACAGCAGACTGCCTGGGTGATCATGTCTGAGTTCTTACTCAGTGACTCTGCTGTTACTATGAGTAATACACCTTGGAGCGAGAGCAGTCCCAATGATCCCATACAGTCAGGATGCAAAGCCTGTACACACAGAACTGCCACATGAGCACTGACACCGCTGGTGCCAACACCGCTCTACAAACTTTATTTTAAATGCCTAAAATATTCCCAAACTGTTCCAAATATCCTTGCTACTCAGATATCAAAAAGTACCTTTTCTGAGAGCTCTGAACGTTATTTAAGAGTTTGCTCAACTCTTAATCCTAAACAAGATCTTCTGTCTTAATCGCCATGTAGTATTTTCTGCCTCAAAACAGCTGTGTCAAATCTCTTGATCAAAACACACAAACTGTTACTAACTTCTTCACTATCAGATATTTATGTTTTACCTTAAAAATGTTGCCTACAATTATTCACACAGCACTATCTGACACAAACAAGATGCTATCTGTGGAGCATACGTTTTACCATGTGAAAATCCATTATAGCAATTTTTCAGAGAACAGTTTAAATGTAGTATTCCCAAGGTAAACTTCTTTGCTGTAACATAAATATGAGCTTGTAAAAGCTCCTAAGCAATGATTTACTACCTTGCAAGGTTGGCTTGGTACACAGTTGTGCAGTCGTTCTAGCTGAAACACATTTAATTCCAAACCTACATGATGACATTCTCAATAAGCTTTGTCCTTAACTCATGTCCTCAACTTCTGAAGACAAACTTGCCAAATTCCCGCTACATATTCAGCTGACTGGAAGGAAAAGTAACACGGAAAAAAGAAATATCTAAGCGTATCTACTGACAAGGTACCAACTGAAGCCACATGGGTTCTTTGGGGTTCTGAACTGAGGGATCTACGAGATGTTCATCAGTTATGAGCAGGAAAATTTCAATCAGCTTCTGCTGGTATTTTGGAAGACAAATGGGGAAGGAAGGGACATAAGGAAGTGCGTGTTAAAAAGCAGAGAGGCAAACAAAGATAATTTTTTAAAATGCTGTGGAATTCAACTCATGATTTCTCAGTTCCTGAAGCTCAGCAGTACGGGCTACTTTGCCACGAGAGGGAGAAGGAACAGAGCAAACCTCTCCAAGCCCTGTCTCAGGAGGGGTCAGCACAGACAACCTGCACACACAGCTCCTTCAATCAGAGAACAGCTCTCTGCTCCTTGACTTCATTCCCCAGGCTCTTCCCTGAAGCACATCAGGAGCTCTCAGTCCCCAGTGGTCACTGAGCTCTGCTTTGTTCCAGTAAAGTTCATTTCACTGTTTTGTTTAGCGAAAGGAAAAAAACACTCTTCACAGAGATGTCTGTTCCAGATTAGTGCAATAAGTGAGAAGAAAAGCTTGTTCCTTTTTTTTCTGCTCCACAGGAAGCTGAACTGATAGAATACATTTGGTGAGTTTCTCTGCAGAAATCACAACATGAGCAAACGCACCAGTTCTTTGAAAACTGCAACCACCGTTGATGGTGGAAGCAGTAAATAACAAAGAATTCCCAGTCTCCTAATTAACATGAGAAATGTTTGCCTTTCTTCAGATATGCTATTGCAATGTGACTCACAAAATCAGGAGAGGAAGACTGAATGGTTGAATATTCCGACTGTTTAATAGGAATTTATTATGAGAAAGTACTGCTGCATCATCCAGAGAATTCGTCACGGACCGAAAACATGAAAGTGTCCAAGTTCTAAGTGTATTCTGAGATCGGTTAATTTCTCTATTTCTTTTCTTCCTGCAAATAAAAGTAATACTTATAGCAGCTGCTTTCAACACAGATTAACCTGTATATTTGTCCATCAATTTTGCAGCACTCTGTTCACACAAACAATAACTCTCCTTATGTAGCCAGGGGTTCCTTATCATCATCAGATAAGTTCTGCACAACACTTTTATGTGAATACATATTATTAAAGACTGACCACTGTAAGTGACTAAAAGCTTCACAACAACAATAACAAATCTAAATAATCTATTTAATAACATAACCTCATAGGGATAGAGAAATTTTATCTTGAGGCAAAAACACAGGTTTGTTTTTCTTTTTTTTTAAATTATAAGAAACTGTATTCCTAGGCCAATTCTGAGATTGAAACATTCTGTCTTTTTGATCATTGGAAATAACAATCTTAGCAACAATACCAGATGAACAAAAATAAACTAAATTTTAACAACATTCTGACTTGCAGATTTTATTTTTTTTAATTCAAACCTACTGCTCTTAGCACTGTGGAGGAAGGACAGTCCATGCAGCAGTGCCTCTTTGTATTTTTGCTCCTGTAGTTATATCTTAACTGAACAAATTAATTCCCCTGAAATGCTTAAAACCTTACTACAAAACACAAGTAAGGCGGATGACAGAGGAATATTACTGGCACAGGAGGAGATACTCTTCAGATCTCCAGGCTGTTGAACCTGGGCTCCAAATCCAAATCAAGCTCCAGAGATCAGGCCACAACTCAATTAAATTTGTCCCACATCAACACACCTAAAAAAAGCCCAACCAAACAATCAAGACTGTTCTCTTTCATACCGAAGATATACATAATATATACAAGATATATATAATATAAGATATATATATATAATTCTTTTAATCTGCCTGGGTTTTTTTCCCTTTTTTTTTTTATGAGGGATGGGATGGCAAAAACTCCTTTCGTGAATTGCACGTAAAAGTCTTTCCCACAGGCAGAACTGAAAGTGAAGCACAGTTTCAGACTCTGAAGAATATTAAGGATGTCCAAACATGGTCACTCAACTCATCGGTCACTCGGGCCCAAACAGCATTAGGGAAGGGCATTCTGTTAATTTGATTAAGTAGCTTGAGCTGCAGGACACAGAATTCACAGTACTGAGCCACTGGCATAAATGTGATAAAAGAGTTAAAGGCTAGCATGGTAGAAAGAGAGAAAGCAAAGCTTATAAACCTCATTTAAGGGATAAAGGAAAACCATCTTTCACATTCCAGTTGTCTTTGCTTCATTGTATTGATTAAAAAAAGGCAAGATTTTGACTTTGAGGGCTCTGATGATATGAAATGCTGAGCTCTCAAAACATTTTCAGGAAAAATCTTCTATGTGAGAGAGAAGTAAGACATCCTAGGTTTGACAATAGCTTTGTCATTAAGTAAAAGTTAGTGAAATTTTTCATTTGGATAGGCATCTTCATTGTTTTACCAATTGATTTGCTATGAGTATTAAATGCCAGGCTAAGTTCTAACAAAATTTCAAATTACTAAAACCCTCAACAAACTTCCTTTTTTTCTTTTCTGCGTTGTGCTGGTATTCCCACATTTCTTTAAATTTCATAGAGATCATAGACATAACTTTCACCCAAACCACAGTTATATCTGCTTCCTCACTGTAATCACAGAGGATCACTGCTGCCACACCACTTCCTTTGTATTACAGGTTTTTAAGTACCTCCATGTAGTATTTATTTTTAAATCTTTTCTTATTTTTCTCTCTTTCACCTACACATAAATTCACATCCCATTAAAATAAATGGAGTTAGGAAGTTCAGCCACCAAAGGCAGGACCATCAGGCTTCAGCAGGGTCAAAATTTTACCCAATGTGCTCGTTAGGTGAATTTCCAAACAGGAATGGACTTATGCAGGTTAAACGCGTATTTAAACATTTTGCTGAAGAGGGACCATTAAACAGGAAAGGAAGGAGTAAAGAGTACAGTGAGCTTACAAAATTATAGCCTATCAACGTCTCCCATCCTAATAATGTACATAAAAATATACAAAATAATAAAAGATTAAAAAATATAGGCTACCCTCAGAAACACCTCAGAATAAATATGTACGAAATTCAACCAACACTAAGGAAAAGGATTTTGTCTGCATGTCCTGAGTTCCAAAATGCTTTTTTGAGGAAGAACCATCACATCTCTCGAAAGGATTCTATTTTGCCTCATGACAGAGAGCAGGGGACAGCATCCAACTGTCATCTCAATAAAATCAATCCCTTTTATGACGTGGACCACCCCTCAGTATTTCAGCTTAGAAGCCTTCTAGCATTAAGAACCTAAGAGCCTTCTCACAACACTTAAAATATAATTTTATCTATACTGTATGGTTAAAAAGTAATGACTGTATGCCATCACAAACAGATTTTAACTCATTCTTGAATATATCATGGTATAAGGTGTTTAAGGATGAATTTGCTAGATACTGTCCAGGTGTGAGAGCTTATTGTTGGTGACCATTATCACATTTCAAATGATTCACAATTCAAAATTACCTACATGAATCTTCCCTTAAAAACTTCAGCATCAACCTTGCCTAGTTTAAACCTGTTCACTAAATAAGAACTCTCTTCCTATTTCAAAATCAGGCTTAGTAACTGGAACATTATTTTTCCCAGTCACAAAGGTAAGGTCTTCTTCATTTCTCACTTTCCCAAGCTTGCCTTGCTGCATTTCCACACTTTATTGCTATGTAATGTTCTTCTAGGAGGAAATGCTCAAATTGCTTAAAGGCTTTGAACTTAGTACACTTTTTCCCTCCTTAGTGATAAATAAATACATGCCAGGGTGGCAGCTGTTAAAGGAGGTGCCAGGTACATAAATCAAACAGACAGAGCCTAGAGGGGAAAAAGCCTCAAATGATAAATAATTACCAGTTCTACAGATCTTGATTACTGCAGAACTAATGGCTGACTAAAAAAGATCAGGATTAAGGCAGAAACCTGAGGCAAGTGCCTGAGTGCCACTGGGACTGGAGGAGTCACCCTCCTGCTAAGCGGAGACACAGACCAGGTCCCTGAACCACCCTGGGAACCCTTTGCCGTCTGGGACTCACTTTGATCAGCTGGGTGCTTTAGCAGAGCTCTGGAATGTTAAAGTTGCAGGGTGTCAATGATTTCACGGATTTTTCTGCACTGCCTTTATTGCTGTGGCTCCCAAACTCTCTCCACTAACACACTGAGAGGCCCAACATTTAACATACTCATGGCTCAGTCTCTGTGGGACTATTATAACTCTTAAAACTTGTTTTTCTGAGGTGTGTTAGTTAGCAGTTATTTTGTAGGAGTTTTTTCCCTCCTCCTTTTTATTCCCTGTTAAAAAAAAAAAAGTTTCACAATAAATACTGATCTAGGGAAAATTGTTTTCTACTCCATGATTTAATGGGAACACATTTTCTAGTAAGTTCTTCAGCATTTTAGACTTATCCAAGTGATTTATTGTAATTGCTTAGAGTTAAATCGGAGTATGTCTCTTTCCAAATGCAACATTTTTATATACTGTCAGAAGCTTAATATTTTAGTGTTCAAGAAACGAATCTGTAGCATTCAACTTCACTTGGCTTTTCCAACACTGAACCAATAAAGTAAAATTATGACACTGTGGTATTTTTGGTCAAGAAGGGCTCTGAATAACTCAGATATGTTTTAGGACAACAAAGAGTTAGCCAAAATGGTGAATGGAATTGCGGGTCTTAAAAATAAAGACAGATAGCGCAATTCAAGAATATGGTCTAGAAACTTTGGCTGCTAAATAAACAACAGAATTTCCAACAGCAATTAATACTAAGAAAGCAGATAGTCAAAAGCTACTCTGTGATCAGCTTTTTCACTTCAGACTACTTACTGAGATTCTTTAATCCAATCTTTAGTTATTGTGCTCTTAACCAAAACTCCGGGGAAGGATGGTGAGGGACAGCTGATGAAGCTAGCCATATCAGTTCACATAAATATGCATAATTAACCCAATTTAATGTTATTGAAGATAATCATACAGGCAGTGGATCCTGAACTTAATGTCAATATTTAGAAAAAACAGTGAATTGATTTTCATGCCCATGATGTCTTCTAGCTGTAGGACCAAGACAGGATCACCTATTTTGAATTTGAAAAAGTCATACAAAACCTCCCAAGCCTGCAGGTAAATTTGAACTATGCTTAATCAAACAGGAGATTGAAGCTCAGCACCATATTTCAAGCAGGGACATGGAGGAAAAACATACCCCAAAGCAGCGAGTTATGGAAGGGCCCATGAGCCCACAAGCAAATGAATGGATTGTTACAAGAGCTGTGTCCAAGAGTCTGATACCCAAAACGGACAAACCTCAGTTTGCTGTCATGAAAGACAAGACGGTTCTACAGAAGGAAAAGAAAAATGCTGAAAGCAAAATAAATATTTAAGGAGCCTACCTTCCTCTACATTTGAAATTTTCACCCCATTTATTTGCAGAGCTCCCTGGCCTTAAGAAATCTGGTATGGAGGTTATTGGGGAAGGCTGCCTACAGCCTGGCCCAAACTTTCTGATCTCCAGCTGGAATAAATCTATTTGCTGGAACATCTTGCTTGCATCTCTCTGCTACTAAATCCATGCCCAATACTGGGGCATTACAGACATCCCAGCAGCCCTCTTGGCATTACATTGTAAATGCAGACTTTTTTACTAGTGTCTTTATAGATATTTGAGTATCCAACATAAAATATTCCATTACAAAGGGGAAGGCTAATAAGAAGTTATAACACAGCACAGCAAGGGCAGTGATCGGGCAAACGGAGAGAATGATGAAAGATACATAAATAAATTTGCTTTTTAACTCTGAAAGGTTACAGCACACACATGCAGACGATCTATAATTCTCCCATTTGCAGTGCTGACTGCAACATTTACTGATCTGTGTTACTGCTGCACTCGTTTTTGGAAAGATGAGCTAAACTCATCCCTGTTACAGATAAAGCATAGTCTGTGTGACAAAGATCCAGAGACTTGTCATCTATTTTGATACTGTTATGTTAATGCTGGACTGGCAGGGTTTTTACTTCACAGGAATGGGTTCCAGTGAAGCTCCTTCCTGTGATGCTTTGCCTGGAGTCTCAGCAGAATGGAAATGTTTATAACCCCATAAGGATTTTATGACAGATGCCTACAGGAATATGCACATATATACAGTGTGAGCTAAAGCAAAGCAGCCTCACGGTACCTTCAAATTCTGATCAGGTTTAAATGCTAACTTATTCTTTTATGTTAAAGAAGTAGATAGAAAAAAATATCTCCCCAGAATTAACTAATTTTAAAAACAAAATTAGACATACAGCTGAACCATGCTTTGTCAGTAGTCTTCTGACATGGTAGGAAAAATTTTAAAAAGCCCAGCATTGATACAGAGTCATAGAGTAGTTGGGAAAAGACCGTTAAGTGTTCACCTGCAGTTTGGAGCCTCACAGTACAGAAGCCCAGGAGGAATAACATGTGCCATGGAGCAGGCTTTGCACCCCCTGCTTCCAACATGCACCCTTATCCTGGAATTTACCATGAGAACATTATTGGGTTGGTAAAGCTATCTCCACTTTAGAGGGGTACCAAAAAAAAATTGCCTCATCTCCTCTGTACATTTTCATCCCAAATGCCACCAGACTGACATGAACAAAAGGACACGTGGGACACAAAACTACTTCTGTACTATAATGAGGCAAACTGTTGCAATACAGAGCAGCAAAACAACAGGAAAGGGAGCACCAAATTCTCCAGTGGTGCAGAAATCAAAATTCTTCCAGAGTTACACCCAGAGGTAATTTGGTCAAAATCAGCGTTCTGAGGTTCAGTAGTAATTCCCACTATATTTTTAATTAAAATGAAACCCAAGCAAGCACAATCTGTGAGCACAAAGTGAAATGAATCTATTAATTTACAACACAACTAAACTCAGTAGCCACATTATCCTGAAGGCAGGCTGCCGATTCAGGAAAGGTCGGAAGTAAATAAATCATCTCTGACTGTGATAAATGATCAGTGCAGGATGTGTCAGAGTGCAGGCCTGATCAGCCATCGTGCTGAAATGCTCTCAGCTACCATGGGAGGTTTGGGGGCCTGCAAATATGAAATAGGCTCTTGTTAGTGTCAGAACTGGGCAAATGATTTGCCATGAATTAATACAAATGAAGAGCTTAGCCCTCTCCACATTTCTGAACAACGAAAAAGCAGGTAGTGTTTTTAATAATGTGCTTGCTGTGGTTGTTCCACTTTCTTTCCCTAGAACTGTAAATTCCAGTATTTTTTTTCCTATGGTTATCTATTAACAATATGTCATGAATGGTTTAACTCACGACACATCATTTATCCTCAAAATCCCAATGCTTCATGCCAGTGTTAACAAAAATTCATACTGAAAATGTTCTCAATCCAAAATAAAACATCATTAAGATGCCTACATGTCACAAAGAGCTATTAACCAGGGGAACAGATCCCATTCCTTTTATATTCCCAACCTCAGTAATGATTGTGTCACATTTTGGATCTTTGTCACCTATTGTATAGCCGTGACAGGTGCAGAGACATATGACACTCAATTCCATGCTTGAAGGCATGTACAGAAAAACATTTTGCTTTGTTTTGTTTTTAATTAAAAAGAGATTAACAAGAAAAACTGTCAAACCAGAGGAAAAAAAAATCATCAATATGAACACTGAAAAACTGAAAACAGGTGACATTTCACAAAAAAATCTCATAAACATCAATAACAGAAGTAGACTGTAGGCTGCATTTACCTCAGCAAATCCCAGGACAGGCTGGCACACCAGCACCTCTGGCACCCGGGAGAGCTCACCAACCTCAGGGCCATGGGAAGTCCCAGCAGTCACCCAGGGCTGTGCTGCTGCAGGAACTGGTCTGTCCCACAGGCTCAGGGGTGTGACAGAGCACCCGCTGCAGGTGACATGAGATTCAGAGACGGTCAGAGATGTCTGGGTTTCTGAGGGGATCAGTCTTCCCAGGACAATATCCTCAAGGCTGTGCAGAGAACATAACAGCAGGTCTCATGGAACCTTGGCAAGGTCAGCCACTCTAAAGTTGCCTTTTCTCCCTCTCTGAATCCTACATGAAAGCCAAATCTAATGGCAATGCCAGAGAGAAAAGCCTATACAGGTACTAATTATGCTACACCTGTGGGGTTTGCACTGATCCTTTTCAGAACCCTAATTTTGAGAAAGATCACATATTCAGGAGGACAAACCCAATACTCTAACACAGAGGGTCAAAACAGTTATGGTTTGTGGCTTTTTTTCACCTGTAGCCATGCAGTTAGATGATGTCCAAGGCTAAGACTGTACCGTGTTTTTTTCTAGGAGTAACTCATACTTGACTATTCAAAACATTTCTGAAGCCCCTTTCTTTCTACAGGACTTCTCTGAACCTTAAGCCCAGCTGGAGTCTGAGCTGAAGCCACCCAGCCCTGCAGCGCTCTAGGTGAGGGATCCCACAGGCAGCCACTCATCAGCTCCTCTCTGCCTATATGACTCTGCTTCCTCCTCAAACACCAAATCTCACTCTAGGATGAGACAACAGCCATGGGACTCCCCAGACCTGGAAGTTAATTGTTTCACAGAGTGGCCTGCCTGCACTCTTGCTTCTCTGCAGCAGCATCTCCTGTTCCCTGCTCTCAGTGCGTACCTGAGATTTATTGTCCTCAGAAGCCTCACTCCGGTCTCGTCCCCAAGCACAGCCTGAGCCCCAGGCCAGCAACAGAAGCTGTTGTATTAGCTCTGAGTGCTCAGCTCCACTAACAGCCGTCACATTACCCTGGCAGCCCTTCCCAGCCCCACTGCTCCTGTGGGTCCTGGATCACTATTTTTCAGCATCTCCACTGGCTTTTTTGCTCTGTTGCCTTCTTTACCTGATGCCCCCTTGGGACTCAGGGAGAACCAGCTCTGGTTTGGATTTGAATACATCCATATCTTACTCCAAGATAACAGCTGGAGGATATCGTGTTTTTATTTTTAATGATATGAAAATACACAAAATCTGCTAAAATTCCTCCTTCAATCAGCTTTTTTCAGGGCGCCAGACAAAGAACCACAAATAGATCTGTCAAGGTCTCTGCTTGACTAATAATGATTCAGACTAAATGTTTCTTTACAGTTTTGTGAAACTTACTGTTATCACTTGATTGTAAATTTCTCCCTTCTCTTTGATATTATTGGCACAATGAAAAAATTAGGCACAAAATTAATTAAAATCTCCATTACGTGGAGTCTTCCTTGCATTCTGCAATTATATAAAGCAGTAAGTTATCATAATTCCATAAAGAAAGAAAAAAAGCAAGACCAAGAGTAAGAGAGAAACACCTAGCAAATGATGGGGAAAGATAAAGGATTTGATTTTTATGTTAGATATGTGGGCACACAGAGCTGTATATCTTGTAGAATCAGCTAATGTAAATGCATTACCAATTTGACAAGACATGGCATAAAAAAAAAAAAAGGTATGAATCCATTTGTCTTAGATGCCATCACTGATCCTGGGCTGTTTTTATGTATCCCTGAAGTTCCAAATTATTTAGACCTGGGGTACTGAAATGTATGAAATGTATCAGTGGAAACAACATCCCCAACCTTTCCTTCAAAGTTAATACAAAAGAGGTTTTTCTAATCCTTTTGGGAACAGAGCAGACAGTCAAAACACATCAGAATATTTTTTCTATTTCTCACCTGGGCAAAAAATTTGAAATGCTACAACAAATAGTTTTGCCATCTCTTGTGACCAAACTGAAAGTCTCATTACTCTTGTTGCTGGCTAAAGCTATCATTTTCAGATGCTAGCGATAACATGAGAACCTCGGTTTTCATTATTAGAAAATAAAAACTTTCCAAGCTGTCATATCGAGTACAGATCCATGATAACATGATCAATGGCTAAAAAATAATGAGAAAAAGCATTATTTAAAATAAAACTGTGACTTTGATGAAGAATATTAATATTAAATAGATATTAAGCATTGCTTAAGAACACTGAACTGAATCCTCAAATGCAGTATCCAATACTCAACAAATAGCAACAGAATAGTTGAAATTGCACAGAAATTATAAACTATCATGGGGTGGAGGTAGGAGCAAATCTACCATCAGGGTTTTAGGTTCCTTTAACAGCAGGGGATTTTAGCAAAATTTCCTGATCATCTCCCATTGCACCCCTTTTCCATAGTAGACTGGGGAAAACCTGCACCAGGTCCAGCTGCTCTGAGGGAGGTAAAATTCCTGTGCATCTCATGTGCAGGTTTAAGCTTGAGCTCATCATCTACACCCTGCAAATGGAGAGCACATCACACCATTTTCTTGATCCTAATTTGTCTTTTGCTACAGTGTTTGGCATTTCAGAGTTAGATGGAGAGGGACAAAAAACGCAGCCCAAGAACTCTGAGAGGCAAACTAGTTTGTTACTCATTTATTCAAGTGTATGCTGCAAGCCTCAAAAGCTTAGTGTGATATATGTGGTGCAGACAAATGGAATTTTATTTAAACCCCATAGGAGACACCAGCATGCTGAGTGCCCAAAGATTCCTATCCCACCCTCAATTTTCTCCTTCCAAAAGCATACATTTTGTGCTATAAAATCCTTTCTATACGCTTGCCAAAATGACTGTGGGATGAAACACCACAGTGCATTGCCAAGGCAGTGGCAAGGTGAGATGCTGTTTGTTTGGTTTTCTGTTGCATCAAACTGACAATGAAAAGAATGAGAAAAGTTATGAAATGAAAATTAAAGGGAACAGCTTACGGGCAATTAAGATAACACGTCCTTTTGAACGACGTTTATGCACAAACAGACAGATCTTGGGGACTGCAAGGCAGCACTAAAATGAGCCCCAGTCACCTGCTAACAACTCACCCTGCTCTGAACCTTAGTGGGTTCACAGGCCACTAACTAATATTCAGCTAAGAGGCTTTAGTAATGTAGATTAATGTTTCATGCTCTAGGGAACAAGCTCATCACAAACTGTGTTGAGAAACTCTCTTTTCCCCACCAGGGAACGGAATTACATAATCGGTTAAGTACATTAGGGTTTCTTAGCTCTTTCTAAGCCTTGGTGCAGGCAACCAGCAATAACTTCTGCTGGGGTAGGTGGGCAAGTGGTCTCTGTTTCAATGCCCATTACCCACCAGGATGGTACAAAATAAATATATTAGCAGCATTCCAGCCGTGCTACTGTTATTCCATTTAATTTCATCCATTAAAATGTAGCCCCTATTTTCTGTCTGTACTCCTTGACAATTGGCAAATGACCATGAAACAGCCCATGTTTGCAATCACACAGCCCAGTGCTCCCCCAAACAACCAACGAACCTGAGAGCAAAAGCAAATTTTTGGACTCCTACCAGCACCTTCCCTTTCTCATACAGGGATGGAAAACAGAAAGAGAATTAGGTTCCAAAGCAACATCCATTATTAAGGCCATATCTTACAGCAGGCATGGCTACTGCACCCAATTCTTGTTGCAACTTAAACTGAACGTGCAGCCATGTGATGAGAGATATAATGAGATTTTTAACACAGAGCTGCATCTGAGAGTTTGACAAAAAAGATTTGGCTGGGGTACAATGAACTGTTATTTATTTCCATTTGAGTTTAGCAAAGGTTGTCCTACACAACTGTGAAACAATTTTACACTTTTTAAATGTATTAGCTTTGAACTGAAACAGTAAATAAACTATTTATTTGGGGTTTTTTTCGTATCTCAAAATGGATTAAGAAGGGCATGTAGAGAGTATAACCACCACAAGAGAAAAATTATTTGATGGCAGGCTAATGGGATTGCAAAGGGTTATTTTGCTGGAGAGAAGATTTTCAGATGCTTTCTCTCTAATGAAGGTTTTGTTCCTCACTTACAAAGTGTTTTTTGCCTTTCCTTTTCACCCTTTTTCTTCTTCTTCTTTTAAACATGTCAGGGAAAGGTGAATTGCCTTGGAGAACCATGTTGTCATTGGACTAAATTAAACCTTAAAAGATCAAAGCTTTCAAAATCATGCTGAGATCAAACCGGGATCTTTGGAAGATGTAGAGGGAAGGAAAAACACTGATCTTTATGGCTTGTCTGAAAACATATTGCTCTTCAACTTCTCAAAATATGCAGGAGGAACCATTCTGTGTTAAAAACCCCTCAGTCTTCAGTGATAAAAGCAGCTTTTAGAGAAATCAGTCTTTCCTGAGAACAGGTGAAATCCACCTCTGTTCCAAGAGTCCACAGGTCCTTTCTTGGCCATGTTCATTGAACTTTCTAATGGCTCAGTGGTTTTGCTATACATTTTCTCTCATGTGACCTTCTAAATCTCATCCTCCCACCGAAGACTGCTAAAGATAAAATAATGTTTAAATAAATTTAAATAAATATATAAATCTTCCACAGCAGTGGAGAAAACAGTTATTAAGTCAAATATCTGCTCTCTTCAGATATTTGAACGCTCTAGGGACTAAAATGTCCTATAATGTCCATGGGGCCCAATATAATTTTTCTCAAGTTTGAAAATGACCTGTACCTGTGTACTCCTGGTAGTAGTGCATGCTAGTGTTGGCTGCCTCAGCCAGCCAGCAACCAGGGTTTTAACTGTGCTCAGGGTTCTGAGGTGCAGGGGATAGTGGGGCACACACCTGCTGGACAGGCCCACGGAAAAGAAGCAATTGCAAAAGTTACCTGTTAGGGATTTTGCCCACGAGGCCGTTTTGGGGTTAGGTTACCTTTTCCCTAGTGCCAGAGAAGGGCACTGACACAGTGTCAGAAAGCTGGTCTCGCCTGCAGGAAGAGCTGATTTCACCTACAGCCATTTCTCACGTGCTTGACAGACTAAGAATTGCTGTGTCTGTTCTGTGGCAGCAGCTGTGATGGTTAAACCCACCTTTTAAAGCTCATTACCACATGCTTGTCTCAAACTTGCAACCAGCCAAGCCCAACCACGAGACATCCAACCCCAACAACTCCGAACCCATTCCTGCTTTGGATGGTGAGCAGCAGTCCTTGAGGAAACCTGGGACACTGATCACAGTCATTGCTCTCCACACAACCTCACATATTTTCAAGCATTTTTGGGAAACTGGCTAGGAAAACTGCTGCAAAATGTAAAGGCACTAGATGTAGGTAAGGGTAAAATATTTAGCTTTCCACATGAAAGAGAGCCAAATGAATCAGATTTCAATATTTTACAGATGCAAAAATTGCATCAAGCCAATTTTAAATGTTTGCCTTCACCATATCCATCAGAATTTTCCCACAAAAACCATTTATCCATAGAATTAACTTTCCTGTGTGAACATTTAAACATAATTTTCTCTGGGATTTCCTTTAAAGAATTGATGCTGGCACACATTCCTGGAAAAAGTCAATTCTGAAGAGAAAGAAGAGGAACATGAAATGTATTCATTTAAGTCCTCAACTTTTGACTCACAATCACTTTAAACCATTTATAAATTATTATTTAGACTCTGAGATAACAAAGATCAATCTGACAGTTTATACTGGAAAAAATATCTACATCAAATTATTTCAGCAATATCCTCAGTGGATTTAAATTGCCAGGAAATTCAATACAGTATATGGAATGATCAAGTTTTACAACACTGCAGCATATATTCTAAAAGGAATTCAGAGTTCTAGCAGTATCAATAAAGAATTAAAAGTCTACATGGTATTTTAAAGAGCAATTCACTTATCTGTGTTAAGAATAGGACAGCACTTACAAATTTATTCTATTTCAGAAGGCATAATCTGTAATATTGACTAGATTTAATCACAGCTTAATTCAAACTAATTGTGTCAGTTGAGGTTACACCACACAGTCACACTGTATTTGTTTCATTTCTAGAATGTTTTCATGTCACTTATAGAACATTTTAGCTCAGTACCCTCCATAGGCAAAATGGAAATCCACATTACTTCTGGTGGGTTATGAGGGGGCAGAGTGGGAGACAACTGGATCAACTGAATATTTCTGAGACTTCAGCAGCCAAGTTTTCTGCTTCCAAAAACATTGCAACTGTATTATGTTTTATTACAATGAATTCACAAATGAGTCCAACAGAATGATAAACCCAAGCGTCATTCATGCACGAACGCTACTGCAAAACGGGATGAGAAATCATTTGACATACAAAATACAATAGATGGAGCATATAAAAAAGCAGGTTTACTCCGTGGTTTTCTCACAGTCCACCTGAACCATAGTGCAGGCAGCTGTGGCAGTGGTTCTGCCCTCTGGAGGGCTGCAGCACCCCCGTGGTCATCGGACCACTGCCCTGAACTGGTGGCGAAGGTCTAGGGAGGAGAGCTGCCAGCCATCTGCTGAAGACACCTGTGTGTGATTCTCCCTCGTGTTTGTATTCCCTGTTTATTATGTATGTTCTCCGTTCAATATGGATGTCCCCTGTTAAATATTCATTATGTTCTCGACAGTTCTGTTCACTTCGACACCCCATTGGTTCCTCCCTACCCAGTCCCTCCTTCCCCAGTCCCGATTTGTTCCCCGGTTGCCCCTCAAGTTTCCCTCTGCCCATTTGCCCTTCCCTGACTGGTTGCGCTGTTCCCCTGATAAACCCGGATTTTCAGCTTTCCCAGTGTCTTCGTCCCTGGACTTTCCACAATAAACCATCTTGCTGGAACCTACACGAGGACCCTTCCCACTCCTTTTCCTCCGGCGCACCCCTTTTATCATCAGAGAGCGCCCTTCCCCTCCGGGAAGAACTGGCCCCTGCAAACTCCACACTGCCTGTACCTGTGCTGTTCGTCCTGCCAGGGACACTCCAGGTCAGCTTGCAGATTCCCCTGAGAAGGGCAGCTCTGGGGGAGCTAGCGAGGGGCAGCAAGACAAAAATGACCAAACAAAAGCACCCTAGAAGCTGCTAAGAAATATTCAGCCTGTTCTTTAGTATACACGGAGATGCGCTATTGTTAATGCCAAAGGCAGTTAATACTCCCAAATGCTGGTTTATCAAACTAGAAAAGTAGAAGAGACAATTTTCCTCACTCTGATTTTCAAGAAATATTTGCTTTGCTTCAAAATTTACACCTCATTCAGTGTTTCCATCAATCTCCTGAAGTATCCAACAGATCATGTTTTTCTTCCACCACTTTTTACAAAATGGCCCAATTTTTGCAGCAAAACATGCAACAGAGTTCTCTTGTGCAGTATCACTTCCTTTCTAGGACGTATTGTCCAATTGAAGTCACAATTGAGAATCATGCTGTGTTTTACCCAAACCAAGGTTTCTGAACTCCCTGAGAAACTTTCACTTATGTTTAGAAGTGTTACTTGAAACACTTACACAGGACTTCAGCCACCTCCTTTGGGAAAAGTCCAACTAAGCCTTTAAACATACGCATGGTACATTTTATGTGAACATGAACATCTCCACCAATGCCATCAACTCTTCAGCAGCCTTAAAATTAAATATGAACTTAAAGTATTTTCTGGATTAGGCCCTCTCTCCTTTCTTTATTAAAATGGGACAGTGGCTATAAGCCAGCAGGAACTCTAGTGATAAAGTAGAAGACATAAAGCTGGAGAGAGATGTGATAAAATTCACTTCTATACATGAGGAAATGACTTCCATAACTCATTTCAGGCTTTACTTCTTGTAAATAGCATAGCCCTGTAAAAAAGCCACCTCTGTGTCATTTCTGGATGCACACTACACTGACTGCTGACTAGCTCTAATTCCACAGAGCAGGGAGCATTCTGAAGGGCTTTTTGCCTTTTGTTTCATTATCTTTACTTGATTTTTTTCCCCCTTTGGATTAAAGAAGTGAATATATAAAAGTAAAAAAAAAAAAAAAAAATCAGAAGGAAGACAGATCTACTGAAGAGGCAAAATTCACATTGCAATTTCTCTTCTATTCCACGGGCTGGATGGATGATCTACCTTTCGTTCAACTTGCCTTAGCTGGAGGCAAGAATAGTGACAGTATGTTATAGGACTAGCTAAGGTGCAGAGCAGCTGGATTCCCCGGCCTTTTATAAAAAGCCCAACAGGACGAATTTTGGTAAGGTCTTAAACTATCAATTACCTTTACATAGCTCTTGCAACATTGACTGCTGAGATATATGATCTGGAGAAAGTTCTGCTGGCCAAAAACACGTTCTCCATTTTACTGTATCATGTAGCTGTCAAAGAAGTATCTATCCAAATCTTTGAGACACATGGCTATGAACAGATTTTATAGGGTGCACAAAATCCCAAGGCCACAGTGACTTCTATTAGTTTGGAGTCATTAATTATCTGTCATCTCCTCATATCAGACACCGCTAAAACAGAGAAAAAACAACTCCTACCTTAAGGGATCAAGTCTTTAGTGACAAAAACCACACAGAAAATAACTGGAACAAATTTATTTCTGCAATAAAAGAAGTTAGGGACCTTATTCATATTTAAAAGTGGGATGCTCTGAAAATAAAACTTTAAAAAATTAAGAAAACAAAACAATAGCAAAGAACTGTGTTTCTAAAAGTCTCCTAAAAGCACATTTTCCACTGTTGAACAATAGGAATGCACAGGCTACAGTACCCAGTACAGTACTATAATATACTTCCTGTCTTGGTCGTTTGTTAGTAGTATAAAATTTATACTCCCTGTGCTGAAATAGATAAGAAAGGTAAGCAAATCAGACATGACACAACATTCTGCTTTGAACTTGGCTCTTGCAATTATTGCAACTCAGTAGAAACTCCCTCGCCTTATTATAAGTCTGTCCCATAAGGATTCGGAAGGACTGAGGAGCTTGATTGTGCATCCAGCTTTACAGAGAAAATATGAAGATTTGGCGAGATACAAAAAATTCCCAAGTATCCTTGGGGGATCTTATAATGTCACAAAGCCTGAAGGTTGTCCCCAGGAGACCCCTCCATATTTGCTGTGGAGGGCAAGTCTGAGAGATGCTTTGGTCTATGTGCTCCGGGCTGGATGTGCCTGCCCCATAAAGTACAATACTGTGGAACAAACAACCCTGACTTGCAGTCAGAGAGAGCCTTTAAATCAGGAGCCAGAGAGCAACTCAAAATTAGTAGGATTGATGATAGCTTAAATTATTTGAATCCTCTGCTAGTCAGCATGCAAAGTCTCAATTTGTACTTTAGTAAGATCTTCTGCAGGAAGCAGTGCCTGAACAGCAAGGAGAGACAGAAATTACAGCCCAGGGCTAAAGGACCAGCAGTCACTGCCTTTTACACATCCACACTGTGCATGGTCTCACAAGGCTGTTTGGGTAATGTGCTGGTCAAATTTACCTGAATGTACAACAGCACTGGATTGGTAATAGATCGGCTACAGATCTTTTTTGTCAGTTGAATGTTAATACAAGATTATAGATGTAAAGCACCTTGATATCTTTAATAGATTTTTTTAGTAATTTTCTTTTAAATATTGTAGTCTAAGTATGCAGTCACGTTAACAAAACCTAACAGGATCCAGGAAATGTCTTGGTATTTATACAGACAAAGCCTCTTGAACTTATTGAGTATACCAACAGAGAATTAGGATTATCACACTTCTTTTAATGTCAGAATTCACTATAAATTTTTTAAAGAGAGCTATTTCCAGCAAATCCCAGCTCTCTTCCTTCTCCTAGTCACCATTATTAAACTAAAAAGGGAAAAATGATGAGAAAGAATATGCATCTTCAGAACTGAATCATTGACTTGAAAAGTTTTCTATTTTCAGGATATTACCCAGTGGAACACTGACTTGAATTCAAGTAAAAATTCTCTTGCTGATTTTTATTTTTTAGATTTCATTAGGTTTTTTTTTTTTAACTATCTTGTCCTGATTTCAGACATGAGAGGCTGTTCTCTCATTCTACAGAATGCTGGTGAATCTGAGTTCAATACCTGCTTCTGTTAACCTACCTGAATAGACAAATAAATACCTGTTCCACACTGAAGGTTCACCCTAGGAGGCCAACTCTTGTCATAAAGGATGCCTCCTGAGACAGTATTCAGTTTTGGAGTGTCTTATGAAGGCCAGTGAACATACTGCTACTTAAGTAAAGTCCCAGATAATCTCTCTGTGTTAACCAATATGTAATTGCTTTAAATGTTGTTTTATTATACTTTTGCCTGGCTAAAGGTGACCCCACAGACTGAACCAGCTGAGGAACTGTAGCAGCCATAGATTCAGTTACTGCTTCTTAAGAAATAGAAAAGTAGAAATTTAGATAGATGAATCTACCTTGTAGGTAGATGGCAAAGCTGTTCTTTGATAGTCAGAATTTGAAAATAGATGGACTGAATCCATCTTCACTACCAAAGAGCAGCCCTTTGCCAAACAGCTGAAGTCACAGCCTGACGGAGTGGCTGTACCTGTGCCTCTGCAGGAATGCAAAAAAAAATTATGGATAATGTGAAACTTATGAGAGGAAAGAGATGAAGAGAGGATTCTGTTGTATATATGTTGCAATTATTAATAGTAACAGGTGAAAAAATTCTGCCCTGACCTCTAGACTAGCACAGCCTTTCAGGCAGTGATGCTGCAGACACAAAGTTAACCCTTGTTTAGTCAGACCAAACCCCAGCTGGAAATGAGACACACAGCAGCACTTGCTGTTATCCATCCTGTGTCTCACCAGCAACACGTCTGGGAAGAAAAGTTGCTGTGTGGATGCACAGCAAATCACCAAAAGTGAACACAATGGAAATGAAATCCAGACATTACAGCCTATTTTCTGTTAATGAAAAGTTCATGTATAATTACTTGCATAATCAAAATCCCATTGGTTTTAATGGGAGTCTCTGAATACGCAAATCACCTCCAAGGTATGCAGGTTTGTATAAGAAAACACACATTATCACAATTTCATTGTGGGTATAAAGACAGTGTTCAACATCAGCTGTATTTTTCATGTGTTTAGTTGGCTATCAGATAGTGGTATTATTATAATTATCATCCAGATGAGTTCCCCCACAACAATGTTAGTAAAAACCATTTCTCCCTGTCAGCCATGAAAGTGAGGAGTCAAGCCAATGTACATGGGAAGAATTGATTGCCTGAAACCCTTGCCATGTTTGTAAGAACCAGGAAGCTGATGTTTATCAAAGTCTCTTTTAAATGAGCCTATCTTAGAGGAATTTGTTTTTAAAAACATATTTTCAGTCTTGGCCTTGATATTTCATTACAGTCTGTATCAATTCTAACAAGAATATGATTTTCTTTTTCGAAGTAATGTTCCTTACATCATCTGACAGTCTTTACTATTCATCTTAAGAACTCCTTTTGGCATCTGATGGAGCCAATTGTACCTGCCAGAGCGTTTTTAATTCAATAAGAAGACCAGGTGCTAAGGTGGTCAATTGACAACTGTTAATATTCAGTTCTTGTTCTTGATTTCTGCATTCTTAAATTGCTCTGAAATTAATATCAATGCAGCTCTGAGGAGATAGGTTCTGGCTGCCTCACCTGCAGACATTAGAAACAACTTTCTATTAAAGTATTAATTGAACAAAGTTCAACTACGAGGTGTTTGCTTGCACTGAAATGACAACTGAAACCATGCCACACCAACTCACTCACTTGGATCTCCAGCACCAGGTGGAAAAAGCACCTCGGCCGGACCCCTGGGAGGGCTGGACAGTGCTCCAGAGGGAGGATGCTGCTATGAAGGTGGGCGCTCAGGGAATGAAGCCTCCACCATCGAAAGACCTCAAAAACAGTAGTTTAATCTCCAGTTTTTAAACCCAAATGTATCAGTAGGACATTTAAGCACTCGACAAGTTTTAGTCACTTTTCTCTATAGTAAGACTTAGAATTAAGCCCAAGTGCTTTAGGATTAGAAATGGGCTTAAGCATTTCCTCAGAAGTTCGAATAAATGAAAGCCTTGCTACAGATATATCTGTATCATCTATATCTATATATAAAGTAATTTGCTCTATATTTGAGTTTTTCATCACAGCCTCACAATAGATTTCAGAATAAACTTGAGAATTCCTCTCCTTTCATATTTGTTGTCATAAGTTTGGTCACACTGCAGGAACTGATTTTGAAGGTAATCAACAAACTGAAGCTACCATTCCAACATCAAAAATAACAACTGCCCACACTTTTTGGTTTTCCCACATGCCAGTTTGGAAGTGCCCGGTAGTTGCAGTAAGGATTTTTTTGAATGTGACTGAAGTTTCTGGGTTGCTTCTGACTAAGTCTGGAGTAGTAACCCCTGTCACTCACCACACTCCACAGAGCAGCACTGGGGACATGCATCATCTAAATGGAGACTTGCTTAACATTGTCCATTATGAGAATATCTTCTTCAAATGATAAAATGGGGGAAAATTGTATTTATCAGAAGGAACTGAGGCTTGTACCACAATTACCAAGTGCTGTGGAAAGGTGAGTTTAGACCCGGAGCTGCCAGAGACTGCCAAAGGTAAAGGGGACCACTCATGAAGCTTCTTCCTGGAAAAGTATCCAAGAAGAGGTCTCCTATATTGGAGAAGCGTCATACAGATCAGAAACTTAAACATGACTGAGTATCCAGAGCACACAACTAAATTCCCACATTTGTGGTAAGTTATATGATACTGCGTTAATAAAACAGTCTCCAGAATGCACAGCCACTGGTGCAACACATGGGGAAATGGTGTCTCCCCTGGATCCAACGGAATTTCTTTGCCTTTTCTTGTCTCACTCTACCATCCTGGGATTCCCTTTTCCTCCAGCTCCTGATGACAGGAGCTGAGGTGAGCTGCTGGCTCTCTAGAATGGGGTGATAACTTGCAGAATTGTCCCCCATATCTCTCGGCTCTCTGTCAGCATAAAGAACCACCAGAATAAATAACTTCATTAATGTCTCTTCAGGTTCCAACTTGATCTACCCTTTTTTTATCAGTTCAACCTCCTCAGTTACAGAAAGGAATTGGCCTGAATAATTAGATAAAAGACTACCAAGCAATGATAATGTACAGTGATTTTTCTATTTAAATTACAGGGCCAGTGAATAACAGAAACATTTGTGATTCTCTTTAACTCCCAGGAGGCAATGAATGAAGCCCTCAATTTATACCTAGGGGATACAAAGGAGCCAGAAATTGCTTTCATGACAATAAATATCTGCATTGCCTTGTAGTTCTGCTGCATTTGGAATTGATTTTCGGTCATCTCTTAGCTGTACTTTAAAAAGTCTGAATTTGAATCAATTTACATACTCCCAAATAGAGCACAGATGAGCATAATTTCATTAAAAATAAAAGCGAGTGAGGCAGTCCTCAGTCTTTGCCTGACATTCTCAACTATTCTATCCACCACATGGCACCACGTGGATATGTGGAATCTAAATATTATTACATTTGTACAACTTCACTCAGGGGACTCTGGAGTCATTTGTTATTTTGGATTTTGGAGGGGAGTGTGGATATTTGGGTTTTTTTTCTCCTTTTTTTTCAATCATGGAAATGCACGAAGATGAGTAGTAATTAAGGAAAGTATGAGTTTTGCTTTAAAACAATATAAATACTGAACCCCTTTCTACAAACCTGACAGAGCTTCGCCTGAGACAAGGAATACCATGGGCTCTGTAGGACCCAGAATGTCTCCTAGATCTCCCCAAAAAGTTAAAGTATATTTGTAGAACACAAAACAACCAACCCCCCCAAGTCTCGAGACATGCCCAAATGAAGTTCTGTTCTGTACATTGCAATTTACATTTCATTGGCAGAATCACTTGGCTCCTCAGTTTTCCTGTGCCTGCCCCTACTTAGAGGCTCTCGAGTTTGTTTAGATGGGTTTGACACATCCCTTGATATTTCTGATTAATAATTAAATGCTTTTACTAACTGGACCAAATCAAAACCAGACCACCTAATAAACAGAATCATACAAGAGCTCTGCAGTATAACAACTATATTTTTTGGAAACAAGTTAGACTTTCCTATCTGAAAGCATGATGCAAATTCCAGGGCAAATCCAGCAGAAATGTGTTTATTTTAAGAGCCTGGAAACCAGGTAGATGCTTCATGCAGCATAGTTCAATAAGAAAAAATGGTCACTTTCGTACTGCCTTTTTGCTGATATTTCAGAATACTCAGAAACTAATAACCAGCTTTGGGCTGTCAGGCAGGTCCAGAGATAATTCAATGAGAAGTACTGTTAATCCAGAAGAAAACTTGACAGTTATGTAGATCTGGCATTCATTATTAGTTTATTAATATTTGATTAATCTTGTAACAGGAAGTAATCAGTAGTGCAGGAGCATATGTCTAGAGCAGCACAGACAAATTCCATTTTGGTAATATTTGAGCTGGGGTGTTTTTTGTGGTTTCTGTTTTTGTTTGGTTTATTTTCCCAGAAAGAAAAGCCGAAAAATGTTAACTTGGGAAAGAATGTGCGAGACTTGTATGGGCCAAAGCCTTAGCAAAAGGAAAGAGTACTAATTACAATTAGAGAATCTATGAGATCAATTTTAGCATTCCCTACCTGTAACAATATGTGCACCTTTATCACATCAAATGTCCAAGCAGTGTTGGCAGCAATCCTAAAACAAATTCAGTGCCCACACTTTTCTAATTATTATCAACATTATGATCTAAAGGATCTGTAAAACCTGAGACAACAACAAAAAAAAAAAAAAAAAAAAAAAAAAAAAAAAAAATNTAGTTTGTGACTTCAAAACATCAAAACCAAAATGCTGTGTTATGAAATTTTCATCTTTCTCTGACTCACAGGTCTGTGCTTTCCTCACAAGCTTTAAGAAGCCTTTTACAATATTTAGCTGCCCGGAGGTGGAGCTTCACTTTTCTGATACTTTCACATAACTAATACTAAAATCACAAGAATATTAGAAACCATGCAGAAAAGCTACTGGCTAACTTATACAGGATGCCCAATACTCCCTGCAATGTTTTATTACAAAGTCTTGCATTCCCTTCCAAGGCATTTTATAGGAAGCACTGCAGGGGAAGAAAAAGATTAAAAGACAATGTACTATGGACTATTAAATAAATAAATAAATAATATGATCCGTTTGGCAGCAAACTAATGCTCTGCCTGAAACTATCAAGAAAAGAAGTTATAGCAGCATCTGTTAATAGCAGCAGGGTTTAAATGAAAACCAGGAAAAATGAGAGTATATGATGGAGAAGAAAAAGCCTCTGTCTAAACGACTATCATTTCAATTTATTATGAAGGATACAAAGGGCAAACAGAGCCTTTTAGATGAGATTTTCAAAGCTATCTTGGAAATTACACATTCATAGATTTTCAGGGCTGACAGAGGCCACCACAACCGTAACTTCCTGTACAACAAGCCAAAACTCATTCTCCACATTCACACACTCCACAAATCTTTTGGCGCTTCTGAAAGTTCTTCAGTCTTCCCTTACCATTTACTTCCCAATTCCCTTCAAAAACTATCTTACAAATGCAGTCACAAATGTGTGAGCCAGCTCTGCTGCCTGTACCTGCATCCTCTGAGTGTCTAACATCTGGTTTGACAATCTCCTTCAGAGCACCAGTTTGTTTGTGCCTTAATTGTTTTTTGGGGGCTCCACATTTATACAAGCATATGTTTCCCCTTTCCCTCAGGGCTTTCTCACCCCTGCCACTGCTGCACATGCCCTCACCAGTCCTTGGATCATGGAAGTTGCACATGACTTTCAGAAGTTACCTATTCCATTCCTCTTATTCCAAGTTAGGGTAATCTGTGTCCTTGTTTTAAAATCATCCCAAATTAGAGAAGTGCCACGCCCTTCATGCACCTGCTGGCATCCTCCTGTGTCAAAGTAAACCTTTGTAGGTACAGTTTCAAAGCCCGAGTCTTGCTTGTTTTATGTGGATTGCTGTGTTTTCTTTTCCAGCTCTCTGATTCTTCTCATTTCTTTGCTCCAACCTCTCCACAGAAAGCCAGTTCCTCCTTAACTTGATCATGCCAGGAAAGCCCGGTGACTTTCAGAGTGTCTCTCACACCAGACCCACTGGGGCATCGTGCTGATCGTCCACCACTTCAACTTATTAGTGAAGACACCACACCCCAGAAACCAAACCCACAGATGGATCTCCATCAGTGATGTCAGTCTTTATCAATGACATTTAGAATTTCTTCAAAAGCCCATCACACAGTCTGACACGTTCTATTTTTCATAAAGCTGCACTGACCCTCATTAACACCTTCAATTCCATATTTATCAGGCCTTGTATAATTCATACCATTATTAACTTTGGAATCAATGTTCAAGACATCCGCGTGTGTTTTTACAGACCATAATCTGGCCACCATGGCTGCAAAGCCTGGCTGGTACTGCCCAGGGAAGGCCAACTCCAATACAGCGATGTTCTCAGCAACGGAGCAAAGGACAAGCAGTGACAGACCCAGGGCAGGATCTGAAATATCCTGAGCAAGAAGGGGACAGCAGTCAGGGAGGCTGCTTCACACATCCCATGCTCTTTGAGAATTCACCCAAGCAAAGTTCCCCTGAAAGAGCTACACGACAAACAGTGGCCTCTGAATTAATTTCTTTGGGCAGTATCTCGAACACCATCTCATAAGTCCTTAAATGAGCAACTTATTTTGCTATTTTATTCAATTTTGGTATAGATTTTTATATTATTTAGTCCATTTACCCTAAAGTTTAGCTTTCTCCTTGCAAGAACAGAATTAAAACTCTGGCTGAAGCTGCCTCTGGCTTTCACAGCAATTTTTTAATGTGCAGATGCAAACTGTCCAAGAAAGGTGGCATGTTGAACTGTTTTCTATTATTTTGTCAATGAGCGTGACTATAAGCCCCATGGAATTCTTCCATAACCAACTAGAGTTCCTTTTCATGCAGCAATAAAAATGAAAAGTTTCTAATGCTGGACATGCAAGAAGCTTTTTCTGTCATGTTGACAATTTACATTTCAATTTAAAATAAGAATTCCTTGGGAGCTTTTCCCCTCCCCCTGCCCCGGATACTGTACTCCAAGATACAACACTAAATCCCACAGATTCATTATTCCTATTAAAACAAACAATAACCTCCAATTGCTTAGCAAACCAAACAATTGCAAACAGTAAATTTAAACAGTAAAACAGGGAGCACGTTGGGTAAACGTTATTTCCCTGAACAAGGAAAGCTTTCGGCAAAGTGCTTAACTTGAATACAACAAAAGGCAATTTAATTTAGTAATACAGCTGGATGAAAAATGGAGACCTCAGGTTTAATAAGAAGGGGAAAAAAGACAAGCATATATCATCCAAAAGGATAATTATGAGAAACTATTTTGTATGATCCAGCTAAATCAAAGCTTTTAATGCTTTCTTACTCCTGTCAAAGGAGGGAGATTTAGTGCTTTAAAAATGGGGATTTTGCAGACTCCACTGCCCAGAAAAAATGATTTGTCCCTTGATAAATTACTATTGGGTTTTCTACTTGAAAAAAAAAAATACACTTACATTGAAATAAATGCCAAGGAATGGCTAGAAAATTTATATTATTCACTCGTATCTGTCATTGGATTGGTTGAAAAGCGACAGTGCTATTAAAAATGTCTTCTTGCCTCTCGATATAATGGCACAGAGGGGCCATGCCAGCATTTCCTGAATGGGAATGGAATGTATATGGCAGTAATAGTAAGCAAATCTTTATTCCCCTCCACCATCCTGACATACCAGACTCCAAAGAGTGACTCTGGGTGTCCCTGTGTGTGCGTATTTTGTGTTTAGATGCTGCCAATTCCAATGAAAACTCCCCTCCCACTGGGATGGAAATTGCCCATTCATTTTCCTAAGGATTTTCAAGGGCTCTTAAATAAATCCTAGAAAATTTTTCTCTCTTCTGCCAGAGGGGAAGAACATACATGCATATATGATCATAGCTGAAGAGCTGCAGTGCAGTAAAAGCAATTTTTTCCAAAAGAAACCTCTCGGGGGGTCCATTTTGTTCCTTTTCCCCCAGTCCTTGGACAAGAACTCAGGAAGCAGAACCACTGGGCAGGCACAGCCACTGGGAAGGGTGTGGAACAATCACTGGGGAGCAGATGTCTCTGGTGGCAGCTTCCCCAGGGGCTGTGTGGGGATCACAGGGATGTTCCTGCAGGTATTAGTGCCTGGCAGTGGCTCGAGGTGCTAAGGCAGAACCACCTCTGTTCTCTGGGGTGTGGCTGGAGACAGGCACGTTCCTGAAGCCACTCAAGCTCTTTTCTGTTAAACTTCAAGGGCTGAGGTCCCTGTCACCAAGGCTGCCTGGGTACCACCAGGGCAAAGGCAGAACTTACAGAGTGTGTGCAGATGGCAAACAAAAAAAGCCATGGATGGAGTTGGGTGCCATGGGCAAGGTTCATAGAGCCACGCAGGTTTCCAGGGCAGAGTTTAGGTGTACTGAGCACTTAGATGCTCATTGATTAGTGCTGATTTTACACATGCTGTTGGTTGCAGTCTGAGAGGCTACTAAAAATTGATTTATTCATTTCTGAGTTTGAGGTGATCTCGATACATTTTCTGTTATTCTGCTCCATCTATAAGATTTCCCCTTTTTTTGATTAATTGTAACACCGAGTTTCTAGCACATGCAAGAAATCTTTTGCATATTTAATTGCTGACTGACATTGACATTTATCTGTCTCCTGAGAGTAGTAACAGCTACATGTTTTCATGTCTCTTTGGGCCCTGGACAACTGTTATGCCTGGTAATGAAATGAGTATCAGTGGGAGAGCTCTGAATGCACAGCAACAATCAAAAAGCAAGAATAAAAGCTTTTCCAGGCATGCACAAAGTTATATTTCTTTGCAATCATTCAATGCTAAAATCCGGAACAGAGAATGAGCTGGAGAGAAAGAAGAGAGGAGTTTGACTTAAATGCCACCGTTTTTCATGTAGCGTGCTTAATCTATAAAATCTTTGCAACAGAAACAAACTTCTTTCTCCTTCACTCCCAGGAATCTGCCATCACTGGCCCTGACTCATGAGCCCACCATTTAGAAACTGCCAGAACATGAAGACAACAGCAAAAAAGGAAATTCTATCTTTAAAAGGCAGTTTAGAAAATTTCCATCTGAACAAGGAAATCAGTCTCTAGAAACCATCACTACAAATTAGGCAAAGTTAGAAGGATTTTATGCAGTGATTTCAAAACCATCTGGTTTACAGTCTTAAAGTGTCTAGTGTTTAAAACCATATGGGGCAATGCCACCAAACCTGACCTCAAGCTCTTTAAATGTATTTTACATAGTTGTGCATCATTATCCCAGGTACTAGGGTACTAGAATTTTCATTTTTACTTTCTTCTATCAAAATCCCAAGACGATTGCACTGCTATTTGCTCCAGGGGTTGTCTCACTTTTAAATGTAAGAAGAACCATTTTATTTTATTTTTGTTTTCACTTCAGAAAATGTACTTCCGTTTTGCAGTTCAGCAAATGCAGCATTTGTTAAAATCTAGTGATTTACAAGGAATATCCAAGCCTCTTTTGGTAAGGAATAAAAAAGAAAAAAAGAATGAAATCAGTGAAAGTCACAGAAAGTATGAATCATTGTCATTCCGATGTCTCAAATCTTTTTCTCATATGGATTATGCTAACAAAGCAAATAAAAATTCAATCTATATCTTTCTTGTGACAAGGTCTTCTCACAGAATTCATAATTATATCATCTCTAGCCATTTATCTTAAGTTAATAATTCCACTGCCCTTCTAGAACTGGCATTTTGCAAATACACTACAGAAGCTACTTCAGGCAGTAATTTATTTTCAAATAACATCTTTATGTTATCCTCTGGCATGTAGGCTTAAGTAGATTGCTTATCTATAAAAAATGAATGTAGCAGAAAGTGTACCTCCCAAAATAAGTTTTGTGAGAAAAACAAATTTCTTCCTAGAAAATTCAGTTCTAATCACTAATTAGCATGCAAATACTAATATTACATGGAGAAACAAAAGAATAAATAGGGATTATAGCAGAATAATCCTTCCAGAGTTTTATACTACTCTATTGTGTTCATGTTCTTAAATCTTTGAAGAATTAAAGAATAAGGCAAGTCATTGTGTCTCTGCCTTTTGCAGGTGCTCCCTTACAGTAGTTATTCCTTAGAACTGCTTCCAAAGAAACGTCCATCACTACTGGAGTCCAGGATTCCTTTCAACCTGGCAGTTACAGCTTTAGTGGAAGGCACTTTAACAGGATGCATCATAATGAGATTCAGTTGGTGAAAGCTGATGAGCAAAACATAAACAACTTTGAGTCGTTAGGATTATTAACCTCTGGAAATTCTCTAAGATGAGGTAGAGCCTCCATGCCTCAGTGGCTTTAAGAAGCAAAGATAACAGAGCAGAGAGCAAGGCCTCAAAAGGAATTATGAGCTATGGTCATTTGGTCCTTGCTACTGCAGATCATGGAATCATAGAATGTTAGGGAAGGGACCTTAAAGACCCCTCAGTCCCTTAAAGACCCTTTAGCCTCAGCCACCTCTCAGGGACACCTGCCACTAGACCAGGTTGCCTAAGGGTTAATGCAGCTGTGTCCCATTCATGTACTCTCCTGGCTACATCCAGCAATAGATCCCCTTCCTTGGCTCCCCTTCACCCAGCCACAGTGATGAGATCAGCGTCACCACGAGACTTCTGTGATTAGGGAGCTCTGTGCCACCAGGAGCTCTCAAGAGTCTGAAAGCCCATCCTGTGCCGCCAGTCCTGTTTGGGCACAGCAGCACGAGAAGCCTCAGCAAGGCTGGTCCAGGCGCTCCAGGATCCCTGGATGGGATCCCTGACAGGGCTCCATCACTTTGGATAGAGGTACAGAGCTCACAGCACTTCCAAGGTTTCGATCTGTGCATCATTAATACAAATCAGCCGATTATTGCACTCTCAGTTTAGTGATCTCTGCTGGAATTTATGGGGCTGCAGGACATTTTCAGTTCAAAGACATTTAATCTTCAAATCTCTTCCCCTTTGATCTTAAACTGCTATGTCTTCTGACAGCCAGGACAAAGGATAAATCCACAAAATCAAAATGGTTTTCTAAAGCTATCTTTGTCAAAGGAGTTAAGAACAGAGGACACCGTCAGAGTTTCTCTCTTACAATCCAAGATCAATTCTGCAGGCCAAATCCTCAGCCAACATAAATCAGTGCAACTTCATTCAGATAAATGTGACAGGAATTTTTACTACCTGTGGAACCAGTATTGAGAGTTCCACAATTTTGTGAGCCTCTTTAATGTCTGCAAGACCCTTAATGAAAAATAGCCAATAAACAATTGCTAATAATCTAGCCTGATATACATGCAAACAAAGTAATCAGGTAAAGCAGGCTAGAATTACAGTTTTACAAGATACTGTAAGCTCAAGAAGAGATAGAAGATAGAGAATGCATTCATGGGTCTACTACCTGCTTTATTTTTGTTTTAAATTATAGCCCTGTAAATTTTCCTGGACTGTTTATTCAACATGCAAAAAAGGCAGCCTGTGCATGAAGTAGCCATTGTGAATCTCCTCATTTCTATACCCATTAGCTGAAAGTATACAGCCAATTCTCAGCCTTGTATTTTAGGTCATAAATCTGCTCCCTCTGTTCCATGGGCAAATTAAAAGCTATATATCTTTTGTCAAAGTCTTTCTGACACAGAGCTCCTACCTTCACAGCCTAAGGCTAGCTGTGTGTCTGGGAAAATTATATACAATAGGCACTGACAGCCATGGAGTCCAGCATTTAGGCACTAGTCAACATATTTTTATACATGTAAAAATCATTCTACCTTATAACTTGAGCACAATCTATACATATTTAAAAGGATTACAGGGTATGAAATAAGAAAAATGCTTTCAAAAGGATAGGAAGGTGGTCTGAATTTGATACCCCAGCAATCTTTAAAACTGTGCTGCATTTAGCATATGCATTAGCCCCTGCATCGCACTGATACAGGCTGCACTGTCACAGCCATAACCTATTTCCTCGTGCTCTAACCGTTGCCATGCTTCATTTTCTGATGAATATGTGGGCACTGCTTTTGATTTCAGCCCAATGTGCAAATAGTATATGTATTTTAATTAAATGCATACAAAATTATGTTGTTTGGGGATGCCAGCTTTGTCATGTATCACGGCAATGGCTTGTCTAGTTATATTGGAGTTTCATGGCCTTGAAATGAGGCATTGCGAAATGGCAATATTTAAGAAGCCCCACATGAATTTCGGCATTGTGGAAAATTTTCTAAGCAATGGGCTCCTGCACGTCTTTTAAAAGCTGCGAGAAGCTCAAAAAAAAGTAATTTTAACTGTAAGACATAGAGAAATATTTATGAGAAACTGAGGGTTTCATCTAATTATTTGTCCAACAGTTATGCCCCTCTGCCCAAGGCAGCAGCTCTTCACAGTGTCTCATTCTCCTTACACTGCAAGTAACCCTTGTTTCACAGTTTTGTCTGAAACACTGCTTGCCCTCTTTAGACCTATTTGGTTTATAGCTGCCATTTTCACGATGTCATATCTCTTACACTGTGATCAGAGATGTTCATCTTTATCCTTTCCTAAGTGATAGCGTTGTCACATAATTTACTTTCTCAGTTATTCTTTCTGGAAAACCTGGAAGGCCTGTCTTCTTTCCATTTAACACACAGCCATGATGTCAATAGAGCTGGTAGATTTGATCTGCAGTTTCCATTTATTGCTCATTCTGAAGCAAACACAAAGTAGTGCTACTATCCAAAAATACCTCTTATTCCTATTTTTGAATATATGGTTTATATTCCTTAGGAGAACAGTTTACTTTCCAATTGTCATCTTTTGTCCTAAAGCAACCAACTTTAGGATGCTTTTATGGGCCATGCAATTTTTCCTTCTCAGTGCTGATGATGGTAGTTAAATTTGAGGATGCGATGCTGCTGTCATCTCATTTCATGTAGCACTACAGGAAGAGAAGTCATATCTCACTTCAAAACAAAAGTCATTTACAGAATAAAAAGTGATAGAGAACAGCATTGGAACTGTTTGCAGAGAGTCCTGTAGTCAGGTTCCTCTGACTTTCCATGCCCAGGCCTCGCCAGTCTTAAACTACTTACAGACTTTTATTGTGTATTTCACACCAATTCAATTTCAAATCCCCAAGTCTGATTTAATTAGAAAGGCAACAAAATCTGAGAAAGCAACCAGGCATCTAAAACTGCTGCACTCTGTAACTGAAGTAGATGATATTTATTGGGCTCTCAGAACATATGAACTCCTCAGCATCGCTGGCACTCCCAAACTGACAGCAGCTTCCCTAATGGATGAAATAGCACACTTTAATAATGTAAGTCTCCAATAAATGAGGCTTCCCTGGGCCTAATCCACAGCTGGCACAGCTGTATCCAAGCCATTCCCACACCTGCAAGGATGTGTGTGCTTCTGCCAGCGCTCACACTGGTGGAACAGCTCTTAAACAAATCAATGTGTGCAGTGAGGATGGGCAGCCCAAAAAAAAAAAAAAAAAATTAAAAATCGTTGCGCTGCCAAGGCTCCATCCTGAAATCCATCTCTGCGTACACAGATAGAAGACTTGATTTGCTTTACCAAAACCCAGTTATTTTATCCTCTTGCATCTCGTGCTACACCAGTGGAATTTTATGCATTTCTTGTGAAAGTGGCATTTTATAATAAACGCATTTCTGATTGCATTGTTTCGTGATCTGACATTGCTAATAAGACTTTCGTGTGCTGGCCCTGTGATTTTGCTCGTCTGACCCACACTTTGTGTCTTCAGTTAACACATTGATCTGGGCAGGAACATTTGAGTAATAAACCATTGCTCCGTGTGAGAAGGACTATCAGATTGCAATTCCAAGCAAACAGAAATTGTTCTCCTTTTAAGCTGCTTGAAATGAAAAACACCACAACACTAGTATATCTGCTTGCATTGTTATTTTAAATTATATACACACAGCATCTTAATAGAAGAAATTATATGCTCCCTAGCTGACACATTTCACAGTTAGAAATAGATGTTAAAACGTTTTCAAATAACAAATTGACAATCTTACTCCTGCTTTCCATGTGTGTGCATTCCTTAAAACCACAACCAGAAGGGAGAGTAAAAAATTGGATTTATAATCCACTGCTTACAGAATTTGCAATAGATTTTTTTTTTTTTAATCACTCAATTGTGGGAAATATTTTTTCCAATTTCCTTCTAAACTTCTGTTAAAGGTCACAAAACTGAAGATAGGAAGCTACAGGAAATACACAGAAGATGTTAATGCATTCTAACTGCATTTAAAAAATACCCAAAAATATTTGTGCTTCTAAATAGCTTCCCAACTTCTAAATGTTTCTTTTTTTCCTAAAAAATTGTGATTCGCATTCACACACAAAGAGTGCAAGTCTGCAGTGTAACTCTACTAGCTTTAAAATCTCCCAAGTGGAAAGGCTGTCAGATACAGCAATGCAAAACACTGGGTCAGGAGCTATCTTTGTGGAATACTTTCAGCTTAATACTGGAAAAGGAGTAAATAAAGCTCAGAAGAAATGCAGTACACTGAATATCTTTCAAAGGGAGTGAAGAAACCCCTCAAAGAGTGAGGTGAAGTGGCTGAGGAATCTTGCAATTACAGAAGTTTTCTTTTACTGTGGCTTAGTGGCCCAAAATTCTGGAGCTCCACTGTGGAGGACAGAAAGGAGGAAATATGATGTCAGTGGTGTCTGAACTTAGTGTAGCCTGAACTGCACCAAACTACAGATTCGGGACAGCAACCAAAGCAGAAAGTGTTGCCATAGCTATCAAAAACTCACTGATGTGGTCCCACTTTTTTTTTTTTTTTTAATGTCTACAGAAATGGTACATCCTTCCTCTGTCAAGAACGGAAAGTTTTCTTCTATAATTTTTTCTTTAGTGTTCTGCTATTCAGAGAATAGTATTCCCCTCCTTTTCTATCAAAAAGTAAGATTTTTTTCCATATGCCTTGAAACATGGTCTTTGTAAACTCCCTAACATGGTGATGAAACTGAAAGCTCATTTTTCAGAAAATGAATATTTCCAGTTAAAAAGCAAGGAGCATAAGGAACGTGGTTAAAAATCCAGGGCTGTTGGCTCATTTGTTTACTTGACAGCAAGGTTTTCAACAATGCATTAAACCTGTGCACTGTCCTTAAATTTAGAAAGCACTGTCAGAAATAAGTCTCAAATATTTAGATATGAAAAAACAGCAGTGGTGTCTCTTAGGAATCATAATAATTTTATAGCTGATGCTGAGATCTGTCTAAACATTTTCTTCTATGAATTTAGAACTCACAACATGCAATCTCTTCCATGATGCACAACCTTGAATCGCTCACATGACAGAAAAGAATTTTCACATTTAAAATAGGTTCTATTTTTTAAGATTATTTGTTCTTAAGTAGTCAAAGGGAGCCATTTCAGTCAGTTAGGGCTTCAAACATTTTTTACATCATGACTAGAAACAGTTTCTCTGAATATCATGCTATTGGTATTTAAGAAAAGGCTAAACATGATAGAAGAGAGAGTGATCTTTTTGTTTTGTTTTTGATTTCTCCTACCCCTGCTTTTCTCCTCTCTTATTTCAACTTGCATGGAATGTGCTCAAACAAAGCAGAGAAATCAGACCCTCACACAGTCAACAAGTTGAGAAATGAGATTTTATACTAAAGCAGTCTAAAATTCATAGAGTACAAATGAAATGAAAGGCAGAAATTGTCTTAAACTAAGTTAAGGAGATTCTCAAGAATGTATGCTCTTGTTTTCCTTGCAGCTGAAAATGAAAAGGCACTTGTAGATTTTGGATAAATTGTCATTCACAATTACTAATGGAATTTACTGTAAATGCTTAAAGATACTACTAAGTGGACTCTACAAAAGGATTTTCAGATTTTTCCAAGAAATAATCCTGGTAAAAAAAACCAACAAAAAACCAGCATTTGTTTTTCTATGGAAATTTACTAATTTATTTTAAAACTTCACACATATAATTAAGTGTAATTTGTGATTTACCTTCAAAAACTAAGTAATGCTATTTTAAAAAAGTAAATTTGGAAAACAGGTTTGCATCATTCTCTCATGTGTTGAGACCACCGTGTTTTCCCTGGCGACATCAATAGGACCTGTGGAAGATTCCTGCTATAAAAGCAGAGCTCTCCAGGATATGTGGTCAGGAGACTGTCTCACACACCTTGTCTGTGTATCAGAAAACAAACAGAGGAGCAAACTCTTTAATCTGACTCCAAAGGAAGGGTGAAACATTAGGTCCTCACCGAGTGCTGTGTATTCAAGCCTGCTCCCAAACCCCAGGCAGACAGGAGTCACCCTGCGCACTCAGAACCACACTCACAGGAGGGACAGAGTCTCCTCCAACTGCAATGTTAAAGTGTTAAAAAAAACCTCCTTTTGCAACACCATGGGAATTATCTCTGTCCTGACACCAACCATTTGCATGAAACCCTGGTATGCTTCAGTGCCATTAATAATTTTATTTGTATTTAGTAGCCATCAATATCCCTCAGCCAATGAGGAGCTCGTGGCTTGGCTAAAACTGTGCCAGCCACCGAGTGTATCACTCACTACCTATCATAGAGCTGAATTAAAAAGAACAGCTTTGTTAAAACAAGATTAATCTTCCCTTCTTCATGTCTCAAAGATCAATATATATTGAAATACTGAATAGTTATGATTAATCAGTGAGGAAAAAACAAATTCAGGTTGCATAATATTAGGAACAGAAATGCAGCACTTCCTCATGTACTCATAGGCACTATCCATTACTCCTGTTAGTCATATTTATACTTGATGTAACACCACATACTGGACTATAAAATTATGATTTCCTCCACAAATTCTGCGTAGAAATACTCCAGAAAGAAAGCAACAATGCACCTGAATCATAATTCTTGTTACAAGAAGGAAGGATATGAAAACAGAACTGGGGTGGTACTTCTTATCTCCAGTCTGAGGAGTTCAGACCTGTTCAAAGAACAAATAATAGCAAAATTTCCTCTGTCTTGCAGAAGTCCAGAAAAGAACAGCAGAGAAGGCAATTAGTTTAGGAAGCAATTATCTTCCCTGAATGTCTTTACAGGATGGAACTGTGAGACAAGGCTTGGAAAAAAATCAGACTTTGATAAAGGTCAGTGGCATATAACCTATTTTGACAATTACTTGTCAAATATAAGAATGGTTTAAAACACATTGAAGCAACTCAAGAAATCTGGTGACAAGACTGTTTTAAGCAATGCACTCACTATTCTTCAAAGATAACTCTGAATTTAACACTGGCAATACTGAAATAGAATTGGGTGCGGGAGAACAAGGCAAGAAGCAATATGCCATACCCCTGGGTTTCAGGGGTTTCCGACACAGCTGTGGTGTGTGATCTAATGCCATTTGGGTTGTTGTGCCGTCAGCCACTCCAGGCTCTGTTCTTCATCCTTCCCCACTCTCAGATCCGAGTCAGGCATCAGACACCTACTGGCATATGAAGAGGGCTGACCCCTCGTGTGCTCCAGGGCAGCTGGAAAGCCTTCAGGAGGAGTTCTGCAGCACACTCAACACCCCACTATAAAGCATCCTTAATTTTTTCTGCATTGAATTTCAATTTTCTCCCCTGGAGATTCACCCCTCTAGGTCCCTGTGCAAAGATGGGGGATGTTTGGGTCAGATTTGAAATGTTTGACTCACCTGCTGTTCAAAAGCTAAGCAGGCTGCGTTCCCCCACCAGTTCTGACATTGCATGATTTCATCTGTGCCAGTGGTGGAGGCTGATTGAACATCAGGAGAGAGAGAGAACATTCCATAAAACCGCAGGCGGAAAAGGTTTGCCAATTATTTTTCTTCTCATGACTTTTAGGATGCACAGACTCCTTTTGGCAGTTCCCCTTGTTTTGTGCCCATAAAATGAGTTTAATAGCTGAATTTTCTTTAAGATAATCAGAGGCGGTATAATTTATGCATCTGAATAGCATTGTAGCCAGATGTAACTTTGCTTGAAGTTTCAGCATTACAGTTAGTAACGACTCTGCTGGCTGTGTTTTGTAGAATTTGCAATTTATTTAACAGTTGACTGAGCAGTGACCCCATATAATATCACCATCATTAAAATGTGGCAAAAATTAAAAATTAAAAATGAAAAAGAAATCGGTGTCTTCTGGGAAACAGGCAGCCTACAAGTGGACAGGGTAGAGAAGCAATCTCTAAAATGACAGGTAGCTAACATGGTCTTTAAAGTTTATAGCAGAGACAAAGTAGCTAATCAAAGATCGAGCTGGATTAAGGTTTGAAACATTCTCTAAGTAATAGTTATGGCTTGAGGCATTTGTTTTGTCAGCCTTTCTGCCATTCAAGTCCCTCTCCCCGATTTGCAAGAATTGGTTATTCCGTGATCAGACAAGGGAAATATCAGAGGGTATCCTGTGCTTCCAAAGAGCAAGGGAAGCTTAGGGGGAGGAGAGTTAAATTTCAATTACTGTCTGTTTCTCCCATGGCTTCCCAAAGAGCAGCAGAGCAGTGCCAGGTGGGACGCTGGAACTTTCTGAAGCATAAAGCAAGGGAACCCCTTGCTTTCCAGAACGACTCCTCCCCACTCTGCCAGGCTGTCCCAGCCTTCCCCAGGTGCTATTCCACTCTGCAAAACCCTTCCTTGCTGTCCCAGGCACTGATCATGGCCTGCTCACCTCTTCCAGTACCTCCCACACCAGATCTACAAGTCTGTTTGGGTCATTACTTTATTTTGGCCCTGTTTATAATAAGGTTTGTAGTTAATCCACCTTTTAGCCCACCCACTGGGTGACATTTAATAAATTGTATTCTTCATTAACATTTTCTTCTCAAGCATTAGAGATGATTAATGGTGATAGAGGAATACAGTGTCATCAGCATAAAACAATGATTTATGGTGATAAAGAAAACAGCATCATCAGCATAAAAAAATATTAAGTTATTTGAAGAACTAAAGTTAAGATGGGAAGGAGCACATCCAGAATTTGCTGCAAGTTCTGTCTACCTCTGCTGCATTCATGTGTGTCCCTGGTTCGTTCTGTGGAAATGAGTGTGGCTGGCACTTTTCTGTGTCCCCAACAAGGGTGACAAAGCCTGTTGAGAGACACTGCACTGCAGCCACAGCATTGCACAATGCACAGGGACAGAGGTTTTCTTTCAGACTCCTCCACACTGCTTGTGAATCCTCACTGTATTCCTAAGCCAATTTAGATCAGAGGCCAATATCAGACACGACGTGCAGCAGGCTGCACTACAATTTGTGTGCCGTGTGGGATACAAAGAGCCATGAAAGATTTCCTTTCAAAGCACTCAAAGGGCTGAAAAGATCTCCCAGCCGGTTGCCATTTACACTAATAATCCAATTGGAGTGAGAGTGTTTCTAACAAAGTTAAAAAATGGCAACACAATTGAAGGCAGTGGCCCAAAATAGCAACAGCACTTTAAAAATGGAAAAATAAGTGAAAAAAAAAAATTGCCTCCTGGTTCACAGGCACAGGACACTTGATCCAGTGTGGAACACACATTCAAGACTAAAAAGCTTTAAACCCTATACAACTTCCCAAAGTTTCTCACATAAGTGATTTTTTTTTTTCCCCAAAGGAAAAAAAAACCTAATGACAGCAAAAAAGAAAAAGACAGCTGTGCTAAAAAGTCATATTAATTTGATAGTCCATTAGGAATGGGCATCTAGCCCTCAGGATTCTCTGAAACAGAGATGGGCTACACAGCATGATAGCTGGGGGTACAGCTGGGAAACAAAGAACACCTAACAAGTTCCATTAAAAAAAAAAAAAATCACCAAAAGTCTTTGCAGTCTTTAAGTGTCACTCATTCATAATAAAATAAACAAATAAAACAAAGCAAAAATCCAACACCTTTCATGAAGGCTCATTATTTAGAGGCAGATCTTGGTCTGAAGGCCACTTCTGTCTCAGTAAAGAGCTGTAAACTGATCCTGTGATTTACAGAAAATTTCTGCCATTGAAATTATTCTTTTGGGTCTGCAGAGGAAGAATTTCTAGGGGGGTTAAAGAGTTCTCACCCAACAGCTCACTTCGAGCAATCAAAACAAGGGATAAAAGTTATGCTACTATAATGACATGTATCCATGATGAAGTGACAATGGCAATAGCTGGGTAAAGATTATCTGGAAAGATTATCTGGATTAGCATATCAGGAACAGGGAACTGCTATTTACCAGAGAGCAACACTGTGGGGGTATTTCTGTCTTTCAACACCCACAGTGGTAGCACAGGGAATTCAAGATTTATTCAAACTCCAGCACTTTTTCTGGAGCTTTCTAAAGAGTAAAATGAAACATTTCCTTTCTGGCCACTGTGCAACACAAAATATTTGCTAAGCACCACCAGTGAAGCTCTGGACTTATATGCTCAGGAATGTCAGGTTGAGCCCAGATATGGAAGTTCAAATCACATGTATGTTTTAAGAGTTGTTGGAAGTTTCCTCCAGCTTACCCTTTGTTTCTGTCCATGCTCTTAGATTTCTCTTTTTCTTTTTTCAGAAAATTTGTTCTCCTGTCTCTCCTGTACCTACTCAGGCATGGACGCCCAAGCCAGAAGTGCCCAGCTGTGTAAGGCAGGGGAGGGCACATGGACCATTCCCCTCAGCTCTCATTCACAGAGCAGAAGCAGCATCTTCTACCTCCCATGTGCAGTCTCAGAGCTCCTCCCTAGGAGCCTGGATACGGTCCTTTTCTCAGCCTTGGCACCCTTTAAACATTCCATGCCAGAGCCATCAACTTTAGAGTCTACTTTTGCCTCTGTTACAATGGCCGCCTTCAAAACGTTCTGTTGCAGAACCATAATAATGTTCACAGAGAATTGCTGCCTTTCCTGTTTCTTTTACTGGAGAAAATTCACTCAACAGAGAATTCTCGGGGCAGATTTTTGAGTGGCTGTAACTTTCTGTTAGTGGCAATGTGCAGAAATCACTGGAAATGCAACAGCATAAATCAGCCAAGGATCTGGCCCATACACTTGCTGAAATACAGGTACACAGCTCTGTGTTTTCAGGCTCTGGATATGATACTCCAGGTATCCCATGGCCTGGTATCCAGCATGCTGGAGAATTACAGCCAGTGGTATACGACAGAGTCCTTCAATACAGAGCTCCTCCTCAGGTCAATCCTAGAGTTTCTTTCTACCAGAAATCTGTATGTGGAGCTTGACTTTTAGGAAAAATAAAGATGCATTTTATTTCTCCACTGCGATAAACTAAATTTATGTCTACACCACCCCTTAGACAATGTCACCACATTGCTCTAATAGTTTGGGTGAGGAGCGTGGTGGGGGGAGCTGAATGGAAAGATAATCTACTCCTATTTTCATTCTATAGTCACATTCACTGCTGCTATAGAATCAGGTATGCCAGTAGTTAGAGTACTTACCTACTTGATAGCATTGTTCCTAATTATTTGCTGTTCCTTCTCATTAATTTTCAAATTGGATTATCTTGACTTCAACACTACTAAAAGAGTCATTTAGAGAAATAATGGAAAAGAATGGTTCCAGTGCCAATTCATGCTGTCCTCTTCCATAAATCGTTCTCCAACTTTAAACACTTCTATTTATAGCTACGGTATTTTTGACCTTTATGATGTTTCTAAGCCTCTTTAACCATCAGCAGCAGACTGACTACTGTGAGATTTTTCCTCCTGCATAGTCTGAGTGTCCATATAGAAGAACCACTGTGAGAGGAAATAAATCTAAAACAATTCTCCCCTCTTGCAAAGTGAAAAGCTCACGATTATGTCTTTAGCGTTAACATGGCAAATTTAAAGCTACAGACTAAAGGTAGACAAAAACATGCAAATTTGAGGCCAAAGAAGCAGGGATCCTTCTTTCTCCTCTGCTCAGGTACCAGGCCACAGGGAAAGGCCCCTCCTGAAAGGAGAAGGAGTATATTGGAAGCAATGACCAGCACACACATGGATTCCCTACCCTGCAGGTGCACCTCTCTGTAGTGTCAGCAAACAGTTTTTAAACAGAAATGTCTCCTAGAAGTTTTCCATACGTGGCTTTGCATTTCACAAAGACCACAAGATTTTCTTTCCTGACACAAATTACAAAATTCTCCATTCAAGTCAGGCAGCAGCCAGGGTCTTTCCACCAAGATGAGGAAATGCTCACTGAACAGACTGGGTGACTTTCAGACAGTCATTGATAACAAAAGGGGAGGGATGGTAAGAACTGCCAACTATTTTCTATAAATTTGTATTTAAATATTTCAAACAACTAACTTTGACCAAGTTCATAGTGTTTAAAACTAGAGTATTAATGAGAACAGAGAATTCCAAATGAATTATGGAAAGCATGTGCACACCAAAAGTCATTAATTCACTCCAAGAGTACATGATTGTACAGAATATACAGACTCGGGGTAAAGCAGCATTTCAGGTTGTTTCTGCATACAACAAAATGAACCAGCTCTCCAGACCAGGAACTCGGCTTGTAGAATTGCTTTGAACAACAAATTAGGCTCCATTCTCTGCCCCACTGCTGTGTGGACTGTCTGGGGTGATCTGATATTTTTAACTATTTTTTTCTAAGTTGAGTTAAAATATATTGCTCCCAAACCCACAGCTTTTACAAGTGAAATGGAAAGGAAAAAAACTAGACACAGAAAAAACTTATTTGTTATTCAGCTGGGAAAGGCAGAATTGTTTTACTCTGCCTATCGCACTTGCTGGCTCTTTTCTTTTTCACCTGTGAAAGCGGTTTCTGTAATAGCAATTCAGTTCTTGTTCCTCAGACTATGTAGAGATTTGTTTAGTCTTGGATAAGTGCCCAAAACATACTCCTAACTCTTCTAGTTCTATTGAGTCTCTGAAAAAGCACTACATGTATCTTTTCAGAATTTAGGTCTTTTTATTTCAGTCTCAGACGAAAGCACACAAAGCTAAACAAGGAGAAAGGGAGGAAAGTGATCTGAACTACACAGAGATAAAGAATGGCTTATTTAGAGCCTGGCTGGAGTTCCGGATGAATGACCATCTTAACTTTTGCCTTATTCCAACAATTCTTCCAACAATATTTTAACCCCGGGTAACCGAAATTCTAACTTTTGCCAAGTAAAAGTGGATCATGACGATACTACATTTAAAGGAAGAAGAGATGTATGCAAAACTGTTATTTTTGCACTGAAAGTCAACAGCAACATACTAACAGCAGTGACATGAGAGATGGGAGCAGTCTCACATCAAACAGAAAAGTTTTCACCTTAAACTTGGTGTAAAACTTAAGCAATTACAACATAATTCAAACATTTTAAAATAAGAAGTCTCTCAACAGCTAGCATTCTAAAACACTAATAAGATTTTTTTTTTGTTTTTCCTTCATGGGGCACTTCTCACTGGAGGTATTTGGTAGGTGTTCTGGGCTATCCCCAGTGCCAACCTGTCTGAATGCAAGGCAAATGTCACAGGACTCAGCAGCACATCGGCAGGCAGAGCAGTGCATCATGGTCCCAATCAATCACTCCAATACCAATCATCCTTCAAACATGAGGAAAAAAGATCTTGTTCCCATTAATAAACATGAGATTGTTTTCAGATGAAATCCCCTCCTTATTGCCTCAAAACAGCTTTCTAAGAGTCCCAGGTTGCTGTTTGGGTTAGCAGGTATGTCCTGGCGGCAAAACAGAGAGGTCTGCATTGGGATTGCTTGCACTTGAAAGAGCTGAACAGCAAAAGAGAATGGGCCTCCAGGACTATTCACTTATTGGTAATGTTCATTCATGCTTAAAAAAGTTCAGTTTGTTCTCGTACATCTTTCAGTTTCTCTTTTCACAAAATATCAGGGTGGTAATTTTTCTGGATTTTAAATTATCTACTGCTGAGCAGGAGGCTCATAAAATCCCTGTTCTCCATTTACATGCCTCTACAAAAACACTCTGGAGGAGGAGAGGCCTATCTTCCCAGGATACCTGCTCGAGCACTTGTGATGGGAATGGAATAAAATACTCTGTTATAGCAAAGGTTAGATTTGAAAAATTCTCTTTTAATAGCTTCTTCCACTCAAAGCAATTAAAGCAAGCCAAGTGTAAGTTCCAGAAGTAGCAAAACAAACGAAATTTGAATAATCTTGTATGACACTAGAAATCAGCAAGTGGAATAATTCATGTTATGCACCTCATGCACTGTCCAGAAATCATAGGAGGGAGTCAAGAATTTTAAAGCTCTTGAAAGATATCTCTGAGCCAGTCAGCCACACTCTGTACATCTCTACCACGTGCAATCACCACGCAGAGGAACCTACTCAGTTATGCTGAGATAATCTGCAGCAAACATTTGACTCGTGTTGTGTTTATGCCACGATGGGGAATGTGTTTGAGCATGGACCTGGAGAAGTCCACCCCACTGAAACGTTGGTTTTCTTGCTTTGGTCAGCCCAAAGCTGCTTTCTCCAGCCTGAGCCCTCGGCAGTGTGGCCAGGAGCTACAGGAGGCACCCGGCCCTCTTCTTGCTTGCAGGAGAAGGCACAGCTTCGCTGTTGCGAGAACTGACATTTCTAAAAGGTCTGTGAGATGAGATATTCACCTTTTTCCCTCAATTTCCTGCTATGCTCCCTGTTGAGAGTTTCAAGTGATCATAAGGCCATGTCCACCTCTGCAGTCCAAAGTAACTCGAGTACCCTCAGGTGTTTTGGCTGGGCTCAGGTAACTCTGCTGTACCAGAAAGCTCCATAACCTCCAGCACAGTGACCTGCTGGGGGTGCTTTAGTTTGTGACACTAAGTCCGAGGTGTCTCCAGTCAATTTTGCCATATGCCCTTCCCTGCCCAGTCCCACTCTCATGATCTTTTACCGGAGCTCACGCAGGGCCTGGATTAGCAGTGTTATTTGCTTTAAGTGGAACAGTCCATACCTTCAACTAACACAGACAACCAAGAGTTGTCCCAGCTTCATTTGTAAGAGAACGCAGTGTAAAAGAGAGTCAGTCAGCCGTACAAATAGGAAGAAAAACCCAGTGTAACTCTAACAGTTGCCTTTCTAATAGCTGGCAGATGCAGATGTAACACAATCCTCCAGGTGGTGTTCCAGGAGCTAAATTTGAGAAGAAGTTGCAACCAGAAATTTATTTACTGCTAATTGTGAATCCTGCCAAGGTACCAGAGACTGAGCAGAGACTGCAGGAAAGCAATGTAACCTTTGTTTCAAGTGCTGTGGGTGTATTACAAGTCACTGAATGAGTGCCAAGGAGAGGAATGTTTTCAGGCAAAATGACAGGAGATCCCAACAGTGTTAGGTATTTGGTTGATTAGGAAAACTATATCATTAAAAACTCGGCTGGTTTGAGTGATTTAAATATTAAAAGAAGAGAGGAAGAAATGAAATGCAACAGGAAACAAGAGCAGTGACAGATACCGGAAAGGAGCAAGGAAAAGCAGATGCAATAGTTCAAAATCACACAAAAAGAGAAACAGGAACAGATGGATTTCCATAAAGAATAGAAAAATCTCTATGTTTATTTTCATTTGAAGCCAATGGAAGAAAGAAGTCCTAAAGGCATTGGAATAGTTTAATTTTCAGAGCTGGTCTGGTTGACATTTTCTTTTGAACACCAGATTAAATAACACAACTCAGCTAACAGCATCTTTGCTACACATGCTATGGGGCTAAAGACCAGATAAGCCAGCAGCATTTAAAGCCTTTTTCCCTATGCAAATAAGTGCTGGTAAATACTATCAACATATACATATTTTTGAGTAAGATGAAAATAAAAAAATTTTTGACTGCTCAAGTCCTAATCCTGATGCCAACACCTGACAAACATCAGCCTGAGACTTATGAGATTATGATTCCAAAGATGTCCTAAAAGAGAGAAATTGAAACCTATAAACACATTTAACTAACTACATGGCATTGCTCATTACTTGCAGTAGTGTTTGAATTTCTCAGAGTCAGGATCTCTGAACATGAAACATGAACACACTGACACGACCATCAGGATAATTGAACCTCTTCACTTGAAGCTTCCATTCTCAGAGGCAACAAATTGTCAAGAATATCAGTTCCCATATTAGGATTAGACTACAGGCCTCAAAGTAACAAATAAAACTTTCAGAAATTGCTCCAAAGTTCAAGGTTCCTCAGTTCTTCACAGGGAAGGATCAACCACTGAAAATTTAGATGCACATTTCAACCTTTATATGTTTTTGTCATTTAAAGTTACTTAAAGCTGCATTATTTTAACTTTTGAAGCTTGCGGTGATGTAAAAGTGCACACGCTGAGCAATATTTTCCGATTCAAAAAAGAAAAAAAAGAAATAAAATGTTAAGAAATAAGGGACCAAAAAAATCAACCAACCAACCAAAAACAGTAAAAAAAGAGTGAGGCCTGAGAGAGAAAGAGATTGTGGGAATGTCAAAGAAAATGTCACAGCAGCACTGAAGTCACTCCTTTGGGTGCACCTGTGCTGTACATCTGCAACCTGGAAACAGAATATGTCCAGCACCACACGCCTCATATAGGCCTGGACACCAGTGAAGCCCTGAAGAAGCTGGTGGATATTCCACTAGGAAAACAGGTCCATAAAGAGCCAGTTCCATGGAAAAGGATCTAAATTTTATTACCAGTTTTGAGTCCAGACAAGTTTTATACTCTAATATGTCTGCAATAACGTCTGATATATCTGACTTAAAGGACAGAATTGTAATAAAGTTAGAAGCGTACAAAATTGCAGAAAGGACAATTTAAACTGAAGCTGTCAACATTAACATCCAGGTTTTGAGCATTCAAAAGTGAGCTATGAAACACCAGAAAATTGAGGCCTTTGGTAAATGTCAACCAGGGGAAATGTGACTTAGATTATTAGCGAGTCAAAGAATATAATCCACAGTAGATCACTTCAGCTCTGGCTAATTACTAAAGGCACCAGTTCATTACACTGCTGTAAGTGTACCTAATTCAGTTTGCTCTGCAGTTCATCTATTATGTCTTTTTTATGTGTTCCTGCACTGGCTGTTGCCGTGTACAACCTGCTCTGAAGTGCTTCTCAACTCCTGCCGTTTCCACTCAGCAAGTCCAGAAACTGTGACTGAGGTTTGCTCAGTTTCAAGCCGATTTCTAATCGGCAAGAACAAGAAGGAAGAATAAGAAAGGAAAAAAAGAGGGGGGGGTGAGGGATAAACTCATGGTTAAAAATCAGGACCACAGCTGAGACATTTTCTGTAATAAGTTAAGCAACTGGAGTTGGTTAATAAGAAACCATTGTCAGATGAAAACTTGAGATTCAAAAGAACAAAGCTATTTAACCTATGATCGACCATTTAAAAGATACATTTCATTATAAAGAACTACTGAAATTTATTCCCATGAGATTCTGTTGGTGTTGAAATTTTACATGGATTCAAGTCTTAAGTATTTCCATATATTCAGAGGAAAGAAAAGAATCTCATTCAAGGTTAACAACTACAAGTATCCAAAAATTTGTAAGTCACAGATGATTGGGGAAGTATCCTAAAACGTCTTTTTGTACTCATGTATTTTTCTTGTTGTCTCCCCTGGACACCTTTTATTGACCGGTGCTGGTTAGCTGAACCTTTGGTATGGCTTAATATTATCACTCAGGCAAACTCTATCCCCCTCGATCACTTAGCAAATGTTCTGAACACGACATTCAGTTTTTGCACAATTTGTACCTTTTGACGGAGCAAGCATAAGGTAGCAACAGCTACTTCCACCTCGCAAACCTCTACAGCATTTAAAAATACTTTCAGGACTCCAGAGCAGCAGCAAAACACTTATTAACAGGAACAAATATTTTAAGTCGGGAAATATGAAGTGTCATGAAAATCATGAACACAAAGTTCATGAAAATCTGTACTCCATATCAAAGAATATATACTATCCATATCTGACTTTCCAGAAGTTAATAATAATAAAAACAATTTTTTAGGTGACCATAAAAAATTTCTTTTACACAATGCGTGCCGTTCTCATCACTTTTATGGCTTGGAAATACAGCAACATAAAGGATATTAAAACTGACATGCTCCCATATTTTAAATAGTTCTCATCTGCTCATATTTTTTGTTTAATAGGGTTCTCAAAAGTCATTCACAGCTAATTGATATTAGTTTTAATTGCGTTTTGTGTAGGTATTAGAAGGAAAACTGAAAAACCAGCTTGCAGTAATTTACTATACAATGAATCAAAAAATGCAGTATGTTTGAAGACAGTGTATATATTAAAAATGACTGAAAGGCACAAGAAACTGTGAGACAAATATGATCTGTGAGTGAAACAGGACCCCTTTTCTTCTGTTTGTGCGGTGGGTGGACAGTCCAGCTCTCTCTAGCACAGATGAACAAGACAATCAAGTAGCTTAAATCCTCCCTTGCAACAGACAGAAAAGCCCAGGCTGTTCTGGAGTCATGCTGGACATGCTAGGAGAGAGCAGCCTCTGATAACACCTTCAGAAATTTGCCTAAAATCTAAGTTACCTGCAGCTGCCTGTTCATGCCTTTGGCCCGCCACTACTTAGTTAACCTTCAGCAGTAAATCACCAAAAAGAATGTTTCCTAAATCCACAAGCTGTCAATAACACAACTTGCTCCCAGCAGCACTCTCATCACATCCATTGCAAACACGTCCACAATTCCCAGTACATGTTTTAAACACTTGGATTAAGGACAGCAGTCTGAGCCCCTAATCTAGACAAGCCCTGGAAAGAATCTTCCTTCCAACGTCAGCTCTGTTTGCTTGTTTTGACTCCACAAGAACCGCCAAGGCACATTTCCAGTGGGAAGATTTGTACCTACTGGCAGGATCTGGTCTGAGATGATGTGATGGCTCCCTGGCTCTCCACACCCCAGATCTGCAACGTTGTCCATTAATAAGTGCAGACAGCATTTTCAGGGATGTGATGGCAAATGACTGACCAAGTTTTAACTTGTACAAGGACTTCAATAGATTCCCTGAGCTGCTTGCAACCCATACGTGTCTATGCAGCTGATGCTCCTGCTCTTGGGTTTTTCCTCCTTTCTAATCTGTATCAGCTAAAGGAGGGCAAGCTGAAGGGTGCCCACTTGCTCTTCGGTTGCCCCTTTACCCAACACACCATAGACACATCTCTACCTTTGTGCAGCAGCAAATACATCAAGCCTTCTTGTGCCTCAGAGCCTCTTAATCCAAAGGAGAGAGAAAAAACCTGAAAAACCTACTGCATGATACAGAACAATACAGCAGAATATTCGGTGTTATCACTTCCTCTCTTACTAGAGCTGACTTTCATGTCTGTGATTGCTTTTCCTTCCTTTAAGCCCCAAACCTTCATACTAAAGAAGATAAGGAACCAAGGAACATGGGGGGG
>VZTA01017231.1:0-11808 GCA_013398855.1 Mohoua ochrocephala
AGATCACCCCAGCCAAAACCAGCGCAATCAGGGGCCAGTACTGGGATGATTCTACTTAATACTTTAATGAGAAGAACTTTGTGGAGTTTAGCAAAAGCAATTGTGAAGTTCTGCATCTGAGACAGAACAAATGCATGCAGCAATACAAGTTGCTGAGGTAGCAGTAGTGCAGAAAAGGACCTTGGGGTGTTGGTGGCCAAAAAATTGAATGTGAATCACCAGATTAGAGTGTAGGCAGCAGGTCAAAGCTGTCAAAGAAAGTATTTATTCCCCTTTACCTGGCATTTTGAAGGCCACATCTGGTGCATTGTGTTCAGCTTTGCATGCCCCAGTGCTAAAGTTAGTCCAGCAAAGTGTCATTAAGAGGCTTGAGTGACTGGAGCATATATTGTACGAGATAAAGTGAACTGGTTTTGCTTGATCTGGAGAAGAGAAAGTTAAAAGGGGGCTAAATTTCTGTCTTCAGTGACCCAAAAGTCNCTTCACTTCTATGAATCTTTCAAGGCTAGCTCTACAAAACATAAACTGTGTTTCACAGCAGCTAGATGTTGGGTTCCTTGATAAATATTAAAGTTTATGCCTGCAAATAAAGCATAAGGAATAAGGCTTTGTCTGGAGCTCTGGAGTATTCAGGCACCTAAAATCTGGAGTCACAAAATCCAGTGTGTGGATACACACTGTGAAATGTAAACAAACATAAACGTATACATGACAGAGATATCAGTTTTTAGGTTTAAGGAATTTATTCAGCCTTGTCTGAATTTGCGATGTGGTCACTTTCTGCCCATAGTGGGGACCTATTGCAGAGCTGTGTGCTTATGTAAATATTACAGAGCACAGGTAGAAACTAGACATTGAGATGTTCTCTCTTGTTCTTTTTCTTTTTTTTCTTTCTTTTGTTTTTTTTTGAATCAGCTGCTCAATTGTTAGTATACTCAGCAAGGTTAGACAAGATGTTGTGAGAATTAATGCCAAGTCAGCATTTCTTAAGTGCTTTGAAGATAAAAGACAATATAAAGCACTAATTATCAGTACTAATTAGCATCCCACCAAACATGACTCACTGACTGGTTTTTCAAGTCTTTAAAGGGTTGTCAGCAATCCTCTGGAAAGCTTGAAGACCTTTTCCTCACAGACAGACAGTAAGAGCTAAAAAGCATTGATGTAAAGCCAGTGAACAGCTCTGGGTTTATCTGACTCCAGTCAGAGTTAATTCAGTGTCAGGTGAATCAGAGGCTGGCCTTTAGCTTGGGACCACTCTCCAAGCCATGCAGGTAATCATTAAACAAATGTAATGGGGTCAGACTCGTAACTCATATACAATTCTATGAAATTAAGTATTCTCTTTCCCAGGATCTGTACCCAATGAGTCTGCTCAGTAGATACGACTGACTCCCTGGCTTCTATCCCTGAGGATATTTTTCAGATGGTAATGTTGAACCTATTCCCATGCAAGTGGCATAAGAGAATCCTGTCTTTTTCATCCTAGATTTTTTATGCAGCTAAGGTAGGATGCAACATATCTTAATTTTAGGGATGTTGTCTCTGTGTGAACTAGGAGTCTTACATCTAATTATATTCTATCTAGAGCTAGATATGATTGATAGCTATCCGGAGCTGGAGATGTATTCAGATGATGAAATGTGAGTGTCCACCCCAGGATGAGATCAACAGCTTTCTCGAGTCCAGTGACTGGACCAATTACCTCTCTGCTAAAGTAATAGAAGCCCTCAAACTTCTCTTAAATGTAGAACATCTACATTAGAGAAACAGACTTGAGCAGGTTGAATACCATCTGTGTCTATCAGGCAAGTTTACGTTAAATGTCCCCATACACCTAATCAATTACAATTGAACTGAGCAAGCCTAACACACGTGAGAAGAATTAATCCCTTCTCAAAATGTGATAGAAGGATCTTAATGAGACAGAGAGTTGTTAGTGATGCCTCTCCTTTTGTCAAAGTGTGCCATGTGATGTCACCCTTCCAAGCTGGAGCATTTGGGAAGAAGCAGCTGGTTGGCTTGAATACCATCCTTTCCCTGAGGAATTCAAATCTATATCTCTAGAGAGTCAGCCTAAACAGCGGATGGTCTGTTTTGAGAGCAGATGCTTTCCATCTCATTTCCCAAAGAGGTGCCAGCTATTGCAGCAAGAACTTCAAAGTTTATTGCACCATAAAAAGGTAATTGAGTTTCTTCCTGGGCAAACCATATAACCATTACGTTGTCTTACAGGAAATGTCATTCCATTTTGTGAGGAACCTGATCTCATAATTTATCACTGGGCAGGTATTTTTTATCAATTAGCTATTCCCTGATATAGCATTTGATAGCCTGACACTTCCACTGACCTATTTTAAAAGGCAGGAATTGCCACACCTGCAGTTTGTGCCTGCACTTAGCTTTCACTGCCTGGGAGAGCCTGTCATGGACAAAGGCAAAGGACAGCTTGATTGCTGGTCACAGGCAGGCTTGGGCCAAATCACTTGGCTTTTTAAGACTGTTGCTCTTTCAGGCATGCATTTAAATTCAGAACATGTGGGGAACATGAAGAGTTTAAACAGTTATGCAGAAACAGAGGAAAGATTATGAGAATCTCAGATTTGGATTTATTGTACAAGTATATCTGCAAGTGCTTTTTAGGCCTCTGCCCAAGATGTTATCGTAACTACTAAAAATAATTCCTGACGTCTGTCTGCAGGCACAGTTTTAAATTACAGCTGCTTCTCATTCATAAACTTTCACGTGTGTGTGTGTTCGGGGTAAATACATTCTTCAAACCTTTATTGATTTCTGGGATGAACAGACCTGACAGTAAGAGGAGACAGAGCTGCTAACTTCTGCAAGCTTCCAAGATTTAAGGTACTTTCTATAATCCCTGAGAGTACAACAAGACCAGCCTTAGCCTATTAATTATCAGCATTAACACATAAGATATAAATTAAAAATCACAGAATCACAGAATGGGTCGGGTTGGAAGGGACCACAGCGGGTCACCTGGTCCAAGCTCCTTGCTCAACCAGGGTCATTCTGGAGCACAAAATATAAAACTGAAGATATAAATCAAAACATGCATTTCCTTAGACCAGTGGTTTTCCAGAAAAGTAAAATTTTTGGCATTGGTCCTGAAAGAGAAAATGGAAAAAACCCAGAATTACTGTAATAGGAGAACTTCAAAAAACAGCTTACAATGCTAAGACTCTAGAGGCTTTGAAAGGAAATGCTGTTACAGGCCAAGGCTGTAGGCAATAAACATCTTAATTGTTTAGAGTTAGAAGTCTTAGATGCTTTTAGGCATCTGTGCCTATGAGCAGTGTACAAGAAAGTTTGGCTACTGACCTGGGCATCATGTGCTCGGAAAGGAAGGAATTTAGAGCTTCAGAATAGGAACCAGTGTATCTGACTTCATGGAGCATGCTGCTACAGAGTAGGAGGCATTTAGAAATGTACCTGAATTCTGCCCTTCTCTGAAGCTCTGGTGCCTCCACAGGCTGCACAGAAATGTCATGTTATGCTACAGCCTTGAATTCCATGTGTAAGACAGTGTATGTGTCACAGTGTCCTGTGCAGGGCCAGGAGTTGGAATCAATAATCCTTGGGGGTTCCTTCCAACTCAGGATATTCTATGGTATCTATTTTTTCTGACAATCAAGTAAATCCGTTTTATTTAAAAAGATGTATAGGCTGAATTATTTTACTTTTTCATATTTTAGCCCATAATTTGGGATTATATCCAAGGCCATCTGAAACAGGAAAATTTAAGTTGGATGGATTTATCGTCATAGTTTAATTAGTGTCTTTTCATATGTGGTACAATAGATATATTGGTTTTGTGATGGTCACCAAAATGAAAACCAAATGCCACAGTACCAGCTTTGTTGTCACATTTGCACAGTTTCTAAAACCTGCTGCCATTCATGTTCCTGCTTACAAGTTGCTGAGAGGATTCTTAGGTTTTTTGTTTGTTTGTTTTTGTTTGTGTTTTGGGGTTTGTGCTTGCTTGTTTGTTTATTTTTGTAGTTGCTGTTTTGTTTGTTTTGTTGGGTTTTTTTGGGGGAGATTGCATTTTATGATCCTATTTTATCATCGTTTTGAGTGTATGTGTCATGTCTGAGAGGCTAATCAAAGAAGGATGAGTGCAGAAGACATTTAATTTACACATCTTCTGATGGTCCAAGTGTTAATCCAGATTCCTGAAAGGCTTTTCTGGGAACTGTCTAGATCTGCAGTCATATTCCAGTTTGGGATGCTGATGGAACTTGAACAAGTTTAAAATATCTGTTGGGAAAACTGAAAGGTAAATAAACTACTTGAAAATATAAACCAGTAAGTGTTGAAAGGCAGAGGTGGGATGATCCTCCTGTTGTCAGCGAGGCTGCGAAAGCATATTATCAAGCATAACATTTAGGGACAAAAATAATGATGTCAAAGGATTGTTCATTAGTCACTTGTTTTGAAATAGAAGGAGCTGTGTACTATGAATGGCTGCAGTCATCAAAAAAGACCTCTTAGTTTACCTGGAAGTGATGACAAGGACTGACTTTATGCTGAAACAAAGCTTCTTTAGAGACATAGGGAAGCGAACCGCTAAAGAATTAGTAAAAAAAAAAAAAACCAAAACAAAACCCCCTACATTATAAGCTAAAAAATAAGCTAGCTGAGGTACGAAAGCTAAAATCAATTTTCAGTGGAGAATGGGCAACTCATTTACCTTAAAGAAAGATGAGATTTGAAATGGGCTTAAATCTTACAAAAAAGGCCTTCTAGCACGTATAATGTACTGTTTAATAAAGAGAAAAACATGATATTTCTTCACGGTACATTGCATTTTTATTTCTTCAGTTTTCTACTTGGAGAAAAAAATCTCTTCCCCAAGAAATGCATAAAGATGTTATATTGCAAATACATGTTTATATAATTATATATATGCACATAAATATGTCCCACCAGGAAGGAAGGTGAGTCATTTAGATGCTAGCATTATCACTTCTGAGCAAAAGTTTTGGGCATGTATGTCTTAAAGAATCATCATCAGATTTCACTATCTGAACTGCTACTGCTGTCTCAGATTTCATGTTCACTGACTCACTGATTCAAACCAAGAGCTCTTATTTCTGAGGGGTGACCTCACTGTCGGGATGTGAGGAGGATGGTGGCAAAAGGCATTTCTTTCAAAGCTCCACTATTTACTTGGCAGAAAATAATTCAACATTTATTACGCTGCTGAGAAATAAATAAATAAAAGAGTGATTTTGAACTTAGTAAACTGGTTAGGACCTTGGAAGGCAGAGACTGGTATTCCAGTGACAGAATTGCTTACGGGTGCCAAGTGGGTATGGGCCAGTTCTAGGTGTTTATGCACCTCTAGCAGTCTTCTGAGCTGGGAGATGGGGCTGCTTAAAGAGAAAGCGTTATTTTATTTCCTTTTTCAGGCTGAACATGGAGGTATGGAGAGATAACCTACTGTGAATTGAGTTAGAGCAGTTTGGAAAGTTAGTATTGAGCCCTATGAGCAGCAGTGTATTCTCCCAAGGTTTCTTAAAGTGAGCTAAGGCAGGCTAGCTCAAGTAAACTGTAATTCAAGTGTGTTTTCGTACAACCTTAAACCAACAGCTGAAAGTGGTATCTTCTTAAACCACTGGATGTTTTTTCTGTAGGGTTGCATATGACAGTCGGCAAACTTTTATTGCATTGTTATCAAACAAGTATTCATAGCAAACGATTAACACCAAAGAGCACTAATAAAGACTTATTCAAACATCTCTTGTAACCCAGGTGTTGGAAAATGATATTTTTCTTTGGCTGTACAGCTCATGTATTGGGCAAATTAAGTCTTTTCATTTCTCCCTTTTTCACTCAATGTGAGTGTTATATTCATTACAGCCCGCTTGGCTGCCTTGGCAACACTAAGATCAATATACTTTCCTAAATAAAAGTATCAATAAGTTCTGTGTAAGTTCCTCATAGGTCACAAAGAGATAAATAATATGCATTGCAAAACAAGAGAAAATACAGGAAATTTTAGTTCCATATGATAAGAAACTTCACCTTCATTGTGAAACATGTTTAAAGGTCAGTGATACTAAATTTTGGGTTCTGGACATGATCAATTCAGAACATTTTGTACAAACAACATTGGTATTTCAGATTTCATAAAAAACACCAACAAGAAACAAAAAATTTCTTTCTCAAAATTCCTTCATCTGTCAGAACTGATTAAGGCTGCTGGCTTAGGATTCCTACATTTTCATTAAACCTAAAATGATATAAAAATTAAAAATGTATTGGTTATAAATAAAACAGCTTGCTAATTTTATTGTCAAGTCATTTAATAGAATGGAGTATATCTCTTCTTCTTCTTCCTGCAGTTCTATTTACTTTCTTTTTTTCCTCTCCTTCCTTGCATTTTGAATTTATTTCTCTCCATCACCCTTTCTGACACATCTTATTTTCCCATTCAGAGTCTATTTTTGACCATGTATGCCTTCCTGGCAACCCCTCAACTCCAAATGAGTTTTTGAGAGAACATTTTAGTTTTATTTGTATTTTTTAATGCAAGCCTGTTACCCAGTTTTCCATGTAAAGTTCTGACTTCATTGTTACTCATTTCAGTTCCAAACTTCCAATGACCTTGATATGTCCAAAATCTGTTCCTAAAATTGAAAATATACACAATACTGTAGGCAAGCTAGGACACTGGGAAAGTACAGAATAAAACTTCTCTCTGAGAATAGCAATCAATGAGTGTAGTCAGGTAGCACTGGTAGGGAAAACTGGAAGTAAAAAAAGCACAAGCTCAAAACAAAACAGAAGGTGAAATACACATTTCTCATTCTTAAAGTCAGTAGAAGGATATACTAAAAAAATATGTTTAGTACAACAAGGCAAATTAGTGTAGCTGTGAGAACTAGAGAACAGCAATTTCAATAAAGAAATAAAATATTGTACATCACTCTTCAAAGTGTTCTGGTACATTTTCATTATTCTGTCGTGGCTTAACCCGAGCCAGGAGCCAAGCCCCACGCAGCCACTTGCTCACTCCCTCACCGGCAGGACTGGGGAGAGAATGGGAAGGGCAAAAGTGAGAAGACTCGTGGGTTGGGATAAAGACAGTTTAATAGGGAAAGCAAAAGCCTCACATGCAAACAAAGCAAAGCAAGGAATTAATTCAGCGATTCCCATGGGCAGGCAGGTGTTCAGCCATCTCCAGGAGAGCAGGGCCCCATCACACATAATGGTGACTCGGGAAGACAAATACCATGACTCCAAACATCCCCCCTTTTCCTCCTACTTTCCCCCTCCGCCTTTATATACTGAACATGCTGCCATATGGTCTGGAATATCCCTTTGGTCAGATGGGGTCACCTGTCCCAGCTGTGTCTCCTTCCAACCTCCCGTGCACCCCCAACTTCCTCACCAGCCTGGCAGTATAAAAGCAGAAAAGGCCTTGGCTCTGTGTAAGCCCTGCTCAGCAATAGCAAAAACAGCTCTATATTATCAACCCTGTGTTCAGCACAAATCCAAAACACACCAGACACCATGAAGAAAGTTAGCTCTACCCCAGCCAAAACCAGCACAAATGCCTAAAGAGATACTTAGAGACTTGAATATTTTATGTATTTCAGAGATATGAAATTAATTTGGAAGTTTGTCAAGCTAGACAAAACTTTGACCTGCTTGAAAGAGTTTGCATGTGTGAGAATGATGAGAAACCTTTCATAACTTTAATGTTATGTAAAAACCAAAATTTTCCCTTCTTTAGTACTTAGTTTTTAATTGTGTGTTTTTGATAACTGGTGTTCTACAAGGTGTTAGTTCTGATTGGAATACCACCTAAATGGATGTTTTACTATTAGCATATATTTTAAAACTTTAATGTGGAAATTAGCTTTTCTTTTCTATTGCCACAGATTTATCAGTCTCATCTTGTTCTTCATACTTTCTCACATTCCAAGTAAGCCTCAACAAATTTTGTGCACATGTTAAAAAATACAAGTTAAGAAATACTGGAATGAAACAGCTGTTCCTACTTATTTTCACTTATTTACCCATGTTCTGAGTGGAACTAGTTCATAATGCTATCATAAGTAAGACTCAGATATGTGTGTTCTACAATTTCAAAGATTTGATTTATTTTTAAATTAATAATTTTGTTCCCTCACAATTTGTGAGAAGTCGACATATTACTGTTCTTTTCACGGATAATACAAAAATACAGTTGTTGCAGAAAACATAAGCAAAACTCTAAAGAAACCCCCATAAACTAGACTAGATAAAATTATGAGCAAGTCAAGTGCCTGAAAAATCTTAGATTCAATGTTTCCAACTTTTTTTTTTTTTTTTTTTTAAACTTTCTAATTCTCATTGACTATGCTTCAGCTAAGAAGCCCATTCACAGGAACAGGGCAAACTGAGCTACTGATAGTTAACACAGTCCTGGTTTTGCTTTAGCAATGTAACAGAAGACATTTGATCTTGCATCATCTAATTATATGATAGAATTGCATCAGGTCTGTACTCTGGTACTAGATTAGGATTAGAACATAAAGGAATAAAAGTGTATCAACTTTCAATTCTATTTTTATTTCCACGAACAAACATTGGATAAAATTGTATGCAAACCAGTGGGGTTTTTTTGGAAATGTTGTATGTCATAGGAACATCAGAATAAAAGATCTGCATTTTAAATACAGATAACTAGCAACTTGTCACCGGTGTCTTTACTGGTCACTTTGTTTTCCCAGTGATAATAGAAATTACTGGTGAGGAAATGGGGGTGACAGCCCCTGAAAATTGATGGATTTATAGATCCTTGACTCATAGAAATCAGATATGGAAAAGACCGTTCATGGTGAATCATCTAGTATAGTTTGCTGTCTGTTAGGACTTTTTGAATTCTTTTACGTTGCAGCATTTTAGTGTGTCGAGTGAAGGAGCTTATAGTTGGCTCCCTCAGGAGAATATTTTGAAGTCTAAGAGGTTTCATGTGGCCTTGTTTTATTTACATATATAATTGCTCACTTTATTTACACATATAGTAACAATGAAATTAATAGGACTAGAAGTATTTGCTACCGAGGAGTTTTTCATGATATCCACTGTCATGGCTACTCTTCAGTTTCAAATGTTCTTCTTAATAATCTTTAAAAATTGATACATGCTCAATTAGTTACCACTTGGTGGGCTTTTTCCTTAACACAAAAAACTATATAGGCAAGTTTTGAGTTTGCATGATCCTCGAAAGAGTCTTGAGGCAGGGGACAGTTTACTGTCATTTCCCAGGGAACTCTATAAAAGGTAAATATATAGAAGTTACTAGCTTTGAAATTATTCACTTCCTATATTTCTATCCCTTCTAATCTTTTTCCTAATTTTCCTTTCTTTGACATCTCTTAACAAGTTATCAAGAACTATCTGACTGCTTTTTGGTGTCAATATTTTTAATCTGTATACAGTTTAGAAGCTGTGATTGTGTAGGTGTCTTATTATGGATATAGTCAATATGAGCTGAGGTATGCGAGAAAAGAAATCTGTCTCCTGAATGTTTTTGTCTTTCTCACATTCATTCTTAATTTTCTATCTAGTTTTCTTTTTTCATCTCTAGAACCATTTCTGTTTTATCTCTTTGCTCTCTTCCCTAACAAAGCTGCAGATGACAGTATGTTGCAGCAGCAGAGAGACAAGGAAACTATTGCAATAAGGCTACTGACCTGCTGTTGGAGACTGATACCTATACTGACCTCAACAGCTTTGGGAACATGTACCTGGATGGCAGAGTAAGAGCTGTAAACTCAAGTAAAATAATTGTGAAATGGTGAAGGATAAATTCTGAGAGTGACTTGAATTTGTGAAAATATCATGGATGATTGTGCCCAAGAGAAAAGCAATCTATTCTAAAAATACAGTAGGGAAAAAAGCATTTGTCGAGTTTGAATTGCTAACAGACTAAGCTAATGAAAGGAGTTGGCCAAATAGACTTTATAAAAGCACGTTTCCAGTCTTATAGTTGAGAAATGATAATTTGTTTAAATGTGGGGTTTTTTTCATTCATTTCTATTAGCATTACATGAATGGATATAGCCTGTCGGAAATGCATTTGGAAAGGATAATGCCATATATACATATGCCATATCTCTTTGGACATATATAATGCAGAAGTCTAACCATGTAAGTCTTTGGACCAAGTATTTATGTGGTCATCCTGAGAGCTTTTTGGGAGTTCACAAAGGACAATGAGATAATGCTCTAAAAACAGAGATTTTAAAGAAATCAGACTGATGAACATCAGCTAAACATATGAATCAGTATAGGTTACTACAGTAATTCCAAGGAAAAAAGTTACAAAAAATCAAGGAAGAGCTTTGATCAGTGCGGAAAAAGAGGTACAATCTTGAGGTAAAAGTTCTTGAATAAACCATCTACTAAGAGTTGTTACAATTATAACAGAACAGGGAAGTGAGATCCCACGTGGGACATGGAGTGCATTTATGTGCATCAGATAAAATGAAGAGAATAAATGTGATTAAGAGTGGGATGGAGCAGTCAGGTGGGTAACATCTTTCAAATTAAGTAGGAAATAGTGCTTTTTCAAGGGAGAAGGGAGAAGACAATGTGCCGGAACCACAGAATAATAGTGGTGGGAAGGCAGATTAATTCATTTACCCAAAGTCCTGGCACTGATAGCTTTATAAGCCCAAGTCATAGGCTGTAAGGATGCTGCCAGGAGTGATCTTAGGCAGGGAAGTGGCTCCTGGAGCAAAAATGAGAGCTGAGCTGGAATTCCCTTTAGTGCCCATAGCTGTTGATAACAGTCCACATAGGTACAGATAAATTGAATTAAAATGTGTAACTGCAGACTTGTAGGCAGGATGACTTTGTTTTCATTGTCCATGGGTGATGTTCTTAGGGGGACAACTGAACAGGGGTGAGGTTCATTTCTTTCCCTGGAGTTTTCACTGAGGTCACACCAAAGATGAAGGAACATTCTCAAAGCTGTGGAAGAGAAGAATTTTAGACTAGGTTAGCAAATGGTGGCAGTATAAGTTTACAGGTCAGCCTTAAAGGCCAAAACTGAAAAGAGGAAAGATAATGGTGATAGAAAGCATAAAACTGTATTTTAAACATGTCAGGTGTATAACCTAATACAGCAGATTAGATTTAGATGAGTAATGAAAATGATGGTCTTGATGTCTTAGTACACAAGTGAAATAAAGATTTAACTTTCATTACAGAAAATTAGTTTACAGATTTAGAATATTTATGTGGGAAAGTAAAGTTTGATTTTGAATGGAAAAGAAAGAAGATATTGCCTTTAATGTAAAAAACATATGTAAAAGTATTCGAGCCCTCAAAATGCTCATAGAACATGTGGAACCTAATTGGTGTCATGTTGTAACCCCAGCTGGCAGCCAAGTTCCACACGATCGCTCACTCACTTTCCCTCGGTCAGATGTTGAAGAGACTTGGAAGAGTAAAAGTGAGAAAACTCGTGGATTGGGATAAAGACATTTTAACAGAGAAAGCAAAAGCTGCACATGCAAGGAAAGCAAAATAAGGAATTAATTCACTACTTCCCAGGGACAGGCAGGTGTTCAGACATCTCCAGGGAAGCAGGGCCCCATCACATGCCCCGGTGACTTGAGAAGACAAATACCATCAATCCCTTCTAAATCAAAATATTCTGGGATCTGGAAATATTTACAGAACATGCCCCTCTTCCTCCTTCTTCCCCTAGCTTTATATACTGAACATGATGCCGTATGTTGTGGGATATCCCTTTGGCCACCTGGGGTCAGCTGTCCCAGATGT
>VZTA01017234.1:14171-28756 GCA_013398855.1 Mohoua ochrocephala
CTTTTCTCAGCTGGCATTCCCATTGTAATTTGCAAGGATAGAGAGTGGCTAATGGTCACATTACCAACTGTTAAGCTTATGGAGAAAGTTTGAGTAGTATTTTGAGTACTTCAGGCTGGTTTGCGTTTTTTTTCCTAATTCTTTTAGTTATTTGTATGTATGGGACTTCTTATTAAGGTCAGCTTCCAAATTTCTCTTTGGAAAATTATTTCCTAAAAGTATAAGTTTCAATTGCCCCACATAAGACTGAAATCAGAAGCCATATTTGACAGTGATTTTTAAAGCTGTAGGTCCAGGCAGATCTAATTTCAAGTCTTAACTAGAACATGCAGAAAATACATTCTGACATTTTGCTTTTTAAATTAATTTATTGCTTTGACTCTCCAGAGGGGACCAGAGCAGTGCTGCAAGTTACCTGACTGTACTGCCCCGAGGAATGGAATGTGTTGTGTTCAGCATTGATGGTTCCTTTGCAGCAAGTGTTTCAATTATGGGAAGTGACCCCAAAGTCCGAGCGGGGGCTGTTGATGTTGTCAGGTAAATGAGGTTCGAACACTTCAGATCTCTGACTTTCTGCTTAAACACAGTAGAAAGTAAAAGGGTTGTTATACTAAACAGACAGCAATTTTCTAAGGGCCAAGAGTCTTTGCAGACACATTTCTGTATTTTCTTGGGACGCCTGAATTTCAGAGTAATATTAGGATGCTGTGGATTACATTGAAATTTGTAGTTTAAGTTGCCTAAAGATAAAAAGTTGCTTCTTGGGAATATGATCTTGAAGTGTGTGCAGTGAATTAATAATGATTCCATGTGTATTTTGTGTTTCACTAATTTCAAGTGAGGACATATTTGTACTTCAGAAATATCAGGTTCCAGGCATGCAAGAATGTTTTTTGGAGGAAAAATTAAAAGGCCTTTTAATCCATTCTTGCAGGACCGTTAATGTTGCACTGGATGGGAAAAGGCATTTCTCATTTCGGAACTTGCATGGGAATGTAGAAATGTCAGTTTTCAAGGGTTTCCATTCCTTACAGCTGAAATGGCAGGAAATCTCATTAAAGATTTCAAAAGTAACAGTACGTGATATGTTGCAAGGTTTATTCCAAGTATATTTCTAAATGTCTCTCATACTTTAGGTAATATTTTGTATAAGAATGTCTCTTGCTTTCCTCCATCTCCCCCAAGGCGTAGACATTATTACTTAGTTTCTTGATTAGAGCAGAGACTTAGGCATGCTCCTTTCCACTTGTTGAAGGATAACATCTGACTTCTAGCTGGTCTGAGAAAAGATGCTGACCTGACCTGTGAGTGTTGTGTCTCTTTCTGTACTTATGTAATTTAACTGCTTCTTCTGACAGGCATTGGCAGGACCTGGGATATCTGATTATCTATATCACCGGCCGTCCAGATATGCAAAAACAGCGTGTGGTTTCGTGGTTGTCCCAGCACAATTTCCCACAGGGGATGATCTTCTTCTCAGATGGACTTGTTCATGACCCACTGCGACAAAAGACCATTTTTCTCCGGAATCTCGTGCAAGAGGTACTAGAAACCTATTTATAGCCTTAAAACCTCTTTTCAGAGAACGTTATTCAGTAGAGATCTCCCTTCTTTCTGAACAGTAAATCTTACTGGCCTGCCTTTTTGCCATTCCTCATTTCTTTTCTCACTTTTTAAAGAGCAAGGAAAGCTGATAAAACATCCAAAGGGACCTCCAATCATGACAAATAAGTAAATGAACCCCTTGTTCTTTCCCGTGCGCATAGCTGTAGTTCCTGCTCGTATGCAGGCAGACCGATTTAGCTTTCTGTGGTTTACAGATTGAAGTTTTTAACAATGAACTCATATGCCGCTTCATTGCAAATCAAGCGCCAGCCTTGTAGTTGCGTGGTGTTCATTAGTGCGTTCACTTTGGAAGTAATGTTTGTTTCAGTGCCACATCAAAATCTGTGCCGCATACGGTTCCATGAAGGATATTTCTGTGTACAGTGTCTTGGCTCTGTCACCATCCCAGATCTACATAGTTGGACGATCCACAAAGAAATACCAGGCACAGTGCCAAGTAAGTAACTCATGCTATTCAATCAGGAAGTCTTAGGGAAGACAAGGAAGTTGCATGCAAGCGAAGGCATGTGCAAACTCACACACACACAAAGCAGTAACAGTATTTCAAAGAAAGGCAGCTTGGGTTACAAATGAGGCATTTTCTGGAAGGGTGAATAGTGAAGAGAATCGAGTGGTGGTTGCAAGTTGTATCTACAAGTGCATGTATTGCATATTTCTGAATGACAAAATGGAACAGATCACTTGAAAAAAAGTGAGGGGAGAGGAGTATTAGTACTCTGTAGGTGTCTAACTGGGATGCCAGTGATCAAAACTTAATTCCTCATAGAGCTCATTGGTCGAGGCAGCAGTAATTTGTCTCTCCCTTTCTTTCCTTCCTATTTCAGTTCCTCAGTGAAGGTTATGCAGCCCACTTGGCCTCTCTGGAGTTCAGTCTCCATTCACGACCCAAAAAGAATAACTCTCGGATGATCTTGAGAAAAGGCAGCTTTGGCCTCCACTCGCAACCTGAGTTTTTGCGCAAGAGAAACCACCTCCGCAGGACTATGTCTGTACAGCAACCTGACCCGCCTTCTTCCAACCCCAAGCCAGAGCGTGCTCAGAGCCAGCCTGAATCAGACAAAGATCATGACAGGCATTTGCCTTCCATTGCTTGGGTTCGAGGTGGAGTTCACAAATTTGAATCTATTCCCTAGGAGGATTGGGAATGTAGATCTTGGGTGCACCCCATTAAACTTGTAGGCATGCCTCAAAGATAGTATTTAGGCAGCTCCAAACTAAGAGAAGTAGATGGGAGTTTGTACCTTGGAGTCTTCCCTGTTCTGAAATCTGCCTTCATACACCAAGTGGGGCACTTCCAGTCTCTGCCTCTTGTCATGTTTATTGGGAAGGTATAAAACGATCTAAAACTATCACAAGTTTATCATCATAGCAACAGGAAATATCTTTGGTTATTTTTTGGAACAGATATAATATGTGCAATAAGAGGAAAAGATACTGATTTTACTCAGAAGGATTGTGGTATCAGCTAACTAGCTGCACCCAAAACAGCATAAAGGGTACGCCCCGTAGGTTACAGAGAAGGTTTACACTTTAAACATTAAGTAGTCATGTCTGTTTCCACTTCACTTTTCGATAGAAGCGATAAAAGGAAGCAGCAGTAGGAACTACAATAACAGGTGGTTAGGATTTGTATAACAAGATGCTTTCTGGGTGCCTTAAACCCAAGGTTTCCTTTCAGCCTTCAGTGTTGGTCAACAGACTCCAACATGGGCACTCATGTTTGTGTGAGGTGCTGGACAAATAAATGAGAGAACTTCACTTGTGAAACGAACATAAAAAACTTCATGTTAAAAATAAATGTGTCTGCCACAGTTTGAACACAGTTAGTGTTGTTGTAAACAAAGTAGTGTGCAACTGTACAAAGATCACATTATTTGTGGAACTTGGTGACTGTGCAAAAATGTGTGGACTACTCCAAAGAAGATGGCTCCGATGATCTCAGTCCGAGAGTCAGATCCTAAGAGGGCAAGTTAAAGGGAACCGTTTTACTAAGGGATCTGCAAACTTCAGAGCAATCACTTTTTTAATTATTCTAACTAGAATCTTTACACTGGAGGGGAAAAAAAAGTAATTAAGTAAATTGACAAATTGTTTACCTTCTCATGCTTTACAGCAACTGCTGTTTTAAGACAATCTGTAGCATTTAGAATCATAGCATTTGAGCTTCAAAGAGTGGACATGCGAAAATACAGGTGCCAAATAGACATTTTTCTACTGATTTAAATTTCTCTCTGATCTCTCAATGGACTTACTAGAAGTAAAATGTGTGACATTTTCCCTACGTAGTAATATTTCTAAAGCACTGAAGTTACTTTTACGTAGTAGCAGTTTGCAGATTCTTCATGCAGATACTTCCATTGAAATTAATCAAGAGAACTTTAATGACTGAACTGACGCATGTTTTAAAACCTGCAATGAAGTTACAAGTGCACCTAAAAAAACCCTTTTTTTTTAGAGTTAAAAACGTACTATTGACACTGAGAAAGCTTGAAGTCAACAGGACATTCCTTTTTCAGGTTTGTTGTTTGTTTTTTATTTCAGGGAATTGGGATGGAGAGGTTGTTGTGCCTCTCCATCCCCCTTTCAGGTTTTGCTAGACCAGAAACAGTCTCTCAACAGGTTGGTTAATGATTTTGAAAGTTGACACGTAAAACAAGAAATGCAATGGAAAACTATTTAGACAGCGCAGAAGTAAAGTAAGTCTATGCTTCCTGTTAACCCCGAAGTTTCGGTGTGCTTTCGGAAGGGCATAGGAGTGTAGCTTTTGCCTTAAGAGGCAGCAAAATAGCTTATAAGTGGAGATCTTTGATTTGTATTTTCAGACATTACTTGGAAAGATTGTCAGTTACCTATTTCAAACTTCCTGAAATATCTGTGGCACATCAGTAGTTGAGGTTTTTTTTAGTAATGCTTCCTTTAAGGGAAGGGGTAATCTCTGCTGAAGATTAAGGAAAGATGTAAAAAGTTTGGTAGCAAACACTTAATTGGGAGCAGGTAGATACATTACAAAGGGGCTAGGGTTTTATGCTCTGTTGCCAAGTCAGCCAGCTACAAAAGCTAAATGAAAGTTGTTCACAAACTACATTGAAGCAGTCTTTACATTTACAAATGCTTTCCCAGTAGCATCATAGTTCTTGAATCCATGAAATTGGAGGAATTATTCCATGCTCTGTCTCAGCCCACTGCATGTATTAATTCTAACCGCATAGTCCATTTCTTCTCCTCTGCTCTGCACTAGGAGGAGGTTGCACGGGTGCACCAGCCTCCATCTCCTTCCAGTGAGTTTACTGTTAGCACGCTCCTGCTTGTTAGTTTTAAATAGGCATGGGAATCCAAGGCTTGTGAGGGAGGAACTTACTAGGAAAATTTCAAGTTTGCCGAGGGGTCTAAAATATTGACCGATGAAAAAGTTCTTTTTAAGCATTGGGTGTTGTGTAGCATGTCTCCTTGACAGTAATCGCGATTCCTGTTCAAAGCTACTGTTGCTTTAGCCATCTACCTCTATCACCCCGAGAGACTTGAAAACCTATTTTTTTGTTTTAAATTGCTGTAGTTGAAAGGTCTACTTCCTTTCAAAAGAGGGATCTGTGTGTAATTCTGTGACTGTATTGAAGGAAATAGTGTCTGAGTACAAGGTTAGAAAAATCTCCTAGGTTATAAAGGGCTGCCTTTTACTCTTGGAGACATAATGTCATTTTGCAGGGTACCATGTCATGAAAACTCTATTTTGTGTATTTCTGTTAATAGCTGGGTCAGCTTTACAGTAGTCACGGTGCTGGCTTCCCTTACGAATATTAGGAGGTAATAGCAGTAAAACGCGTGTGTGTGTGTGTGTGTGTGTGTGTGTATGTGTATGATTTAGTGTGGTGACAATTTCAACGTTTCTACACATGGTATGAAAATCAAGCTGAAAATATTCTCCCTAACTTTGTTTTCATGCAATATTTGAGAACGTATATGGCATTTGCATAATTCCAGCACTGCTGATTGCTCGTGGCTAGAATGGTTTATCTTGTGATCACGTGCTCCAGCTGTGCACTTTAGCAAAACAGTGATACAGGCATTTTAGTTACACACTTTGTCCACATGAAACTGCATCCAGTCATTCATGGGCATTCAGCTTGCGATTGGATTTCAGTTTTACTTGTGTTTTCATGGAAGATCAGTCCCCTAGGCAGGCCATTCACTGAGGATAAGTTTGATCCTACAGTCATCCTATTCTTGATTGCAAGTCCTCATCGCTGCAGTGTCTGTGCAGTCAGCACTTAAACTATACAGGCTGTGAAAGTGTTTTAGCATACATGGAAGGGGAAGGGACAGAGAAGTCAGGTGGGTGTGCCTGCAGACCATACAATAGACTCATCAGTTGTTTCAGCACCATCAGTTGTTTAATGCCTCCAGTGTGTAACAGAAAAGCACATTCTTTTAACGTGCTGAATGAAGGAAACACGAATGAAATTGTAAAATGCAAAATTGTTAGTCCAGTGGGTGCTAAGACTACAGTACAAGTAAGCCACAGTTGGAAGCATTTACTACTTTGTCCTGTTGATATGGATCCATTTTAAATTCCTGTAAAAAAATGGCTGTGATTAATAGCAGTGGTAGAGTTATTTGAGATATTGTGAAAACACACCTTCACAACTGTGGTGTTTTGGTTTTGTTTGTGTGTATGTGTGTACAGCTACTGGAAGACACTTAAGTTTTGGTTCTGCTTTCACAGCAAATTTGTAACCAATATACATTTAAAAAAAACCAAAACCAATTCAAACACAGCGACAATGGCTGTCTGTTCAATTTTGTTGTCTAGGTAGGTTTGGAAAAAGATATCATTGTATAGATTGCAGAACTGAATAGTGATGTTAATCCAAATCTGCTTATTTTGACTAACATTTTTGTTTGCATACACTAGTGCTCTTGGAATAGATTTTTGCTTGACCAAAGTATTCCTGTTTAGTTTTGTGGCATGGTTTGTATCTATTCAGCATAAAAAATTTTGTTAGGTGTAAAAATGACAAAGTATTGATAATTCTTATTCATTGGGGTTCATGAGAGCTGTCATTTTTATTTGTTTACATTAAACTAGTCTTAATTTATACAGATTACTTCACTTTTTCCTCTAGTACCTAGGGAAGTCACTTCCAAACAGCTAAAACTTTCACTGGTTATGTAGAAGTGGAACTATCAGTAAACTAGAGAAAAAAAATTACACACCCTGGTCTATGCAGGACAATGACATTTTTTTCAGAAGCCCCACTATTCTGCAAAATAGCCCTTGTTCGCCATTACTAGGGAACAAGTTGTCCTGTTTATACATCGCAGTCTTTCTTTAGCCAGGACACTACTAACGTGTGTATTTAACAAATCTTCAATACTTAGATCTATAGTATCATCATGTCCTTCATGGAATAAATTTAGAAAGGGAAAAAAGTTTTTTTTTTCCTTCTTTCTGTATTGTTTTCTGTTTTAAATTTGCTAAAAGCTTTATTTATAAGCATTTTAAATAATACCTGAAACCAGTAGGTATTTCACGTTTTAAAATTTGTGGGTCCAACAGTTGTTACTGAACAAATAGGATTTTCCCCAGGTTTTTTTTCCCCTCTTGCCATCTAGGCCACAGAAAGGTGAGTACATCGTCGTAGGACTAGATGATTTGGTACGGTACCTTTTTGATAAGCTCATTGGCTTGATAATGGAGAGATGAGGATTACGCACCAGAATTTCATAGCTTTTCTGATTGGAGATTGACATGAGGCATCCGAACTCAAGATCTCTGTATTGAATTGTTCATGTCAGGCATGCAGGGGAGAGTGTGGCGCTTTCATCCTCATCTGGAGCTGGTACGGGATAGAATTCCTATAAACACAAAACTTTCCAGCCTACCTTCTCAGCTTCTCTAAGAGCAATGATTCCTCATGGTCTGTGTTCATATCTTAAACAGAAGTTGTGGGTTTGTCAAGGTAATTAGGACTTCCATGATGTTTAGTCACTCAAGGTAACAATACGTTCCTACAGATGGACCTAAATTCAGAACCCCCATAAAAAATGGAGGTAATAACACATTTTTCTGGATGAAAAGATCTGTTTTTCAGAAATGAGGCCTGGAACAGCTAGAATCCTGTGCCATGAACTCTGGAATCGAAGTCACGTGTTGGCTCTTTTACTCATTTTAGTTCAAGGCCAAGAGACAGGGATTATTACAGTTTACCCTCTACTTGTATTTATCTCAATAAGCTGTCCTTGAAACTGAATGGAATTTTGGGGGTTGGGGAAGATGAAACAATTTTGACAGTTCACTTGTCGTTTGTATGGATGTATAGAACTTAGGAGGGGGAAAAGAGAGAGGCAGGTTTACTGTGACATGCTGGGAGATGGTATAGCAGAGATTGCAACGTTGAAACATGATTTACAGATAGCAAGTTTGAAAGGTAGGGTTATTCCTGGATGACTGGCATACAGCCCAGAATGGCAGTCCTCTCACAGAACCCCAAGTCTTATGTATAACTCATGCAAACAAGTTATGCATAACTTGTTTTTCTGTTTGTGGGGGAGAAAAGGGGCAGTCCCCTTACAACTGAATTCACACAAAGAAACTTGAAATTGTAGGTGTTCTTTCAGTCTATAGTTTTATTAAGTGCATACTTTTAAATATTGTCAGTGAGAAGGTTCTATCTGGTGACAAATGTTTATATTTCTTATTGCTGCCTTGTAAAGATTCAGAAATGTACAATAATGAATTTCTTAATATGAAATAAGGAGTAAGATTTCTACAACTGCTATAGATTTTGATGTGAGCTGGTTTTTAAAATCTTAAAACAGGTTAGCCACTTAAATAAAACCTTCCTTGCCTTTAAACAAACAGTGTCAACTGATTTTTCTTACCAGTGATTTGGTATATATTGGATCATCATTGTACATGTCCTAGTAGCTGGTGGAAACATAAATCGAGGCTGTTTGATCTGTCTGAAATAATACTTAGATTGGAGGTCAACTTTTCACAAAACTCCAACCCTCCTTCCTTTTCAAAAGTCATTGAAGAAGGTGTTTCACTAATGAGACAACATCTTTGTGAAAGCTTTATAGAAGTAGTTTCAGGACATGCAAAGAATGACTTGGAGATACTATACTTTTCTATACTTCCATTTAGAAAAGTTGTTAAAAAACCCTAAAAAACCCACCCACAAAACACACACAAACTCTACATCAAGAAATAACATAAGCTAAAATTCTCAGTCATCTGAAAGTCCAGAAGTCTTCAGGCTGGAAGGGTTGCTTTCATGTTTCCAGGCCTCATTAACTGTTTCAGTGTTTTAAAATTGTTTAGTTTGACAAGAGAAAGAAGAAAAATTGTAAGCAAGTTTAAAATCAATACTTATACATAAAGCATAACTGAACTACTTTCAAGATGGTTCCCTCATCTCAGCGGGAGATAATACACGGTGGTTGGTACCATTTTGATTCTCTCTTTACTTGAAAAGAGAAAGCAAGGGAAGTCCTGAGCTGCTTCAGCAAAAAAAAAAAAAAATTAGAAAGTGTAACAGCTCATTTAAGTGTATGGAGTGCATCCTTTCAGGTGCTGTACAGACCTCTCCTTTATATGTGCTCATTAACTTGGAAATGTGAAAAAATAGCTACAGCCATCTCTGTCTAGGTACCAAGTGCTTGATGGAGTTTCTTTGCTTGCCTTCTGATAGCTTGAGATGATTTCAGGGATCGATGTACAGACCGTGAGTTTTGTGCCATTAGATAGCAGTAGTTTGATATCGCTTGTTGCCTGCAGAAGAACAACAGGGCTGCCATTAGCAGCATGAAGTCAGTAGAGCTAATCAACTGGTTGTCACACAAATTGCTGGAAAACAGATGGGAGAAAGGAAGAGGTCTGGTACACTTGCACTGTGTAACTGTTCTAAACACTAGCAAGAAAATATTTTGTTACCTTCAGTGAACATAAATGGCAGTACACAAATTAAGTACTGCAATATTTTAACTAGCAACAGGAGCATTTCTTGTGATATAATCTAATTCATTAAAATGCAAAACATTAGAACAATACATGGAGTTGGAAACAATCATTTGAGATCAAGGTTTGCTGCATCATGAAAAAAAATGAAAAGGGAGCGCTAACATTAAAACTCATGGCAATTGGATACTAGAACAGAAAGTCTCATGCAAGACTAAAGGCACCTCCAAAAAAGTTCATTTCACAACTATTCCAGTAGGCAACTAGGCAGTGACAGAGCACATTGTATGTATCTACACATTCAGGAGAACTGGACCAAATTAGTGGAAGCAGTACAGATCACTGCTTAAAGCATCACTGCAGTCAAGCACTTGAAACTGCTCTCATTTTTCTTGAAAAGTTATGGCAAGGTGTCTTGCACCTATCTTTGTTGCAAAAACAGGACATAGTATTCAGGATGTACCTTTTCCTTTAACAAAAAGAACACTTCCAACATAATGGGTGAAGATATTAATGTCACATTTGTTTGGGTACAATTGCTGTGTTTAAAAATGCCACCAATACAGTTATGAGCTGCTGTTAATTGTGATAGCATGGACTCAACTGCTACAAAAATTCGAGGGATGGAAAAGAAAGGCTGTAAAATCAGACAGCTCAGGATAACGGTTGGTTCTCCCATGCTTTGTGATCATTAGTAACCAGTGAGAACTGAACTTGAGTGACAAAAACATTAGTACCAGTAGTTTTCTGGACTGGGGTGAGAAAAGCTGATGTTTGCATAGGAGGTTCATTGTGAACCCACAAGGACTCACTGATCCACAACTTAGAGGTGAAGTTTTACAATTGCACAATGATCTGCTGTAGCAGAGACAGCCACCGTGAAATATGAAGGAAGAACCCTGTGGTTCTGCATAATACTGCCTTAAAGCAGCATGAGTTAATAAGCCTTTTTCTCTCTCTAAACAGCAGGTTTTCTCCCCACAGATGCATGCAGGCATAGACAAGGTAAGTGAACGACTACTTTACCTGGTTGCTACTATCTTCAGTTACGAATGAGAGAAACTGTCATATCACTAGCAGATGGGAGAATATTAGGAGCGAGATTTAGTGAACTTTCAGTGGATAGGATAAAATTAACTTGATACAAGCTTTAACCTATCGTTATCTAGACACGGTCCCATTGGTAAAAATTTTTGCAATTATCTGGGATGTTAAGCCCTTACCTCTTTGTAGGTAAAGTACTTGATGCTAAACTTCTCTCTAGAGAATTTGAGGTGCTTGACATTTAGCCATGGAATGCTTGACATCAAGTGTTCCAAGAGAGGAAGAAGTTTAGGGAATCACAAGACTTCTGACCTTTTTTACTCTCTTAATATGTCTAATTCAGAATGACATAACCTTCACAAATACAGCAGCCTACCACCTTGTGGATTAACCAAGGTGTTTTATAAGAGGCTTCTTCATCTGGGTACCACGGACTGTTTGTTAACATAATGCTGCCTAATAAAAGGATTTTTCTTATAGATGTGCAGACATCAGTGACTGTGTCAGCACACTGGAATTTTCCCACCTCCTCCCCAAGCCTGGACTGGCACCTCTTTTAGACAAGAGTCAGGGAGGTACTGTTCTCACACAAGGTCAAAGGTAGGCTCTTGCTGCTAAAAATCTGACTTCCACAGCAAGGAAGCTGAAGACAAGGAGGGCATTTGACAGGTTTTAGAAGCTGCCAATCCAACTGCAGATTTAATCTTCCTAGGTATCTTGAAGGAAAAACGGATGTACTACGTTACACCTGAAAAAGTTCTGCAACTATTCCTCATTCTGAGTTACAGGGACTACTTAGCCTGCAATTGGCTATGTTCAGGTGGAAGGTAACCTGTGCCAAAAGTTGAAGGACACTTAGCAGTATTTACCTCTCCTCTTTCACAATGGCGTCATCGAATGCTTGGGAGATACGCTTCAACTGGCAAATCCCTGAGGAGACCAGTTCCAACTCGCAGTCAAACTCTCTGTAAACAGAATGGTCATTGCTAAAGTTCAAAAAGGACAGGTTGACTAGGCGACACTACTCAAGCCTCCATCCCTTCAGTACCACTCTTGTTACTTCTAGGCTTTACCCAGAGAAGTTTAGGGTGGTGGCACTCACGCTCTTAATTCCATTGGCCAACTGCCTCACATCTCCGTTCATCCCCCAGACAGCTATCTTCGAACTCAGACACAGGATTCGGATTCACGAGGCTTGGATTCAACTTCTAGCTTTAACCTTTCTTGTGACTTTGAGCAATATGTGCACATTATTAAGTATTTCCCTAGCTCACAACCCTTGATCTAATTTGCATTTGTTCTTTGAGGCAGGAATCTGTCTATGTTCTATAAAGAACTCAGCATAAGCAGAGCTATTCCTGGTGTCTTTGCAATACAAATAGCAGCTTTGGAAAAGTTACAATTAAGTAGGAGTGAGATACATACAGAGCATTTTCCTTTACCCAAAAGGCAGCAGCAAAGAACTCAGGTATGTCTCTAGCATCTGATGGGCACTGGTGGGAGAGTGATTTTTTAACAGTTCCTGTCAGCAAAAAATTACTTTTTTGTGTTTCAGCTTTATGCAGAGCTCAGTCCCTGTCTGTACAGGGAGCTGTAACTACTTTCTTAACTATTCAAGCAGCACACCCCTTCAGGAGAATAGGACAATAAACTTCATACCTTGCCTTTCACTTTACCAGATATTCTAATCACAGTAATTTGGAGGGGGGAAAAAAAAAAAAAAGAAGAAGGTTTACAAAAAATGTGACTTACATCTTTCTGCTGGAAGGAGCAGGTGATGAATAAGGGCTCTTCAGTGCTGCTGCTCTTCTTGATCTCCGGAGAGAGACAGCATTTTTACCAAGCCAGGATGAGACATCCCTCCATTCTCTATGTTCTGACACCCTTGTTGGCTCAAGCAAGGCCCTTTTGCTGGACCTTGGAGTGCCTTTGGAACTGGCTGCTGGACTAACGCTCTTATAGCAAGGTGTTCGAGGTGTAGTACTTCTTTTTTTGGTAGAACTGGTCCCACGGCTTCTGCCGATGGATTCAGCTGGAAAGATCACCACTGAGCGTACTGGGCTTTGGCAAGACTTCTGTATTTTCTGAAAGAAGCATTAGACATGTTAGGCTAAATGAACTCAATTAGCCTAGAGTTTGGAACCAGGAAGACTAGGAACATTTGGGCTGAATTCCTAGCTTCCATTCTCATGTCAGATTTCAACTAACATGAATGCATCTCAACCTCTGTACTCGTTTGCATTGTAGGAGTCGCTTGCTTCCCTAACCCTTGGCACTCGTCAAGGACTTCAGAGCAGGCATTGGAACAAAGCTCCTGCTGCTCTCATGCTGGAAAAAGTCAGGCTCCCCAAAAATCCGAGGTCTCCGACAAAGGGAAGTGCAAGCTTGAATCTGCTACCCTGCGACCTTGTAGCAGGTTTTGTCAGTCTAAATTTAGATTAACTATAATGAAGAACATGCTAGTAAATACTATGGGTACAGGAGAATAAGTAAAAGGAAAAAAATAAATCCAAAATGCTGCACGTTTCTCAGTAGCAATTCTTTGCAAGTGATGGCAATCTCTACCCACCTTCCTCCGTGTGAAGGCTGCTCTGCCATACATGATTAAATACAGTAGGGGAAAAGCTTTTATTTCATAATAAAATAAAATAAAATAAAATGTTTTCACCGTCCTCCTCGTTCTGCCAGATCCATAATTTGCCTGTCTGTACTTTAGGAAAAGATATTAAAGATTTTAAAAGTTAGTAGCTATGAGACAACTACTAAGTTGTGCAACTGCATGGGAATGGACTCTCTGGAATACAGCACTCAGTACAGAATTCAGAAATCGTAGTACTGGAGTTGAAGCAAAAACTAAACTCTATCCATGTTCCACTGCAAAGGCAAAGTACCTGGGACACTGTTCCAAAAGCATATTTTGCTGTTCTTTTAATAGTCTGAAGAGTTTGGCATCTCTGTCTTGGTTCCAGACTTTCCCTAGTCGGGGTTTTGTGAAAATTCAGCTCTACTCGCTTTAATGGTACCCGTTTCCTTAGAGACATGCGAATGGTACTGAGAGAACTCAGAGAGGCCCTTCTCTTGAATTTGTCAGGCACAGGGCTCTCATTTTCATTGAAGTCAGCTAGGAGTTGGTGTTTCCGCCAGGCCACTGTTGCTTTGACACTTTGAAGCACAGATGCCATCTCGTTCCAGTTCTTGGTCAACCTTATTTCTAAAACAATCAAAATGAGAGCAAAGCTTAGAGATAACAAGGTACAAAGCAGTGAAAAAAAAGAGAAATGGAAACTGTTACACAATATATTTGGCTACACTTGCCTGAAACAAGAAAACCAGAGCTGAGCAGACTTGGAGGCTTGCAAGAGAACAGGATTGATTTCTACAGCTATTTAGGTTTGTGCAAGTCCACAAAGAAGCCTCGTACTGCAATTCCACTGCAAGACTCTAGTTTGAGAGCTAGAATGCTCTATGAGTGCAATTTTTTTGGTTTGTGTCTCAGATCAAGATCTGGTATCCCAAATTATTGCCTTCTTTAATCAAAACAGCCTTCCACTGTGAGACAAGTTTACACAACTGCCGTTGTCTCCTGCCGTACTTGCTAGCTGAAGGTTCCTGCTTTACTCACAGTTATGATTGTGGATACATAAGTCCCGAAACAGACAGGATTATTACTGGCAGAAGATTTTGGTGGGAAGAGCTAAAATGCTAGTTATCTAAATGACATATGACAATTTAAACATATATACATATATACTTTCAATTCTTCATTTTCACTTGCTAGCAAATGATTCAGATGAAGTGCCCCAAGAGAGCCGCTGCCGTCCTACGGTTACAATGATCTGTTATCAAACGGGTACTGCACAGGACGGCGCGGTGCTCTAGCTCTTCTGGAGGCCACGGCAGTCTGGGGTAGCCCCCGGCCGGGCCCCTGGACACGCCTGGCCCCAGGCCTCGTCCGATC
>VZTA01017234.1:29330-67368 GCA_013398855.1 Mohoua ochrocephala
AGCGGAACAACCGCAGGGGCTGCGCTGCCCCCCCTCCCATCCCCTCCCCCCCGCCCGCGGGTCTGGCGTCTTTGCGGACCTCGGCCCAGAGATCCGCGTCAGCTGGAGTAGTAAAAGGACTCAGGCTGGGTTGCCCACTTGGGTATCCAAGCCACAGCTCCTGTTACTTCTGGTAATTATCGGTCAACGGCTTAGAAGGGTTTTGTTTGTTTGCCTTTACTCCACGGGCTTCTGCAGCTCTTGCTGGAGGAGACAGCTGGTGTAACTGTCCGTGTGGGACCGTAAACCATCCGGGATGCCCTCTGAAGTAAATCGGGCAGCAAAGAGGGCCAAGTGCAGAGGATGTATTTGTTCAGCGGTGGGGAATTTTGTTTTGATTTGGATTTTTTTCTTACCCGAAAGGCAAACAAGACATGCAAAGCATTCATTTATCTTTATATGACTTCTACCTGAAAAAAATTGCTCTAGTAAGAGCTGTAGCAGCGTCTGGTTTTTTCCAAAGATTTGTTTTCTCCCCACCAAGGTAAACTCAGGGCTGACAAATAAAGACACCTCCTTAGCTAAGACTTAAAGTGATAGGGAAGCCAACCCAGTAACGCTGCAGGATACCTCTTGAATCTCACCACTGGTTTATGAACATACTTTTTACAAATTCCTAAGAACTCTGTTTTTTAAAAAGTTCCACGTGATGGTGTTTGTACCCTTTTGTATTCACACACTAATAATGATGAGTATAGTGTAATAAACATCCTCTATTAACAGATGTGTTTCTATGTATTGCAGCCCTATATGCTGTTCTGCTTTCCTCTGTCGATTGACTTTCAGGGCTTCCAGGTAGCTGAAGTGTTAGACCTCTTCCCCTGTGTCCTCCCCACCTTCAATCTCTATAGTGAAAGTTTCAGGTTCTTCTCACTAGCAAACTGGAGCTTCAGCCACCATATTTTAAGACTTGGCTTGGATTTTTGGAGATTGATCTAGAGACCTCCTAAATGACTGATGGTTCTGCAAAACAAAGAGCTCTTCTTGTGGGTACTAAATACAAGAGAGAGAGAGAGAGAGAGAGAGAGAGAGTCGGGTGGTAATCAGACCACGTGCTCAGTTTCTAAGTTCTGCATGACATAAGACCTGTAGGCCAAAAGGCAAACAGCAGACCGAAGCTGAACTGGGCTGTCAGCCTGTCCTTTCATGCCTGTTTATAAAGTTAAAATAGGAATATCTGCGCCTTTATAGTTGTAAACAGACTCTTACGGATCTGCATGTTTTCTTCTTCTTCTTATGGTGCATTTCTTGTTTCCATCCGTTTTTACCCGGCAGAATATCATGTGAAAAGTAGAAAAGGTAGATTGCTTGGAGATTGGCATATTGTACTCTTGAGCTGGATCTTCTTGTAGTCCTGTCAGACAAGAAGCCTTGATTTCTGGGGTAGACCATGAGAAAGTATCACTTGATGTTTTTCTAGTTTTACCCCCAAAAGCTAAGGAATGATTTTTCAAGTGGACATGATTAAGACATCTATTACAGGGAAGTAAATACATCCTGAATTACAGCCGATGCTAACCAAAGGTTTCTTTAGAGGGCGTGTCTGCTGTAGCAGCAGTTGATACCATATCACTGTTTAGCTAGACTGAAGGTGAAGGCCAAAAAGTTAAAAGATGTGTCCTGTGCTTGTACTGTGATTGTTCTTCACTTTTTGTTTTTTCCTTTTGGTTTAGGTAAGACTATAGTTTAGACTCAAGAGCTTTGACTCTGACAGCTAGAGTACAGAGGCAAAGAGAGGGTTGTTGATTTTGATTGTGAAGAAGCAAATTTTCATCCATTTGTTTAGAAGCCTATTATGTTGGGATTGGCAAGAAATCTACCCACACCTTTCTGCATGTAGGTTTGACTCAAGACCCAGAAGAGAAGTCCTCTCAATGGAAGATGACAGTGAACCCGAGCAAAGCTCCTGGGCCTATCTACCTGATGTCTGTCTGAGGCATGTCTTCCATTGGTTGGATGACAGGGACAGATCTCGGGCTGCCTTGGTCTGTAAAAAATGGAGTTGTGCCATGTACTCTGGATCTCTCTGGAGATGCAGAACCATCACGTTCTATGGCCAACCATCAAGGGCACGCACACTGGAATTTCAAAGTGCACTGTGGTATACCAAGAAATTTGGCAAGTATTTGAAGCACCTTGAGATCAAGTTATCGAATCCTTACAATACTCCCTTTATCAAAAAATTTCAAGTGATTATGAGAGGTCTTCTGTCACACCTGGGTAAGTGTAATAGTCACCTAGTATCCCTGAGCATCAAGTACCTGGAATTAGACTGCTTGATCTGGAAAAATGTGGTTAGGGCTCAGTTTATCAAGAACTTAGCTGCCTTCCTGAAAAGAATGAGCAATCAACTTGATTATCTTAACTTAAAAGGAGCAAGAATAACTTTGGAAGAAGGCTGTGAGCTTCTGAATGCTCTGAGCAGCCTGACAAATAGAAGCTTTATATCCGAAATCAATATCGAGGATTTCTTCAGTCTCCACCTTTCTGTCTACAGCAGTGCCTTGTTCCACCAAACTATGTCTAAGTTCCACAGCCTGACCATCCTGACTTTCAATTATAACTGCATCTCTGATGAACTGCTGGACATCCTGCGGGAGCACAGCTCTCATTCCCTGTGCACCTTGAATATTAAGTGTCATATCCACGACCCTCATGGGCAAGTGGTCTCGGGAATGTCGTGGGCAAACTTGGCCAAGAGGGCCCCAAAACTGAATGTGAACTTCTTCTTTGAAAGAGTCATGAAGCATGAACACCTGGCTAGGATCCTGCTAGTGGAGATCCCAGTTAGGAGCATCAGCCTACGGAGCTGTTATTTTAGTGACCCAGACTGGACAATGAGACCCACCCTCACCAACCTTCTCCCAGCTTACTGGCATGGTCTGCAGGTAAGGGAAATAATAGGGAGACCCTACTGCAGTATCACAAAGCTAAGCAAAGTAATCATGTAGGCCTTCTGCATAATAGCAGTCAGCAATAGAAATTCCTGACTGCTTCAGTTTTATGCTCAGGGACCAGTTTTCATAAGTGAGTCATTTCAGTGTTTCAGCTATCGTGTAGTTCATGAAATTATCCTTGTCCATTTATAACCCACCATAATGCTGTCAGGCTGCTCTATTTTGGCAATGCATAAATGTCCTACGGCACATCTAAATTAACTAGCGCCCGTGTCAAAGCACTTTGGTGTCACAAGGGATGTGTCACCAAAGGTTTGCAACAGCTGACCCACGTAAGTGAGCATCAGGTCTTTGCATGCCAGAGGGAAACACGTGGCCTTACACCTGGTGGTTGCTGACAGCTTTCTGTAAGTCCTGTTGCATTGCTGAGTTTCCAATAAACACCAGAGATCTGTAAAGCTTTCTAGAAACCATCCTTGGCTCTAGTCTTGTCTCTGGGATAATTTTCAGTATGTCAAATAAGATCATGGCATGACTGTGGGTGCAGCATTTTCTGATGAATGCACAAGGGATCACCCCATCTTAACAGGAGAATGATGACACGGCTGTCATAATGCAAAACCGATTCTCAGCTAATGTCAAGGTACAAAATCGATCTGCTGACACTCAATTTTATTGGTTAACTTGGAAAACTATTTGTTGAATTCTAGTTACTGCACTCAACCTCTGTTCAGTAGTACTAACAGTGTTCATTCTTTTTCAAGAAATTAACACTTGAATTGAACAATGACCATGAGTTGCTGGACAATGAGCTGCTACAGCTTATCTTATCATGCAAGAGGTTGTTATTTCTGAAAGTCTGGGCATTTCTAAGTGTCAGCTTTATGGAGAGGCTGCTACAAAATCGTGCAGAAAGGAAATGCATTTTGACTACCATAAAGGTAAGACTTTGTGCTTCAAAACTCCCATTCCCATTCTTGCTCCTATACCCAAAGGTCCCCGTGCCCAGGCAAAGGTCCCTTACAGAAATGTTAATATAACTATCTTCCATATGTTACGCCTTAGTGCTAAAGAGCTTGGGAACCACTCACAGAAATGAGGCTTTCCAACCTACTTAGCCACATACAGATACTATAGAAGTTTAATATGAAGTTCCAAAAACTCCAGAAGCCCTTCCTAGATTGGCATTCCCTCTGTCACCTCTAGTTCAAGCCCTCTCCCACTTCTGTGGTTTCTCAGTCACCTCTCAGGCTCAGTACTTATGTCTATGCTTAAACCAAGGAAGGTGGACTGAATCCCACTAAATAGCAAAAAGATATAAACACATCACGCCTTTTAGGGATCCTGTGTTGAACTGGGGTCAGGCGACAACTGTAGCTGCTGTAAACCATGCTGACATGCTACTTTGTGTGCTACAATCTGAATTCAGTAGGTCCTCACAGATCTGTGCAGATCCCAGGGATGCATCAGGTCTGGGGGTAAACGGAACCTTGCTCTTCCTGTCTGAGTCAGCACAGGCAGACAGCTGGGACAGCCACAAAACCACAGCTAAAAGACGAAGGGTAAATTTATTTCCCTTCCTTTGCACACCGAGGGATCCCCAAAGCAACCCCCAGGCAGACACACACAAGTGGAGATGCAGGCACAGTTAAACTCGGTCCATGCCAGAGGGTCACTGGCTGGTCTTCATAGTGGGTTATCAAGTGCTATTCCCATCTGCAAGATCACCTGAATGATGTACAATCCTCCTCGCTAGTCTTCCACTATTTAACCCATTCCTCCCAACACCTCCCAAAAATTCTTTGGCAGGAGATGATGTTTTCAGTCAGTTGGGAGTGGGAAGAGAGTAAAGCTCACGATTCTATTCAAATTCAAGGAATTTGGCTTGTCTAGATTCCTTATTAGTCACAAATGCTTCTTGTTGCCGTGCGCTTTAATGGGCTGAGCTCCCTGTATCTGAGAGACATGACTGCTGTTTGTGCATACAGGTCAGGATTTATACGGCCCAAGACGACAGCACTGAGGAGGAGCAGCTGTTGGCTGATATTTACAGGAAATTCAAGTACCTGATTGACTCAGAACTTAATTATTTTGTCATCACCTACCCAATGGTGTAAACTACAGGGAGAGAAGAACACCCAGTGCCATCTGCATTAACGGATCCTTTGGAGGGCTTTAGTAAGGGATTTGCATCTTGACAGCAATGCCTCTGAAAGGGAGTTATCATTCCAGCAAGAGAGAGGCAAGGGACAATTTTAAACTCCATGCATTAAAATGTTGGACTTGGGAACTGGACTCCTTTGTCTCCAGCGTCATTTATTCTTGCTCTTGCTTTGTTTTTCCTTGCCAGAACCAAAGGAAGCAGTGACCCCTTTTCCACCCTTACAGGCATCGCTCTTTTTTCAGCACTTCTTGTTGTAGAGCTTCAAACACTTCCAACACTTTACCATTGAAGCCCATCTCATTGTTTCCATTTTACGAATAGGGAAACTGAGACCTGGGGTGAGGAAGTGATTTTCCCAAAGTCAGCCTTAACTTGATCTCGATTCAGATGCAGACAGATGCACTATCTAGTGTATCAGCTAGATAAGTCCTGTTAAGTTTGACATACTGCCTAGTTCTTAGCAGCAGATGCTAAGGTAGAAACAAAACATAGCATGGCTAGTCCTGAGAGACATCCCTCCCACTTGCCCAGCTTTCCAACAAGTGATTTATGAGGACACTCCTGCTTCCACAGAGTCGCCTTTTGACACCTTTCAACGGCAAAAGGTATCGTTGTTTACACGTGAGAGAAACACGGAAGAAGGGGCATTTCTCATCATTCTGGAATTTTATTGCCAAGTGGAAGATTTCATCAAACGTTTTAGAGCATAGATAGCTGTGAAACAGATAGCTGTAATTACTAGGTCTGTTTTAATTACCTTGCACAACTAGACAGCATTGAGCCAAGCCAATAAATTTGGAAGTTTGTCAATAAAATTTCAGCAGGAGCTGGTTCTTTGGAGCACAATCTCCCAGTATGATGACTTCAGTAATTGTTTATGTAAACAGACTCTCGCATTTGCATGCACAGCACTTCATCAATGTACAGTGTATTCTCCTTGACCTTGATCTCTTCCTCCAAGGAAAGCTGTCGGCAGCTCAGGCGTTTCAGCTCTGTCTCAGCCTGCGCCAATGCATCCTTTAATCTAATAGGGAAAATAGAGGCAGGCATTAGTTGAAAACACTGAATAGTTTTTTTTCCTCGTGTGGGTTAGGAATTCTGAGCAAGAAAAAGAAAGATGGAAAGGGATTCATAGAGACAATATCCATGCAACTTCCCTTACAGTGTCCTGCCCTTAAGAGGAAAGCAATTCCCAACTTTTCAGGGAGAATAGCTGGGACCCGTTGTTACTCTGACACAGGAAATTAACCCAGTAATCTATACCACAGATTTTCCTCTTGCATCATTTCCACTTGCCTTTGAATATTTTTGGTAATCTCTTGAATTTCATTCATCAGGCTGCATTGCACCGTGTCATAGCACAGTTCCACATTGGGGCGACGGTTTCTCGCTTCCAAGCGGGTTTGAGCCACTTTTACAGGTCCTTCTTTATCAGCGATTGCTTTCTTTAAGGCTGCAATGTTCTTCTCCTGTGAGGCAATCTCATCCATCACCTTAACAAATCCAACAATTAAATTCTGCACACTGCCTCTTACAATGTGTGAAGTCATCATCATCTTTAATAGTTGTAACAATCACAGTAACACTCACTATGTTGTTAGTTCATCAAACGATATTTTGCAAAGCTTAGCCAGGATTATGATTCCTTCATTGGAAAGCAGATGACACTGTTCTGAGTGAACCCAGAAATTTATGCTCAGCAATTAATTTTTAGTATTAATACTCAGTTTTCGTGTGTCAAATTTTGAGCACATTGACCCCGCTTTTATCAATTATCAGGCTCTTATATCACAATCCTGAAAAAGCTATAGGAGCCCCGTGCAACTAAAAATCACGAGGAAAATCCTCACTTTACAGATGGCTACAGCAACGTTCAGATTGAATAAGTGACTCCAGAAATTCATCTCTGTGGTGGTGCACACAGAGCTGAGGAAAAAAAAAATCTAACATGACTTTAACGGAGGAGGGAGTAGGGAACAAAAAGGAAAACGTGGCAGATAAGTGCAACCCACTGGACTGGGAAAACCGGTAGATAACCCAAGCCTAGTGTTTTCACTTTTTCACTGACTGCCCCCTATGACTTACCATTGCAAGAAATGTCTCCAGCTTGTGCTTGGCATCCTTGACTTCCTTCACCCTATTTCTAAAAGCAATATTCACCATCTCGCATTGCTTGCGCACGTCATTTGCTGTCTGTGAGAGAATGCTATCGGTAAGTGCCTTCAGTGCCAAAGAATTGTTTCTTTGCTTGTCAGCCTTTTCAACATTTATGTTTGAGAAATCTATCCAGTCCTCAGGGCTAACAAAACTGAAAGAGATTCAAAATAAAAGGTCACCGGCAAACAGCACCAGGCCCTCTATGCCTTCATAAATCTGCGATTATGCCACAAAATCAAGAACAAAGCAGTACTTTTAACTGCATGTCCCAGTAAGTGCCGCTTGTCCTGGGAGTTCTACCGATACAAAATAAAGACTCTGTCACAATCATTTTGTAATGAAGTAGATGAGAGTCAGATGAAAACAAATTTGCTAGAGTCATAGAGCAACTTTGCTATAACTTTCTTTTCCCCTGACGAAGGATTAAGTTATTGTGGGGGGAAACACACGTAATAGCCAATATTTCTTAGAACATCTTTCATTAATAAAGCTGTTACTATCAAAAGCAGATAGCTATTTACACAACACAGTCACTTATTCTCTCACACAGTTCACCTACACGACACTTACAGTACCTGCCCCGAGCAATAGTTGAGTAGCCTAGCCACAACTGTATCCCCAGAATCAGAGGGTCATCCTCGTGCACCTTGTGCTTTATCACAAAACTAATCTTGCTATTACTGGGACAGCCCACATGATCTGTATAATTGTCATATGTTTGTTGAACTAAAGCACCACTTACTTTCCTTCTAGTTTCATTGCATTATCAGCATATATGATATGAGGAGTGTCATTTGTCAAGCTAGCACAGTAATCGTCAATCGTCAAAGCTGTGAATTTGTCCTTCAGATCCATTTCCAGGTTGTATTTTGCTGAACGGTTTCGTCTAGGAGAAGAAACAACCAAACTCTAAGACAAAGTGTAGACGCTCATAGGCGTCCTTAATACGCGTGCATACAGGCATTAGGTAATTCAAATGCTGTTACGGAAATCTTCCCGTATGAACTCTCAGTTGTCAAGTCATAAAATCTACAGTATGAAGCTGCCTTTCTATCAATTGATGGTACAATTCTCATTGAAATCAAAGGCACAGGACTGGATCCTGAGACGACCAAGGATCAAGTGCAAGTACTTTGTATTCTACATGCAGAACCTCTCACCGTTACCGATTGACTTAGAACTGACCTCCTGCAACTGTTTAGCATTGAAGATAACTTGGGACCTGTGCTCAGCCTGACCCTACAATTTCTCAGTATTGTGGCTGTCTTTATTTTCATCTAATTAGTGTTCTGTTATGCTCTTTGCCTCTGCACCTGATTTGCTCGTTGGTTTGTTCCAATGTACGTCCAAGTAAAGCAATAACGCCCTGGAGGACTTCAACTTCCTTCAGTAGTTCCTGTTCCACTTCATCATGCACCAAGTCAATCCCAACTCGCCTCTGCCTAAATGAAAAAAGGAAAAACCATCAGCCACATTGTTCAAATGCCTGCATCTAACGTAGGATGATGAAGTTCAGCTTTCCCCAGTGTTTTAACACCTAAATCAGACTGTGACTCCACTGCAAAGAGAGACAGGCCTTTAGTTTGCAGTCTTTTTCCTTATTTGTTAAAGGTTCATTACCTAGATTTTTTTTTTTTCTCTCCTCGAATGCTTTTCTTCTTAATCATCTCACCTGTACAGGAGACACTTTTGGGCAACGACAAGCGGCTCTTTGCAGCCCTCCAAAGCTCTCTCCAGCCTATTCTTGAAAGTCAACAATACCTCTGTCTCATGAGCAATTTGTTCTAGCTTGTTATCTAATTCTTGCTTCCAGAATTTTATTTCTTCCCGTCTCTGTTCTGTAGAATCAAAATAACAACCATGTATTAATATGGGCCCATTTTAGGAGCAAGAGGACTGTAGCTCAGATCTTTGATATGGCTAAAAATAGACTTATTCTATAGTGGAGTGCCTATAGTGCTGTGGGCTGGGTGGAAACAGTTTTGCAACCCTCTGTCAGGAGGTTTGGTTAAAATAGCTTTTTGTGTGTTTTGTTATAAAAATAAAGAGTCTGCCTCGAAATATTTTATAAAATATTTTTGATTTTTCCATGACATCAACAAGCATGGCATTGACATATACTCCTGTTCGTTATCAACTAGTTTGTTAAGTCCGTCTTAAACATATAGCTCAAATAACACATCTTGACTCTTGCAGAAGACATGGGATTACCTATTTTCTTGTTGACATCGCTTTGGGTTTTTTGAGTTGTCTTTTCTATTTCATCCACCAGCCTCCAACTCTCAGCTATCACGCATTCTGACCTGGATTTCTGGGACTCTGTACTGGCACGCTGCATCCTGTTTGCAGTGTACCATTCTGAGGGATGAAATTTAGATGTATCTTGCAACAGTCTGGCCATTGCTATTTGGAAAGTTTCTGGGTATAATGCAGGTCAGTTCTTGGAATGTGGAACCTGAAAACAGAAATAGCATTACATTTAGCTGCAGAAGCAAGAAGGGGAGAAGATGGGTCTGTGAGGATGAGAAATATTTTGTTCTTTTTTACCTGCAAAATGACACTGATATGAAAAGAATAGATTTCTCGCTCAAAGTTCCCCAAGTCTTTGCTGATAGGTAGGGAAGAACGTGCTGATGTGTTTGGAGTGGGAGAATGAAGAAACAGAAGAATTCGTGAGTGGAATTTAGGAGGAGAGAAGTGGAACTGGCAGGAAAAGATGGATTATGCAATAGGAAGGAGAAGGGAAAGGAGACCTGTGGAGGAGTCTGGAATTACTAAACAAGCAAAAAAAACCCAAGCAGAAAACAAGAGAAAAAGTGAACAAATATAAAAGAAGCCTCCCAGAGGTTGGGAGAAGTAAACACCTTTCAAGGATATGGCTGGAGAGATGGATAAAATCTAGATTGTGAAACGGAATGTAATCGTAGAATTATTAAGGTTGGAAAAGACCACTAAGATCATTGAGTCCAGCTGTTAATGCAGCACGGCTGTGTTCACCACTAAACCATATCCTCAAGTGCCAAATCCACACGCCTTTTGAACGCATCCGGGGATGGCAATTCCACCACCTCCTAGGGCAGCCTGTTCCAATGCCTTATTAGGTGATTTTTCTCTAATGATGATTAGGAAAAAAACCCATAAAAACCCACAACCAAAAAACCCCAACCCAAACCAACCAACCAACAAACCCACAACCACACAACACAACAAACCAAAACAAAAAAAAAACAAACAAAAAACAAACCCCACATGAACAGGTGGAGCAGGAACTGGAACCTTTTCCATAATAACTGAAAAATTTCCAATGGCTTCGGTAGATCTGAACTCAAAGCTAGTTTGAACAGTAGCTTAATTTGGCTCGCATGAATCACGGAGTATGGACCAGGCTGCACATTAGTTGTCTTCCGCAAAATTTTATTCTCTCTATTCCCAGTAACGTTCCAAGGCTTTTAGAAATACTGGCAAATTTAAGAGGGATGACCAAATGATTCACAGTGAACTGTTGAGATATCTGAATGGCAGTTGAGAACAATGAATGACATGTTTCTGAAAACGTGCTCAGTCACCTTGAAAGCTGAGGAACCCTCCCAGTAATGGTTCTCCATGACATTGTTGTGAGACCGGTGGGACTTCATGCCGTTTTGTTCTGAAAACCCGGTATTCTCACGCTGTCCTGCCCCAGACTGTAGTGACACCGCCACAAAGTAATTAAAGCTACGAACCTCAAATCCGTTCATCAATGTCAGCTACCGTAAAAGACAATTTCCTTTTAAACTGTTCATATGAAATTTACAACTGATCCTGCAATATGAATTATACGACAAAAGAAAGCTTTAGTTTTACCTCAGATGGTTTTCTCTACCGACTTGCAGAGGTAGAAAACGGCTCCACAGCAGCCGGAGCTGCGCGCACCGGACGGTCCCACCGCGCGCCGGCCCCGCCCCGCGCCGGCCCCGCCCCTCCCAGGCCGCCTCTCGCAGCTCTCTAACGAGCAGTCGCGGGCGGGCGCGTGCCTCGGGCCGCGCGAGCGGGGCCGTCCGAGGAGCGATGGATGGGCTGAGTCGTTGTGCTGCGGAGGCGCTGCCGGGTGCGCGGACAGCGGTATCGCCTTTCCACACCACGCGTAAGCGCCCAGTTACAGCTGGATGAAAAAGTAACTCCTCTTCTGCACGGCAGTAGGGGCAAGCTAACACCAGCTCGCTTACCACATTCCATTGTAACGCCTTCAAAAAGGATTTTGCAAAGGAGCGGTTCCTCACCTTGTGAATGTTGTCTGGATGTAGAAAATGAGTTCATTATTTGTGAAGCGGCCAAGTCCTCACTCTGGAAAAGTCTCACGTTTTCTGTGGAGGAGTCTAACTGACCAGCATTAACGAGACTAGATCTAAATTACGAATGTTGCCGTGTTCCTTATTGGGCACATGAAAAATACCACAGATAGTCTTATTCTTCAGAGAATCAAACTGTCAGCCGAAGTGCTGCAACTGCGTTGAAGTAGGAGAGTTCTCCAGGTTGAGCTGATACTGCAGCATCATTAACTGCTTTCTTTGAATGCTACTGAAGTTGCAAAGCAGACTAACGTAATAGGTCTGAACTCTGGTGTTCCACTGGTGTCCAAAATAATCTGTGAAGAAAGGCTGAGGGGGCTGGGGCTGTTCAGCCTGCAGAAGGCTGAGGGGAGAACTTCCTGCAGCCTTTCGGTACTTAAAGGAGGCTTCTAAGAAAGATGGGGACAAACTTTTCAGTACGGCCTGTAGTGATAGGACAAGGGTTAACAGTTTAAAACTGAAAAAGTTGATTTAGACTAGATATAAGGAAGAAATTTTTTACTATGAGCGTGGCAAAATACTGGCATAGGTGGCCCAGAGAGGTCCCCATCCCTGGAAAAATTCCAGGTCAGTTTGGGCTCGGCTCTGAGTAATCTGATAAAGCTGAAATCATAGAATCATAGAATGGTTTGGATTGGACATCCCCGCTTATTGCAGGGGGGAACTGGACTAGATCACCACCACAGCGATCGATCCCTTCCAGCCCAAACTATTAAGCTCAGTTGGTTAGAGCATGGTGCTATAATTACGCCAAGGTTGTGAGTTTGATCCCCATGTGGGCCATTCACTTAAGAGTTGGATTTGATGATCCTTGTGGGTCCCTTCCAGCTCAGAATATTCTGTGATTCTATGTTAACTCCACCGAGGCTTTATGTAGACACGGATATATTTTAGCATAACCGAAAATGGCTTTTAAATGCGTCTTACACGAAGCAATCCCATCTTTTATTTTGAACACTTTAAAACTACCTCTGTAAGCCAGGCCAGGTTTAAATTAATGATACAGGTTGAACCTTTGGGACAGTTTTATACGTAATTACATATATCCAAGAGTTTGCATGGGTTTGAGCATATGTTTAGATTAAACACTTTATTGGAAATATCACACAAAGGGAGAAGCGATGAAGGACATTCATCCAGTTATTATACTTTAAAAGAGAAGGACTTTCCTGCTGTAGGAAGCTGTATGCAAACATAATCTTAAAAAGCAGATCATGTCTCTGCCGACATTATCTTGAAAATATTGCACAGAACAAACCGATTTAGCCTTTAAAAGTAGGATCAAGTTGCCAACAAACAACCGTAGATGCACTTTTAGATACAATACAGAAACATTAGAAAAGTTAAGAAACAGTCCACTTGTGTAAAATATATACTATGCCAACTTAATATATTGATCTTTTATCACTCATGCTAAACACACTGTCACATATATATACACACGCTCTGCATTTTTTAAAAATAAAAATACTAAAAAATCAATTGGGAGTATACATGATATAATTTCAATTTAATCATACAATCAAATAAGTTGAGGTTATTCATATAGAGCAGACCTCTTAATGCACAAAGCTGTAAGTTTTTCTAAAAGTACGTCCTAGCACTATCTCCCTCACCTTCTTACACACAAACCACTCATGGTTTGTGTGTGTATGCTGGAGTGGAGGGGTAAGGTTGGAGGAGAGGCATTATTGCCCGAGTGGTTGAGTACTCTAGGTTATTATTCGCTAAACAGAATTTTCCTTGTCCATCTGCTATTTCTTTTGTACTATGCTCAACAGAGAAGTGAAACTGAAGGTGCTGTCTTCTGGAGTTTTACCTGCATTTTAAGGCGGCACACCTTCATAGCAGAATCACTGCATAAAATTGTCCCCAGCCTTACAGAGATAGGAGAAGCAAATTTGCTTCCTGTGATCTTTAAACGTGAAAATCCTAAAAATCCAACCTACTACTTGCACCAAAATGACAGCATTTGCCTTTGCCAAAGTCTTTTTGTCTTCTTCAAACCTATTTCTGTATTACTGACACGGTGATGCGATCAACACTTCGGGGCACTGCTCGGCAATACTTCAGTCAGCCAGCCACACAGCTGAATGTAAGCAAAGGGACAGTAAAAAGCAAGAAATAATACTGTGTTCCATTTGCAAAATGTCACTCTTCCCATTAGCATGCTGTACTTGACCCTTCTGGCTGGAGAGGTGTCGACGGTTTTATTCAAAACATCGTAGATGACTGTATAGAGACTGGACGTAGGTGAAGACACACATGGGATCTGGCTTGTGACCCATCACCATCATGTCTTCCACTTCTATCAGACGATCACAGTGAGCCATTTTTCTGTAGCAATAATAAAACAGATACAGCAAATGAAGAGTTTCATAGCCGCTTCCAAGATTCATTTACTGCTCTGATTTGAGCATCACTGAAACATTTGAGAAATCCTGAGGTTTATCGGCAGCATTTCGTTTCGCAACAAATTGAGCAGGGTCAGGCTGGACATTATTATTTTCGTGACCACGGAATATTCTCGTTCTCTCTCTCTCTCTTCCTTTGCACCGGGATCTGATCTAAAGCCCTGCAGTGTCGGGGCTTTTTTCACTATCATTCACATTCCTTATATCTGCAGCATGCAGCCCAATGTCACACTACTCTGCCCATGTCTCAGTTTTTGGTTAATACATAGGGAGTTCCAAAAAAATGGAAAAACTCAGGAGGAGGTGAGATGCGCTGATGAAGGCCCACGTGGCTGTGAATTGCTTGTTCTCCACCACTCCCACATCTTCAAGATGTGAGTGACGTGGACCAGCAGAAAGGAACAGATCTGCAGAGGCTTAAGATGAGAAATCACAAGGGCAGGAAGCACTTTGATCAGCACAGCTAGTACTGGGGTGAACGGTAGTAATTGAGAAAATAGCTTTTACTGGCACTTGAATAAATCAGTTTAAAGGCAATCATAGTTATGAATAGCAATTTCTGCAGATACCTCTCACTTAATGTTTCTCAGTGTTGCATTTCATGGTGTCTTTTGTTCTCCCCTAAACGTACTGTTTACATAAACTGAGGTAGAAGAACACTGCAGCTTTCCTTTGAGAGTTGTAGATAGTTTTTCTTTAGAGATCAATCACCTAAAAGCATCACAGAATCTCCTTCAGCTCACTGACAAGCAACAAAATTTTTTTATATATACATATATGTGTACTTATAAAAATACTTGTAATTCCCAAATTAATTCCTTTGCTAGAGGCTGTAATAAGGAGAAACAACATTATGTGAAGAATTTGGAAAGGTTTTTTCTGAATGACCAACGGCAAATCCAGTTCTTTAAGTTACTGCATTAGCCACGCATTCCTACCACCTGTTATCACTTGGAAAAAGCGTACCAAACTGAGCTGCGTACCACATGGAGAGTTCTTACTGTAAGAATCGTGTTGATACCAGCTCAAAGAAGTTACTATTTCTGACTGGCAAGTTCACATTCATAATGACTTCAACAAACAAGTTAGCATTTAATTGCCTGCTATACAGCATAAAAAAGAATCTGGCTAACGCGACCGAGGGTATTAGCTCTGCCTGTTTTCGGAAATGCAGTTACGCGGTTGAGATACCGAGAAGCTCTCAGCCTTGATCTCTACTTACACTGAATTCAACCTTCATTCTTTTTCGACCGAAACAACGTACAGACAGAGGCGAAGTCTCCCACATGTTCTGTGCGTTCTCTCTGCAGAGCTTTATTATCTTTTTTGGCACGATACAGACAAGCTAACGCTACAGAATCTACAAGAATAATAATTAAACTCTTCACTGCTGCCCAGGTGCATTAGACTTGAACTGAAAGCTAAAGTACTCCCTCTTCACAGAGAGCTAATGTACTCACTCAGCCGTTGTGAAGGCCAGCTCAAAGTTCTGCTTGCGATTAGCCGGGTCAAGCTTATTATAATCAAAAGCTTCAGGAAAGAAAGAATGCACGAGAGCACAGAATGCCATCCCATCATTCCAGCTCGAGGAGAAGTTCTGGAGGTCAACGTGCTGTCGTGATGAAAAAAACACACACGTTAATGCAGCACAGGGGAACAAGTAAGAGCAGCTGCTTTTGTTCAATGCAGTTTTCTGTCCTTCTTTCCCGCCGACAAGAGCAAGACCACAGGCTTTATTTTTTTCTTCCCATCTTTGTATACCCATTTCATTGTTGACATTCTGGGGAAAAAATGGCACACTGAGCAATGAAAGCTTTTTGCCTGAAATACCCAGATGCACAGCAGACACATAGTCAAGGTCCCCGATCCAAATCCCGCCGAAAATACCGTGAAGAATCTAATCAACAACAGTGAGTTCTGGAGCGGGCCCGATGCACCAGCTCAGTATCTGTGGAAACTAAAGACACTGCTTATATATAGTCATAATCACCCTGTGGAGGATTTAAAAGTGAAGAACAGTTCATTTTGTGGCCGTGAATAACACTAGATAAAGACTATGCTCGCTTGCTTTGCCCAATTCATTACCTGTTTACACACAGATAGGTAGAAATAAGGGAAGAATCATACCTACTACACAACCTGATTCTTAAAACGAATTCTTATTGTCACTTTCAACTGCCACAGTGAAAAGAAACATATTTGTGCTCTTGTCTCATGCTGCTTTCCCGTCACATAAAATTCAAGCCCCAGTTCAAGCTTTTCTGGTGAGCAATTAACAGTAATTTTAATTAGTTCTGCTTATTTATACTATAATGTACAGTTTAGCAGTAATTATGCACATTTAGTAACGTTGAAAAACATACTACACACACAAAAAAAATCCCTTGGGAAAAAAAAATTCTATATTTCTTTGACAATTACCGTTTAAGGCCAGGTAAAATGAGAAAAAAATCTCAACTGCTGTATTCTTTCAGTTACACTGATGCTACCTCATAAAAATTTACTCACAGTGTGATTCAAACTCAACCATTTACTACAAATTCATTTGTCAAATACTAACAGAGTACTTTGGTCTGCATGTAGCAAAATGGCCATAGTCTCCATGTATTCAGAATTTGTCATACATAGTGCGAATGCAAAAATTACAGTCTGCAACTAAGAAAAAAAAATGTCTGAGTGTATACTGAAGTTTATATCCATAAGCACAAAAATGTAGGCTTTCAGAAAAACGCTAATGCATTGCGTTAATAGACACGCAGAATCTCATTCATGCAATCACCGACCGTCTTGAAGTGCTGCCTATGCAAACCACGTTTGCGTTACCCGCACTAAAATTGATGACCTCGAGGAAGTTAACTCATTCTCTAGCATATTTTACATTCACCTTTTGAGCACAGTTTTTTGGCAAATTCTCCCGAAAAAAAAAAAGAGAGAGCTGAAAGCGCTAGCATATCTTCACCTTGTATCCTATGGTTTTTGAGCGACACCAGTCCAAAAGAATTTGTTTAATGCTGCTAGCGCTGGCAACCCCAAAACTCAGCGACCTCTTCAGCTTAGCTCTGGATTCTCCTTTTCCTCTGGAAAATTAAAAGAGACCAGATTAAGTTACACTCTAGAAAAACTTAAACCTACTTGCCAGGAACATCTATGCAACCTTGCCCAGGTCAGCCCCTGTCCAGGTGATATTTGAGAAACACGTTGCTGAAACCTCGACTTGTCGGTCCTGCGAGAAAAACTAATTTTTATTTCACTAAAGCCAGAATTCCAAGCCCTCTTTTATTTAAATCATACTCCCATCATGAAGAGTCCATACTTTTGATCCTCAATGAATATAGAAATACAGAAGGTCACTATATTCGCAGTCTCCTGTAATGATGGAGAAGGCAGCTTTCACGGAACTCTTTCTTGATAAAAGGCACCTGGCTGCTTCAGCTGAACAACTCCGAAGCCAGAGGAATCTGTAGCTGTGAATTTCCAAGGCTTGGTCTGCAAAGTCGGTGAAACTTTAAGTGACCTCATATTGTCCCTTAGCTCCAAATCCTACACTGAGAGTGTTCTCCCACCCAGCTGTACTCTGCTGGTAATAAATGACAAACTGGTTTCCCATTAACAAACCATTCTGGAGACAAGGACTGCGACATACTTTCCATCATCACGTTCAAATTTCTCGAAAAGCGCTTTTCTGGCCTGTGCTCCTGTAGTCCGCGGGAGCGTCTGAGACCGCACCAGTTCTCGCCTCCTTTCAACTTGGCGACGTACAGCAGGAGGAGGCGAGCGAGCGCTGGGGGTCACATCACAGTAACTGTCAATGGCACTGGAGAAACATAACATGAGAAGTGTGAGGTAAACAAAAGAGTAACTCTGCAGTGACAGGAGGCAGCGTAAAGGTTCAACTGTTGTCTCTAAGCCTCCCAAAAGATCAATTTCAAGAGGATCCGCATGAGTCAAAAGCAATTTAAAAAAAAGTAAAATTATTATTGACACACAACAGCACTTAAGTATAGAAGACCATAAGGTACTATTACAAATAAGACGCAGCTGGACAAGCCACAAGCACTTTGTAGCACCGAGCAGAACAACAACTAAAAGCCTTCACGAAAAAAAGGGGGGAAAAAAAAAAAAAAAAAAAAAAGTCGTGGCCACACGGGAGCACTAAATCCCTTTGATTTCCAAGGTTCAGGGTTCCTGGAGGCCGTCCCATTTTTAAAATTAAAGAGTAACTCAGGAAGTACTTTTGAAATTTTTACTTATAGCGCACAGAATTCTGAGCTTCTGTCAGCGTTGCTTTACTGACTGCAAGCTGGTAATTTGATCGAGAAATATAGGATTATATTCTAATTTGTGTTTGTTTGAGCCATATACTGCTTCATCAGCATTAATGAAGTAAGCCACACATTGCATTTGGAAATATTCCTTATAACAGAGATGGGGAAAGAGGCAAAGAACAATGACATCGCTGTCACACATTAATTTCTGGTACAGATGGAGGTCAGGTATGACACCAAGTTCTCTAGGGTGCTCAGTGTATCGTGACTCAAATATTGAAGTGCCGATGTTGGAACTACCTCAGAAAAAATGTAATGCCTAATCTGGGATTGTTTTCAAGGCAGATACAAGCCCAATTTAAGAGATTTAAACTTTCTTCTCTCCCATTTTTTCCTTGATGGATATTTTGCATGCTAAGGATGTCTGGATATGTCAGGAGTAATTGTGACACCATGTCGTCCTCTACTAAGCAACCGCAAGTCTGAGTTAATAAAGAATGTGTAGTAGTCCTCGGCAAGGCATTTATCTACAAATTAAACTCTAGGCTAGCCAAACTAAGGATATTTGATGGCAGTCATACGTTGGTTTCCAAAAATAAGCCCAAAGTAAAAATTTCAACGCGGATGAGTATTTTCAAAACTGTTTTCAAAGGACCTGACAACTTCCTCCTCCTAAGAAAAATCCACCATTATCAGGCACTGAAAGTCTTAATGACTAAGACGAAAACAAGGTGGAAATCCACAGTTAGGTCTACTTGAAACTGCTCTATAAAATTTTTGTCCTTTCTCATCTCTGTTCCACTTAGCCCAGAGGAAAGCTCACAGCCTTCACCAGGCTTAAAATATAGCACCAGTGATTCATTTGCTCTTCAGCGCACTCGTGGGGCAGCCTGAAGAAGCCTCCCCACCAAAAAAAAGAGCCCAATGTGCTAAGGCTATCCAAAGCTGTAATCGCAGGTGTGATGTTGATGTACAGCCTACTAGATGTCTCGTGAAAAGAAAGACATGAGGATTAACCAAGATATGGCCCTGATATAGGAATCAGGGGCACAGAAAGAGCAAGTCGTGCAGGGAGTTTAGGGGGAACGAATGGTCCTCAAACTAGACACATAGTATGATATGTATATAGCAGGTTGCTGATTTCCTATGAGAAGTACAATCAGTAAATAACCTGGTACGTTTCACCTGAGAACATTCAGGGTATGTATACAAGCACTGCCGCGTTGAATGAAAATTACTACGTACAGTACATCACTAGGGTGGTTTTAGTACAGATAGTGTGATTATTCCAGTAGTCGTTGATTGATTATTCTCTGAAAGTAGAAGTGTGGTTAAGAGGAACATGCCCATTTACATGTTGTCGGACACAGTACATATATTGAATTAACTACCTAGGTTAGTGTAAGAGATTACGGGGCAACTAGATCAACGTACAATTATACATCCAACGCTTAAAATACATCATCTGGGACTCACCTGTTTTCCAAGTCAGCAGAACACCTGTCCCTTGAGACTATATTGACCACAGCGGCCTAACAAAACGTCATGAAAAATGCATACCTTTCACCAGTTAGGGTTCCACTACGCAGCCCGTGGTTCACAGTTGAGACAGACTTGGTGACAGAAGTAGCATTCTCTATATAAAACCAGAAAAGATGCATTAGTGCAGAAACTTTCCTCATGTGCTTTCAAATAGAAACTTTCCTCGTGTGCTTTCCTGATAGACAGACACGCATTGATTTTTACTCACCGCACTGTAAAGCCGCGGGCCTCTAACTTCCATATGAGCTAACAAGCCGGGGAAGGATTTTCCCCAGCGGTTCAATTCTTCTGTAAAATTGCTGCACTGCAGCGAGGATAGCGTAAGCATACCAGAAAGGACTCTGAGAGGATATCTTTGATAAAACTGCCCTCGGAAGGTCAGATCACTTCAGGCCCTTGTGCAGACCTCAGAGGAGGGCACACTGCCACGGACATTTCAGTTAAAGGAAAAAGTGGTGCTTGCAAAAGCCATTCAAGCAGACAAGCCCTGGGGAGTTTAACATAATTGAGTGCATAATTTAAATTACCTAATTTCTACCAGGAAGACACTTTAGTTTGTAAAGCAGAACAGACTCAAAGTTGCAAATGTGGCTTAAAACCAACTTTGCATCGTCCTTCCTCCCCCCCGAGGCTCTACCTTTGGTGCTTTGCCTCTTAGAGCTCAGCTCTGGACTCCAGCTATGCTCTATAAATGCAAAAGTGGAATGACACATTTTGTCCTTTGACACATTCATATTACAAAGGAGACTCCTTACTTCTATCTTGCTCAAAGTAATTTGCTTCAATACGCATGGGTGGGCACACCACTTTCCAGCTGCCGCTACCTTGCGTACAGTCACAGTTTTCACTCGATCAGCTGAAATCTTCACCGCTCAAGCTGTCTGCCTGCCACACTTTTCTGGCACCTATGGTTTCCACTGCAGAGATTGCCTAACGGTACACACGTACATCACTGTGCAAATAAGGGTGAGTACCCCTCACTTTGAAGTGATTGAGAATCTGATGGAGTAGAACAAGTTTTCATGGTTCTATGAGTCTCCATACAGACTTGTTAGCAATTTTAGCACGACCGTGTACCTACGCATCAAAACTACGTGCTCGGATCTGAATCCCCCAAAGAGCATGGAATCACTCTCAATTTTTCTTGCATAAGGGCACGCCGATAGGAACACTCACCTCCGGTGGCAGATGAATCCATTGTTCTCATTGTAACTGAATTCCAGTCCTTCACTGTATCAGCACAAAAAAAAGACAAAAGAAGTGTTTGCTACATTCTCTGCTTTAGTAAGATAAAAATTGAAAGAATAATCTGCAAATAATCCTTATCTCTTGCTGGCAATCCCATCTGGTCATCTGGTCTCCTTCTGTAATTTCTGACCCATGTATATGTGTGTGTGTGTGTATATATATAGAGAGAGAGTCCAATTTGTAAGTGTCACAGCCAAGTGTGAATGACTTCAATATGCTTTTTTTTTAAAACTCAATTTTGATGTAACTAAGATTCTGCAATCACTGACGTGCGTATGTGTGTCAGACTGCCGTCGGTCATTCCTTCCTCCAAATGACTATCGGAACCTGTCAGCCAAATATCTGCCTAACTTCTCACAGGGCCTCCAGTCTCAGAGCACTAAAAATGTCTACAAATTTCATTAAAGTAGCTGGGCATGTTTAAGAGACTCAGTAACTTATTGAATTCAGTAACTGTGCTATAAGATATGCTTCACTAAAAGCTCAACTACATTAGGCAGCAAAAATTCTCTGCGGATGTGACATTCTCTGCAGAGCTGAAAGCTCCAGCTAGGACCCACAATATTCCAAATTGGAGTGTCCCACAATGGGATATAGAGCCACAGAAGCAAGGTTTCATAATTACCACTAGGTCACGGGACAATACTCATAGCACCAGCTGAAGAAAGGAAACGGGATGCCGCTTCAGCAAGTTATTTTTGTCTCTTTTACCTGGCTGGTTGGAAGGTTTTACTCCCATTGCATTTGTGCTCTTGCCCTGTCCCAGCAGGCAAGAAGATGTATTAGTTGTTCCTGTTGAACAGATGTTCTCTCCTGGAAACTTCTCAGATGTCCTGGTTACTGCAGTAACGGGAAGGTGGGGCATCTGTAAAGTGACTGCAGGGGCATGGGCTTCAGGAGAAGAAGATTCTGACATCTGAAAACAGGTCAGTTCACGGGCGACTTTTGCCTGACCTGAGTAACAAATGGGAGAGAGGAAGTAAATTTGTTTGCAGATTTGTAACAAAGTTACAAGCCGATGTCCATGCAACAACTTTATTTTACAAGTCATTGGAATTATTCCCCTGTGAAACAGCGTACCATTTCTGTAGCAGGAACAACCCGGGCACAAGTGATCCTTGCAGCGATCACTCTTACTCTACGTGAATCACAGCAGGAACAATGTCTTCAGATCATTAATACACTAGCATTTACATTTGGTAAGCTTCTCTTCCTCTGTGCAGCCCTCGCTTCCAATCTCCTGCCCCGGTTAAGGAAGCAGCATTTTTGTTCTTTTCGTGGTTTTATGAAACACTGTATGACTTTCTCTAAAGCGGAGATGGTAAGTCCTTCCTCCGCTGAAGGACGATGGAAGCGGACGGGTGACTCGCAAGATGTTTTGAGATGCAAGACTACAATGGCACCCAGCATAGCAGGCCTTATCGCTCGTCTCCCAAGTTAATGTGACAGTAATAGCCTCTACTTTATGAAACACCATAGTACCTGCGTAACAGTAAAGCCAAAGTTTAAAAGTTAAACTCCTACTTAGGAAATAAAGTATTGTGTCACAGGACAATATCTATCCTGAAACTATAGCAGATTCTAACCCCTCCAAAATGTGAGACCTGCTCTATGACTGCCAGGATCGGGTATTTTACAAGTAGTGCTACTTCATTTCATACCCTGTTCCTACCTGATGATGAAGATCGATGCCCATTTTCAATGATGGAAGAACTAAAAACTCTTCTAAACTCAGGTTTCTGGTGGTCATCCAGGTCTACACTCTGTCAGAATAGACAACACACACGATAACAAAAATTCAAACAGCAGCAAAAGTGAGAAGAATATCCAGAAACACCTGCCAAGAACAGGCCTTCCTCGTGCAAGTGACCACAATATAAGAAGGGACCAATTACCTAACCCCAAGAGCCAAGCCTGCAAATGAAGCGTTGGCAATGCAGAACTTTCAACCCCGAGCACCTAGGAGGTGTTCTCTTTTGTTAGATAAAGGTATCACCATCCGCTGTCATGGTGATAAACAGAAAACTCCATGTAATAGTGGAGAAATTGATTGAGACTGCATGGAATAACGCTCTGCATTTTTTCCCTATTTGCTGCAGAAAGAAATTACATTAAGAAAACATATTGTACAAGCATTACATAAAGTAAATCCAATCCTAGGACATTACAGCTATATTATAATCTGTAACTTCTGTAAGAATAGCTTTCTTCTGGGAAAAACATAAATTCTCCTCATAATGTCTGTCAATATAATTCCAGAAAAATCAGCCAGGAATTTTTTTGTGGGTTTAGTAGGAGGTTTTGTTTTTGTTTTGGGGGGTTTTGTTCATTTGTTTGACTGCGGTTTTTTGGCTGGTTGGGCTGGGTNGCGAGGAACTATGTGATTTTTGGCTGCATTACTAAAGAAAGAAGAAACTGCTTCACGGACACATGACTACCGCAGTTAAAAAAATGTCGCTTCCAAGAAGCAGCAGCTACAAGTCGTAGAGAGAAATTCCCCAACACACAGTCCACAAAAAAGTTTTAATTTATTCTAGACAGTTATCTACCTCTGAGATTGGCCAAAAAATGCATTAATAAAGAAAAAAATCCGTAATGTGCCATTATAAATATAATCCAAAATTCTTATCATCTCAGTCCAAACAAGTTTTGTTTTGACAGAAAGACTGAAGATAGATACTGAATATTTTATACTGTACATAATTATAAAAACAACAGAACATAACAGAAAATGAAAGACACAGGGTGTATACTCCTAATAAATTAATCTCTTTCTAGTTTTCATACACAGGAAATATGGACCAAACTGGTGATGTGATCATCACAAACTATTCTCTCACATTTTATATATATATATATAACCGTTCCTTTGTCTGTTTACCATCAAAACGCAGAAGAAGCGGCTTTTCTTTTTTTGTTCTTTTAAACAACAGCCAGTCAAACAACCAATCATGCGTAACACCATGTTTTAGCACAATATTGCTTGTAGGCCCACTAACAGGACTGACAGATTTCCACTGATGCCTACTGAAGGCTTGAGGTGCACCTAAGGTAGCTGGGAGTTAGAACGCCCATTCCACAACTAGGTCAGCATGCCTGAAGATACACTGCAAGTTTTGCACGTGAAATCCACGACGATGTTCATTGTATCAATCCAAAGTAGGTGAAATTTTGCTTTGTTTTACTTTCCCTCTGTATTTCTTATTTAAAAGAAAGGAAAATGACTAGATTGGGGAAGTTGGACCATTCAGAACTGAAAAAATTAACCCTGTCCTGGCCAAAAGTAGGACACCCGCATACAACAAAGCTGAACTCTCGATAGTTACCTAGCTCAGGCCCGAAAGGAGGATTTTTGCAAAGAACAAAGAAAGAACAACTTTTTAAAAATAATATTTTTCAGTTTTATACCATCTGCCATCCCTACAGAGAATGCTTCCATCCACGCACACAGTCTGACTTACTGCCACTAAACCGGACGCATCGTTGCATCCAGATGTTTTATTTTCTGAAAACAAAATTATTTTTAAACTTTTGTATTTATTGAGAAAAAGGTACCGTGCACGAATAAACTCAGTTATCACCAGCTGTCAGGATTGAGAAAACTACAATAAATACTAATTACGGAAACCACGCAGAATCAGGTGTTCAGAACTTCTATTGCCGCCTTTAGTGCAATTGAGATCCCAGTCAACAATTACTGCCCATGTCCAGAACTGAAGTGTGAAGCATAGCTAATGCAGCTCCCTAGAACGTACCCACTATATACAGTCAGAACTGTTTAGCCATTCGTGTCAGCCATTATGACCCGAATGTGAAGAACGCCTGTGCGGGCTGTAAACACGGATCTAACTTTTATAAGCCGGGGAGGCGGGGGTGAGTAAAATCGTCAAATGACACGGCCATTGCAAAGGTCATGTCGCATTCTACACACCGAACCGGCTTTCTGATGCAACCACAAGCGCTGCATTACCTTATTTTATGAAAACCTGACTACTACAGTTTGGCTAACAGTGCCAAAGAAGAAACTGATACCGAGCCGGACGACGGGGAAGAAGGCCCACGCGCTGACAGAACACTGGGAGGATCTGGGATCGGATTCCGATGTGCATTTAGTAGCGTCAGGCTGAAGTACTTTCAAAATCCACTTTGGAGATGCCAAGCTTCTGACAAACCCATGTGTTTAGCAATACCACTTCTGTCAGTGCTGGTTACACAGATTATAAATAGCAGAGGGATAACTACACATATCTGTACTTAATATCAAGAAGTACTCATTTGTACAACTCATGTAACAACACCACGATGAAGCACTGGTGAAGCTGAAGAAAAGAAAGTTAACGCTAATATTTTGCATGCCTTGTCCAAGCTTGCTTTTAGAACTAATCTCTCTGTAGCGCAGAGGTCTCCGCGTAATGGAGGGTGATAATACTTTCCATAGTTGTAGGGCTGCCGGAATTCCTCCTTTGCTGCAAAGAAGTTACACTTTGGAAACCCATAACTGGAAGCCGCAGTTATCGCAAGCCAGGAGTGAAAATTCAAGGCATTCAGAAAAAGCAAGCACCAGATCACGAGATTAGAAAAAAAAAAAGGAATAAAACTGTTATTTCCTCCCCGAACCCCTAAGGTGCACGTCTGTTACGTCTTCAAGATTCTGTCTGCAACGAGGTCAAATTCTAGAAGAATGAGAGACACAAACGAGATTACTCTCTCATTTATACAAATTTATGTCTTTCATAAAACCACCAACTATCACAAGGGTCACGATACAAATCACTGGCTCCAGGAATGCTGTTTATCTAGGAGAAGTACATCCCCTTCTTCTTGCATACGATAGGTGAAATCGATGCTTCCCTTTGACAAACAGCAATATCGCCATTGCCTGTCACGAAGGCAAGATTCGACACTCTGTTCCTTGCATATATAGAGATCGTTGATACATCAGACGCAGGGAAAATTTTGAGGAAATGCGAACAAGCCTGCTGGACACCAGCAAGACGCGCACCACATTTACCCCTTAACTCTCCCGCTAGAAAGCCATTGTCCAACAGACAACACAAGTATTCTCTATCTGTAACTGAACCTGCAACTTGAAGAAAAAGCCTCGAACGCCACAAACATATTAGAAAAGCTACTGCACCGAAGAAAAACAGTAGAAGTACTTCTCATAGAACCTTTTTTGAAGTAAGGCTGGATATAAATGGACAGGCGGGAACGATTCTCCCTTAGCAGCTTTAGCAGGTGCCTGTGGCTATGTCACGGTGAACTAAAACAAAACAAAACAAACAACAGCAAAAATAATCTAGATAAGGATCAAGGCAACCTTGAAATGTCACCATTCCAAAAGGATACTTGCAGGAAGTACAAGAGAATAATAAAGAAGTTAAACTAACAGACTTCCTTTATCAAATATAGGAGTTGAGATAGTTTAGAAATAGAGTATGTAATGCCAGGTAATTGCTGGATCTTGTAATCTCCCTGTCATTACAGAATCATAGAATGGTCAGGGTTGGAAGGAATACTAAAGGTCGTCTCGTTTCAACCCCTTGCCACGCGCAGGGATTCCACGCATTAGATCGGGTTGCTCAGGAGCCCATCCGACCCGGCCTCAAACACTGCCGGGGACGGGGCATCCGCAGCTTCCCTGGGCAACCTGTGCTTCACCACCCTCTGAGCGAGGAGTTTCTTCCTAACATCTAATCTAAACCCACCCTCTTTCAGTTTTAAACCATCGCCTCTTGTCCTGTCACTATCTGCCCATATAAAAAGAAGTCCCCCACCCTCCTTTTTGCAAGCCCCCTAAAGTACTGGAAGGCCACAATGAGGTCTCCCTGAAGCCTTCTCTTCTCTCCAGGCTGAACAACCCCGGCTCTCTCCGCCCATCTTTGTTGGAAATACGTAGGTCATTATGTACACCCAAGTCATGTCTTATGCAGTTACTCACAGGCTGACCAACTGTTGGGTGCCATCGGGTCACCAGGGAGAGATACCGATGGGTAATACTTGTTTAGACCTTCATAGGCGGTCATAGCCAGCTATCTATCTCTCTGCGGCTTTGACCGCTGCAGGCGGATTCTCTGCGGCCGTCTGTCCGCATTACACGGAAACTCTTCTGACAGTTTTAAAACGGAACACCCTTGAAGTACTTTCAGTCCTCCCTCTTAACAAAGCTATCATGCTCGATCACAAAAAGTATGGGAATATCAGAAGTTATAAAGCTCCTGCCAAAATGTAAAATCAGATCAACAAAAAAAAAAAGATCAAAACTCTTCCTTTGTAAACGCTCAGTAGTGCAGGTACGGCTCCAGGATCCAGATCTTCGAAACTCATTCTTCAAACATCCCCTATTTTCCACCTTTGTGAAAGCGGCTGTCAAGATTCTGGCCTGGTTAAGAGAGATGAGTTGAAGTCTGGTATCAAAATAACAGAAAGGCTCACTTCTGAATCAGAGTGGCTATTGGCCATTTAAAATTCCACCTAAGCCAGCATTTAGACTGCTGTATACCAGCTTTCAAGGACATCACAGCAGAAATTGCCCCGATTAGAATTAAAAGGAGATTTGTGTCCTTACTTCTGAACTGTGCTTGGAACTCCCCGGATTCATTTTTTCCCCCAATGAAATTACCATGCAAAATAATCTAGCAATATTAGACAACAACGGTTCAGATACCAAAGACGCTCAATATCTCCGGTATCCAATTAATGCTGCATCAACCACACAGTAAAAAGGAACTCGACCAATAAATCTTTTCAGGAGCAAAAGAGCACATCTTGATTTGCTACTATTTCCAGGTCAGTATTATTTGCTTCTCGTATCTCGCACTGATAGAAGTATTTACTAAGACTAGAACTGTCACCGGTTTTATCGTAGGTACTCATTTATCTGAAAATGTACACAGTGCCATTTATGGTATTCTGTTTCAAATGCTTCGGTCATACAACCAGAAATTGGAATCGGCTGAAGGAACAGCATTCATTACAGAGAATCTGGGTGACCGGCACAGCAACCAAGGCTTGCTCTTTCACCGTTTGCGTGCAGCCCCATCAGAACCTGACGCGCAAAATCACGTTTTCGCTGCGCAAATTTGGTGCGCCTCCCACAGTTCTCAGTACTGAAATTCCCTCTCGGTCAGCTATGCTGACTTGGGAACTTCTCCAACCTAAATTGTTGGGAGGGCACTGAAGACCGATCGGTACTTAAGCGATCTTCCCCGAACCCTCAAAGCAAAGCAGGAAGGTTCCCATCCAAACGAAAGCTCACTCTGTGCTTTAACGCGGACCGATACCTAAAGCCGGACATTGCCGTAACATCGATGCAAGACTCTTCGCAGACTCTGAAGTACACGCCACAATTTAGGCAGCGGGTGAAATGGTGTGAAGGACCACAATCCCTCGTCCCTTCCATATCACTCAGCTTACTTCTGTTCCTCGCAATACAAACAAGTAGGGATAGCTCCACAGAACAAAAAGGAACCAATCTGAAAGTTGTGGGGACGCCGCTTACCTTTGTCACGTGGGGGAAAAGGCAGCAGTTGCTACAGTGTATCAAACAGCAGCTTTACCTTTTCATTTGCCCAGAGGCAGGAAGCCCTATGCCCCCGTTCACAGGCCAGTGGGAATGAAGAGGGCTGGAACGCAACATAGACTCTGTTCATTCCCACCAGTTCTAGCGAATTTAATTTCCAAACTTTTCTTTTTTAACCCCAAGCCTGGATAGACCACGGAGCAGTTTTTTAAGCTTCGACAGTCTTAAAACCCCCTTAAGACATGCTTAACGAAGAGGACGTGAAACAGGCTGTCATCTGCGAAAGCCAAGTCTCCGGTACCCCGGTTTTACGTGACCGAATCACGGCGCATTGTCTGGTTGCGCTCTCCCGGCGTCAAGGATCGCACGGGAGCTCTCGACTCTTCTCGCGGAGACAGACGCGGAAAAAGGATTACAAAAAACATCTCGGTACCGGATGAGCTTCCCACTAGCTGGGGTTTCTGCGCACCAAGTTACAACGCTCCGTTACGCTGCAGGACGTTTTATCACCGGGAGGAATTACTATGTTTGTGCAAGTTTAGGTCACAGAGACCGTGACAGCTCGTGTCGACCTCTCAGGGACAAGCTGCGGCAGTGAGGGACAGTGGTTGGACAGCAAAACTGTCTCACTGCGGGTTGTTATCTTAGGGAAACGTTACTGCCTGCTATATGCTAAGCTATTCCCCTTTGCGAGCTTGCCAACTGACAAACAGCATTGCTGGCACACAGATCCCCCAGAATCGAGTCCAGAAAGGATACAAAAATATTCATGTACATATGTACATCGATAGCCAAGACTGCCCCATCTTCTCTTTCTTGTAACCACAGGGAACTGACAGGTTGCTACCACTCTAACCAAGACCCCAGTCTGACCAAATAGAGCCACAAACAGGTAGATCTCGAGGTGGTTTCGTGGCCAAGACCATTTCTCAGAGCGCCTCCCAAAATACCACTGACCCTGCACCGCAAAAGAGGAACCCGTGTCCCTAAACATTACCCCGTGCCCACGCAGTCTGGCAACACCCGTGAAGCGTCCGTTCATGCGTGCCCTTGGCCCTCCCTCCTGCCGTCTCCCCGGCCGCTTACTTGGCTCCGGCCAGTGACCGCTAGCTTGGCATGACTGGAGAATGTGCCGTCGGCCGAACCTTGCCCCGGCGAGCCGGGCCCCACGGCCTGAGCGCTCTCCGCCGCCTCGTTCACCCGCTCCCTCGGCAGCCCCGCCGACCGGCCCAGGGCTTCCACCTGCCGAGACAGGCGCTCCAGCTGCACCCGCAGGCGCCGGTTCTCCTGCTGCAGTTCAGAGACGGCGTGTGCCAGGGGGCTGGCGAGGCGCAGCACCTCCTCCACCTGCCGGCCTACCCCCTGCTTGAACAGCTGGATGTCCACATGGATCTCCCGGACGGCGCCCCGCAGCGCGTCCTCGTAGTGTCCCAGGCCGTCGCAGACAGTCTGCGCCTCCCGGCTGTTCAGATCCTCGATCTCGCCGGCCATGGTGTCCGCGGACCGCAGGGGGCTCGGGAGCGGCTAGCGGCAGACGCCCGATCGTCTCCCCTCTCGCCGCCGCCTNCCGTGCTTCCCGGCGGCCCCTAGCCCGGCCCTAAGCCCGGCCCCCGGCGCCGCCGGGCACGGGCCGTTCTCCTGGGGCGCGGGAGTTCGGTGGGGCACGCGCCGCGCCCGGGGCAGCTCCGGCACAGAAGTAGCGCGGGTGGTGCGGCTGCCGGGCTGCCCCGCTCGGCGTACGCTCCTTCAAAGGGGGAGATGGAATTTCGGGAGGCGACGGCGGAAGAAGCAGGGCAAAGGGGCGGGGGCACGGTCTGCTTCACAGCTGTCCGGGGACTTTAGGGCCCGAGGGGGCCGGGCGCTGATGGGCTGCGGGCGGGGCCGCGGGAGCGAGACGGCCCGAAGCCGGCGGGAGCGCCGGTGCGGCGGAAGGAAGAGATGGGAGATGTGGGTCGGGAAGGAACGGGAGAGAGACAGAACGAGGGGAGGACGGGTTAGTACCGGGTCCTTCCCGGGTTGCTTGGACGATGATGATGTCAAAGTATGCACAGATTGTCTCTTCCGCGGGGAACACCGAGGCAAAGGGAGAAGAGAATGGTCTTTGAGAGCACAGAGACAGAAATGCACGCGCATACACCCTCAGACAAACGGCAAAGTTTCTGTGCATGAAAGCGCAGAAACTTACACCCGGCATGCTCGCACTTAAACGTTTCCCACCGTAGGCTGCAATTCGATGGGCATTAGTATTGAGCCGCCAAGTCATCCAGCAGATCCGAGCTGTGCGCACGGGGGACGAGATACACATTTCTGTCAAACTAGCCAGAGCCACGATGCAGAGCGCTTTCGGGCGTATTCTTTACCGCAGCACGAGACAAAAAAGCCTCACGGAAAAAGGGACTCCGAGAAATATTTTAAGCAAATTTGCATCATCGGGTAGCCTATATATGTCAGCACTTTATGTCAGGTAGCTACAACGTCTTTGGTACCATTTTGCTAAATGCTGTTGTCAACAGTAGTTCTCTTGCAGCAGCAAGTAGCTAAGCCTGTAAATCTAGAATGTGCAGGGAAAGTTGGAGTTCTGCCCCAGTCGGTATGTGTAAACCCCTAAAGCAATAATAACAGAATTCAATTACCATTAGCTCACGGGCAATTTCTTAACGTATGCAGCCTTATCTAAAAATAATACATGTGTGTGTGTGTGCGGTTATTCAAGCCGACAGCTCATAGCTATTAGCTAATGGTACTAATAGTGTAATTCTTTGGAAAATACTCTTCCCCGCATAGTAAATATTTCCATTTTTACAATATTTTTCATTACTAAAGAAAACTTCTACTTTTTCACAGAATAATTATCCATTAGAAATTTCAATTTTCTGACAAAAGGTGTTTTGAAAGAAAATTTCCGACCCATTCTCAGCAAGGTCTAGCAGAGCCGAGCAAACCAAATTGTTTTGCTGTTTACAGGCTCCGCGACCGCAGAGCAATCGCAAAACCCTACTATTTAAAAAACTGCCTCTCATTCACGCATTCAGAACAATTTACAGTACAGGTTAGGATACCAACGGTTAACCTACTTCCTAATCTCACAAAAAACTTAAGAACAACTTTCTGTCTGTCTTTCTGTCCCGTCACAAACAAGGAATTAGCTTTATACTTCAATAGTCTAAAACCACATCCACCTTTCTCTTCCCTTTGAAATCTTCTCCTTCTGAGCTCTCACAGGCGGACAGAGCATGGGAATACGTCAGTCTCCAAAAGCCTCTCAAAACAGTTATCGGAAGTAAACAGCACAGGCGAAGCCCAAACCGGTGATTCAAAGATGGAAAGATGACACTCAGATCCTCAGAGCTTAAACTGAGAGATTTAGAATATTTTAATGCCCAAATCACGCTAGGCTCTCTGTCTCAATATCTGATGGTTTTTCTTCTCCAATAAAACTCTATCGAGAAATAAGATTTCTTCTGAAGTACAGGCAATTTAGGACCTCTTTTCGGGTCTGAGCCGCAACCCAAAGACCGAGATCAATGGGTGCATTTCGGTTCACGGTGTTTCAATAGGTCCCTAAGCACTTGCGGTTACCGCTTCTTAGGATCGATCCGGAGTACTAGAAAAAAAAGAAAAACCGTCCTAGAACGGCGGCAACATGTCATTTCATTAAAACAAGCTCTGTTTGCTTCCCAGCGTTTCTCCACGCAAGGCGACTCGGCATTTGGTTACTGAGATACAATAAATTTTTTTTTGCCGGCTACAAAGAGATCCCAGTTCTCATGTCTTCTGACACGATTTAGAACCTCGAAGAACACGCAGTTTCAGCTAAATTAGCCGGTAACGTGGCTTGGCTGGACATCTTGGGGAGGACGAACAAATAACACCAAAAATGTGCTGTGGTCGCATTCGGGATTTCCAGAGGAAGGACAGCCTGACTGAAAATATTTGGCACGTGGGATACATAGACAAGGACCATATCACCCTCAAAATCTTATTTGTCGGAATCTCCCAGCAGGGAGAAGAAACATACATGAAAACCAGACTTCATAATAACCCTGCCACTATTCTGTTCGCAATGATCCAATACTACAGCCTACAGTAATACAATAGTTCGAACGATTTCTCTAGCAATATCACACACGTATGCAGTAAGGGTTTTATGGCATTTCTAGAGTGTCTAATCTATCCCAAGAGCAAACCAGCATCCATAGAACATGTAAGATTCCACAGCCCTTCTCAAATACCCAGTTTAGTTAACCTAGGGTTCTACTTGGAAAACTGTCATTGAAAAATGGTACAGCCAGGCACCAAAACAAGGAAGAAACAGAAGTGTTTTCATCCAGAACAAAATATGCTCAATTTACCGATAGAGAAGTTTGGAGTTTGTCTTTAAATAAATGACAGCCCAACACGCTCACCAAAGGCTTTGATAAACTATTTTAGTTCCTTGAGTCTCTTTTCATTCACATTAGCAGTCCAGTCAGAGCAGGCACTAGCAACCGGACTCCGATTCTCCTCTCTGCTACCGACTTTCCAACAATCGTAGGGCAAGCCACCGAATCTCAGACTCCCGAGGCTTAAATGCCTTTTACGCTCCTCTGCCGTATCCGGCGTGATAGGAGGTGGACGTGACTTCCATTTGCCACAAGGCTTCTTTAGAAAGCCGGGATCGTATAAAGAAAAGAGTCGGTTCTTACTCCTCATTAACCTGGATATGTTATGGTGTTCTGTGAATTGATCTTCCCGGACAGCACCGTCGATGACTTTTACACCTGCAACAATAATTGAGCATCGCAGAACGCAAGCTGATGTATCAGAGGGCTTTCCACATTCCACCCGTCGGAAGATGAACGCTTCCGCAGGGAAGCCTGGGATCACGCCTATCATTGTCCACTAGGCAACACCTGAAAATAGATTTCTGCCTGTTTAGTCCCCTTGGCTAGAGAAAGCGTTCCTCCAAATCTGGCGTGGTTGTACGCGGGCGAAGTCAGCGTAGCAAGGGTAGCAATCAAGCACCCCGCTGATTTCTGAGTTGTTCCGCTCAGTTGAGGCTGGGGATAGACTCCCTTCCTTCTCACGGTTATCTGGCAATTTGTTAAGTTTCAGCCGACCTTTCCGTTCTTTTTTGTCACTAGCCTTTCTCCCTCCAAGAAACATTGAGAGAGAAAGCGAAATACCATTTTTCCCTCGCTCGCTTCCACAGTTTGCCTTTTCTCTCCCCTTCTTTCATCTATGGCCTTTTTCTCTATTACCTTATGCAACCTTTTTCTGGCCTCACCGGTCCTCATTTTTCCCGCTGTGAACTCGTCGTTCCGGAAAATAGGAAGACCGTCTTTCGCGCGACTTCTTCCGGTAGCGTTTCGCCATCGAGTTCCCAGGCAGAGGATGCGGGGGAGCGAGAAGGTGGGAGAGCTTGGAACGTAGGGAAAGAAAACTAAATTACATCACAGGAGCGTCACGGAATTAACAGAACCTCACGGCAATTACGGTCAACATTCGCTACGCGGACTCCGACAAGACCGCGCGGGCGTCTTTGCGCGACCGGTACCGTCTGCCCACGTAGCGTACGTAGGCGTACCCACGTGCCTTCAGACGACGAAGCACCGGCTGGGAAATCCTCCCGCGATAATAAGTTCTTTCTAGACTTGCATTAAGGCATAGTCATTTCAGACCTTGGGAAAAAACAACCTACTGAAAGGTACTAATCTAAAAAGCAACGCAATCCGCTGGAGCCTACGCAACGAGGATTTAAAGAGGCGTCTTAGGCATAGGAGGATTTCGGATAGTTTAAATATCAGAAGCCCATTCTCAAATGGGATCAGTCGAGTGCACGGGTACGATCACTGCTCAGATGAAGTTTCGCAGCCCGACCGCACGTGAAATTACGATTTTTTAGCAACTAAGGAAGGATAAACATTCTAAATATAAAACATGAGTTATGTTCCTAGTGACTTATCTTGGTCACTAGTTCTAATTTGCAAAGCTTATCGAAAACAGCTGGAGATAACAATCACTCCAAGTGGGCTAACGGCCAAGAAGCCTCAGTTGTTCCTTATCACTGACAGGCAACCTCTCCGTGTCGTTCTTGCTCGTGCCAGGAATTATCGCAACGCCGAACTCACGGCGGCAGGAGGTAACGGAGCGTACGCTCGAGGCACGCGTCCGCGGAGGTACGCGCGATCGCGTACGCCCGAAGGCGGCAAAAGGAGCGGCCGTTCCCCGATTTGTGCAAGGTATTCAGCTCCTTCGGCCCCGTTCGCTCACCACGAGAAGGACTAACGGTCTCCGTTACACCTAAGGATGCCAAGCCCTGTAAAGGGTAACATTTAAGCGACAACGGTCGCTGCCATGGCTGCAAACTTTGTTTTCTCAATACTGATCTCGGGTATCTGAGACCCGGTCATCCTCTCCTTAGCAATCACTATCCGATCGTGTGTCTGACAGCGTTCCACGGGCAGTTCCAATTCTTTCCAGATCAGAGTTCTAGCTTTTCACGGCGTAAAGCAACCTGATACTCTGGACTAGCTCCAGCTTACACAAGACTGCCAGCCAAGGGGAAGGCCTCAGCGACAGGACATTTTTTTGTCAGCAGCTGTCTCAAAGCGCTCTATTACAGAAGAAGTGGAAAAAGTCTACGGTCACTTCACCCAAACCAGTTCCCTAATTGTATCTCCCCCTTAGCACCTGCTTCATCAAGCACAGCATCTTACAGTGCGGCTTATTATTTTCCACGGCACTCAGCTTACCCCATCCCGTAAGAGGTGACACCGCTTGAAATTCTGAGACTGGGGCAGAGGTGAGCAAAAAAGGAGAAGTAACCACGAGACTTACGGGGTTCTGGTGCACTGTGAGAGCGAGTCAGGCTGAGCGTCCCACAAGCAAATCTTTTAAAAGGAGGATGAAAACCTGCTATTGTAGCAATTCACCTTTGGGTTTCGCATCCGAAAGGGTGCAAAGGCCCAACACTACGGGAAGGGAACGGCACCCTGGCGTCGTCCAGCTGGGGTACTGCTGCACGCTTTCAGGGCTGGGGCGCTTCCCCTGTGGAGTTGCCCTCGGCCGCCGCTGTGGCATTTTGGCCTGTGCGACAGGTAACGCAGTTAACGTTCATGGTATCGCTGACTGTACTTGACGATCGACAATAGAGTCAGACATTTGCCGAGGGCGGCCACGTAACGATCGCGGTACGGTTTCTAAAAGGCTGGGAAAGACTTCCACTGCAGATAGAACCCAGACCTTGCATTAAGCATAACGGAAGGAATGATCTGAAGCTCCCAATCAAGGTAAATATGCATATGCTATTCTGGTAATTTAAAAGTATCCTGTACTGCTCGGTACAGCTTGGAAGTTTTGCTGCAAAATAACTTTGCAATTAATACCCAGAAGCATTGAGATGCAGAGCAGAATAGTGGGCATTTGACATCTGTTATCCTGAAACCAGTGGAATATGCAATGCCTAGTTTCCCACCCTGCTATCGTGTTCCTAATGAGCTTCTTACAGCGTAGAGACCAGCACCGGGCTGCCCTCACCGGCGGTGGGCAGTCCGTGTCACGGGCAGCAGCGGTATGCCTCTTTCTACGTGGGAGCTTGCTTCCCTGTTACTTGCAAACCAGAAGCTACGTCAGTGGGATTAACCGGTAGCACTTAGTACCGGTAGTCAGGACCTGAACCATACCTTTCTTTAGAGTACACGCAGAGTAAACTAGGCTCTCCTTTGAGAGATCTTCAAAGATTTTGCTAAGATTCAGAAAGCTCACAGGCAGTTAAAGAGCCCGGCTCGCACCATTAGGGAACATGCAATTTTGCTCCGAAGGTTTTTAGCCGTCAACAGAAATAGCGCTCGGTAAAGGTCAGCAACTCGTCTTTCTAGACCTAATAACAATAACGGGGCCAGCAAGGTTGTTCCGTGATGACGCCCATGGTGATTTACGACCTACAGCGGCTGTCTTACGGCCGGAGCACATAAAATGTGGTAACGCTAGCTGCAGCTCGGAGGGGTTAACAAAACCTGCAGCTGAGGGTAGGGAAGGCTATTCTGCCCTTGCTAGCTAATGTTTCTGTGTGGCTTTTAATAGGCTTCTTCTCCCACAGAGAACTGAGATCCAGCGAAGCCAAAGAGTTTGGCGAGAAAGTTGTGAAAAGACCGGGAAGCTCTCAGCTTTCGATCGTTACTTGCAGCTACACTTTTATGGCCTGCAGGCAGTTCTTTTTTCACATGTATTTTGTCAGCCGGGAAGAAGAGAAGATGACAAAATTGACGACTTGTGGACTGAATAACTCGGCCGGGGGAAACGCGGGGCAGAGTTGCACGCTGTGAGGACCGCTTTCTAATTTTGTGCCACAGACGGACCGACGGGAAACTACTCCTGCCGGCTGAACGCAATGTGCGTTCATTACTGGCAGCTTTCCCTAGTAAGCGTGACACCCTAGCATCGGGAGCGAAGCCTGAGTTGAAGAATTACCTCCTATCAATCAAATTACGAAAGGGAGGGGGNGGGGGGGGGGGGGGGAAGACAAGAAAACCCCAACCAAACTCTCCTCTTGTCTATGCCGGGTAGAGCCATTAATGGGACTAGAATCTACGAGAGACTGAAACGACGAGTGAGCGAATTCATCCTCCGCACTTCGTCGGCACAACTGCAGAACTGACAGGCATAGAAACAGAACTAAAGGAAGAACAGCAGCACTGACAGCCTTGATGATAAAAGGATAAACTTGCCAGCTGTCACCAACTGTCTTCCTACAACCCAAGTAACTGTCACTGAATCCTCTCTGGAAATGGCACATGCTCCACAGATAGCCTTGTCAGTCATGCTGTGTTTCTAAGGGCACGCTCAGCCTTTGACCATGTCACAATTCTTCTAAGAAAGGCAATAACTGGCTCCGAATGAAGGTTCCCTCCAGAGCGGGGACGCTAACTAAACGTGCGGTGCGCAAAAGCCTCTCTGGGAAGGATCCTTTGCTCCTGCAACAAACCGGAGCAGGTGTCTCTTGTGGGAATCTGGCAGTCAAGACAGAGATACACCGAAAGATACACTGAAGACACACTGAAACGGCTCTTGGAAAAAACGGATTTAACAGCCCCATCGTGAGTGTCCCGTACCAAAATAGGCCACCGACAGCTAAAGGGACAGCGAGCGAGAGTCTGCAAAACCCTTCCAGTGTCCAAGAGATGGCGCAAGCTAAATACTACCGAACCTAGATTCCGCGCGCTCTGTCTGAAGCCAAGGCACGGCGCAGAGGGAAGTCAAGAAGGGCGTGTCAGGGATCAGAATAAGCAGTACTTCCTTCTCCAGCGGGTCCTAAGGCCACTTCCACCCCGGCATCACCTACTTTTGCTCCCAGCAAAGGTCACCATAGCCACAGCAGCTGTGTGGAACTGACGGCTACTTGGTTTTAAAAGAAAAATCTCCTCCCCGAGTATTTCATGATCGAGGGCGGACCAGCGATGGGGGTGCTCGGGTTCGGTCCGG